>JAQFVV010006680.1:0-379343 GCA_028023455.1 Epiperipatus broadwayi | reverse complement strand
AATAATTAATAAAGCAAGTCATATATAACATGACATTACTTTTATGAGCTTGTAATTACAAAAATGCACATAGAGAGCGTACCAATAGCTCTAACAAGCTCGTAAATTAACAAGTGCGGTTATGAGAAATATTTAAAATCTCTATCCAGAACACTCTTATCTCCAGACCATGGTTTCGGGCTTATGGCCCACGTCAGTGGAGAGCTAGAATATTCGGACACTAGACCTAAAATATCAACTCAAAAAACCAGCACTTATTTCAAACGTATATTTAAGAAGAAACTCTGAATTTTTCGGACATGAAAATGTCTTTAAATCCAGCTATCTAACTTAAATAGCTATATGGGACTGAAGTATATTCAGATCTACCATATTCTAATAGGCTCAGCATAGCCAAAGCCTTAAAGGTAAAATTATAATAATTAATAAAGCAAGTCATATATAACATGACATTACTTTTATGAGCTTGTAATTACAAAAATGCACATAGAGAGCGTACCAATAGCTCTAACAAGCTCGTAAATTAACAAGTGCGGTTATGAGAAATATTTAAAATCTCTATCCAGAACACTCTTATCTCCAGACCATGTTTTCGGGCTTATGGCCCATGTCAGTGGAGAGCTAGAATATTCGGACACTAGACCTAAAATATCAACTCAAAAAACCAGCACTTATTTCAAACGTATATTTAAGAAGAAACTCTGAATTTTTCGGACATGAAAATGTCTTTAAATCCAGCTATCTAACTTAAATAGCTATATGGGACTGAAGTATATTCAGATCTACCATATTCTAATAGGCTCAGCATAGCCAAAGCCTTAAAGGTAAAATTATAATAATTAATAAAGCAAGTCATATATAACATGACATTACTTTTATGAGCTTGTAATTTAAGTTAGATAGCTGGATTTAAAGACATTTTCATGTCCGAAAAATTCAGAGTTTCTTCTTAAATATACGTTTGAAATAAGTGCTGGTTTTTTGAGTTGATATTTTAGGTCTAGTGTCCGAATATTCTAGCTCTCCACTGACGTGGGCCATAAGCCCGAAACCATGGTCTGGAGATAAGAGTGTTCTGGATAGAGATTTTAAATATTTCTCATAACCGCACTTGTTAATTTACGAGCTTGTTAGAGCTATTGGTACGCTCTCTATGTGCATTTTTGTAATTACAAGCTCATAAAAGTAATGTCATGTTATATATGACTTGCTTTATTAATTATTATAATTTTACCTTTAAGGCTTTGGCTATGCTGAGCCTATTAGAATATGGTAGATCTGAATATACTTCAGTCCCATATAGCTATTTAAGTTAGATAGCTGGATTTAAAGACATTTTCATGTCCGAAAAATTCAGAGTTTCTTCTTAAATATACGTTTGAAATAAGTGCTGGTTTTTTGAGTTGATATTTTAGGTCTAGTGTCCGAATATTCTAGCTCTCCACTGACGTGGGCCATAAGCCCGAAACCATGGTCTGGAGATAAGAGTGTTCTGGATAGAGATTTTAAATATTTCTCATAACCGCACTTGTTAATTTACGAGCTTGTTAGAGCTATTGGTACGCTCTCTATGTGCATTTTTGTAATTACAAGCTCATAAAAGTAATGTCATGTTATATATGACTTGCTTTATTAATTATTATAATTTTACCTTTAAGGCTTTGGCTATGCTGAGCCTATTAGAATATGGTAGATCTGAATATACTTCAGCAAGCCCATATAGCTATTTAAGTTAGATAGCTGGATTTAAAGACATTTTCATGTCCGAAAAATTCAGAGTTTCTTCTTAAATATACGTTTGAAATAAGTGCTGGTTTTTTGAGTTGATATTTTAGGTCTAGGGTCCGAATATTCTAGCTCTCCACTGACGTGGGCCATAAGCCCGAAACCATGGTCTGGAGATAAGAGTGTTCTGGATAGAGATTTTAAATATTTCTCATAACCGCACTTGTTAATTTACGAGCTTGTTAGAGCTATTGGTACGCTCTCTATGTGCATTTTTGTAATTACAAGCTCATAAAAGTAATGTCATGTTATATATGACTTGCTTTATTAATTATTATAATTTTACCTTTAAGGCTTTGGCTATGCTGAGCCTATTAGAATATGGTAGATCTGAATATACTTCAGTCCCATATAGCTATTTAAGTTAGATAGCTGGATTTAAAGACATTTTCATGTCCGAAAAATTCAGAGTTTCTTCTTAAATATACGTTTGAAATAAGTGCTGGTTTTTTGAGTTGATATTTTAGGTCTAGTGTCCGAATATTCTAGCTCTCCACTGACGTGGGCCATAAGCCCGAAATCATGGTCTGGAGATAAGAGTGTTCTGGATAGAGATTTTAAATATTTCTCATAACCGCACTTGTTAATTTATGAGCTTGTTAGAGCTATTGGTACGCTCTCTATGTGCTATTTAAGAATTTAGAGTTTTTTTATGTGTCATAGCATTGGCTGGGAAATGTACCCACTGACCCAGGACAACTGCTTGTAAAGCAGCTGTGCTGACCACTTGACCATGAATGCTTGACAAGAATTTAGATTTTAGATATGTAAAGTGTGTTTAATCTTGAATTTATTGATTAATTATCCCAGAGTTAATTAGTGACATATATACAGTGTTCTAAATAAACAAAGAGAAGGTGGACTATAGATGGATGAGTAGATTGGTATTGAATATTTTTAATAAATGAATTAATGTTAAACAGAAAAATATATAATGATAAAATCATAAATACTTTATTAATTTGGGAATAATAAAATTAATTTTACTTTATAAGGAATATGTAAATAATATTTATTTTATAAAGTGCAGGCGGTATTAAAATTAAACTGAGAGACTGCAGATGTTAATAGTCATAAGCGCTTGAAAGTTTTGCAGCCTCTCAGTTTAATTTATAAAGAATAGTAATAATTAGAGAATTATTAAAAAATAAGGTACTTTGGTATTATTTCTGCTATTATGTATTACTCCAGTGACATTATTTTAAGTTTGTGATATGTTTAAAATAATGCCTCCAAGGGGTGTGAGGATAAACTTAATTGATAAAATTTGTCCACTGATCCCATGGAGGGATTATTTTAAACATATCACAAACTTAAAATAATATGCCACTGGAGTAATATGCCATACCATAAGTAAAACCAAACTTAAAATCTAAAAAAAATTGGAGCGATATATTCATTATGGAAAAAAGAAAAAACACATTGTGAGGTTTTAATATTTTTGTGACTTTTTATCATGGCACTTAGTGCTAACAAAACCATTCTTTCTCCTCCCAGCATAATATGGCAATTTGTGCCATCATGAACATACAGGATGTGGAATACCAAACTTCAAATCTAAAAAAAAAAATTTTTTTGTCAATGATGGAGAGATATATTCATTATGGAAAGAAAAAAAATATGAAAAAAAAAACCTGAAATATTTTTTAAATGGCAAGCTGACACAATGTTTTTTTTAGTTTACATTTTTTTTAACCTAAAAAAAAAAACAAAAGTGCAAACTATAAGATAAAGTTTTAGTTTTATCTAAAAATGAAAAACTGTAAGTTTAATATTATATTTTAAGTTTTTTTTTAAAAAAACATATATAAAGTTTTAAGATTTGAAATACAGACATTCTTTATATACCTGGGGCTTAATTGTAAATATAGGGGATTTGAACACAGACTTTCAATCACCCTTCAACTATCCACACTATCTCATACCATTAATACACAAGACCACACACATGTAGAAAAGATAAATATTCACCAATATACATCAGATTATTATCTCCCACAGATATATATATAATCAGTACTCAGTTTATATTAAGATAACAAATCATTATACTTTAATAGACAGGCTTCAATCCACTCCAACCTCCAACTCTTCAGCTATCCATACCATTGAAAATCTGATGATGGAAAGCCCAAATCCCATGCTGATGCCAATATTATTGCCATGCCCATGTTAACGTCAAGTCGCTGATTATATATGTGTGTGGGAGGTGATAATCTGGACCAACTGATGAATGCTGGTTCAGCACAAAATATGTATATTAGTGATAATTTGCCTTTTCTACATGAGTGTAGTCTTGTGTATTAGTGGTATGAGATAGTGTGGATAGTTGAAGGATGCTTGAAAGTCTATGTTCAAATTCCCTATATTTATATAAAGTTTTAGCAAATAAAAAAATTCATAAATATATAAAGTTTTAGCTCTAAATGTACTTTTAATATAAATCCCTCTTACTTACAAGTGATGCAAGAAATAAAACTTGGTGATATTTTTTTTTTTGAAATTTGTTATTACACATGCTGGGTATTTATGGTGGCATAAAGTACTAAAATAAAAACTCACAAAAAGTACCATATTAAAAACTCACATGTACCTGTTTTTATCTAGTATCACAATATGTTTTTTCTTTTTTCCATAATAAATATATCTTTTTATTTTGATAGCACAAAATCACTAAAAGTAAAAAGCACAAAGTCACACAAGTCAATATGTTTTACAATGTGGTGATGTGTATATATGTGAAAAGTTGGGAATATGTATATATTTGACATGAGTTAATCATGCCAGGATTCTAGGATGGCATGACATCATAAATAAAAACTTTGAATAATTATGATTGTGCGAAAACTTCACCAGAATAATACGTCGAAGCAGGAATAATATCCATGTAAAAAGAATTAAAAAATTAATATATTTAAATTAGTGATTGTTTGTGAATATATATATATATATATATATATACAGACAGTACAATCTATATTTATTTTATGTTTCTCTTTAATGTGCTATATTTTGCTTTATATTATCTGGATTATTTTATTTTATTTGGTTTTAATTCCATTTTATCACATTTAATTTCTTTTAGTTTTAATATGTTTTGTTATATTTTATTATTGTTTGTATTATTTTTCTTTATTTTTTTAATTTTATTGATTACACTTTATTATATTACTTATATATTTCTTTTATTTTATTTCATTTGTTATTACATCATAGCTCTGAAGAAGACTCTAGTGCAATCAAAACATCAGATTGTATTTGAAATAACATGTACTAATTGTAATTTATATAAAATTTTATAGCAAAATAAAGGAAGTGGTAGGTTTAGTGGCATTTGTAAATAATAATTAATGATAAAAAGATAAATTTATATATGGTGACATTTTTTCCCAGTTGGATACACCAGTATAAACACGGGACAAGCAGGTGTTTTGTAAACGGATATTGAAACATTATGCTTGCTATCTTGTCATTTTTACTTTATTAATACAATCCAAATATTTCAATAGATAATGTCAAAATTTATTCAGTCATGATATGGGTAGAATTTTTATAACAATATTATGTATATATGTTTATATAATATTAAGCTATGCATACTCCATATTAACAAATATTAATTTCTATTTAATTATTAGCACAATGTTTAAGTTGAGATTCTATCATGTGTATAGTTGATTGAAAGTTTAATAATATTATGTTGTTTTTACATTTGGTTAATATATTCATTCTGAATTTTTAATAATGCTAGCAAATGAAATCCTTTCTAAAACAGCAATGTTAAGGGATAAATGCTTTTGTTCTATTTTTTATCATTTGCTACTTTAATTTTTATATTTATTGATCAATGTATATTAAGAATATTAATAATTAATCTGATTACATGATATTAAGGGAAAAACATTTACTCAACTATATACGAATATTATACAGATATTAATGCAATAAACCAAATGACCCTAGATTATTCTCTTCTCTAAGAAAAATGTGGTTATATCTAGAAAAGATACAAAGGCAATCACTATTTACTAAAAATGTAATCTCTCATTTCACACAATCAAATAAAACTATTTATTATCAAATCTATAAAAAAAATAATACAACATATAAAACCCCTAACAAAAGAGTTATTATAGGTTAATGGAGCAAACTTGTTTACTCTCGGGGAAAAATGACAGTTAATAATTGATAGTTTTCTGGAACATCGAAAGGCAAAAAGTTATTTCTGTTTACATGGATATAATCTCCTTATTCTATTCTTTATTACAATAGTCCATGAAAATATTTCATTCTACATATATAAATACATAAAAGCAGTCAACACTTAATATCAATAATAATCAACAATCTCAATCTGAAGTCAAAGCAACATCCTTTTTTTTTACAATAAGATGAATATATATTGTGTCTTTATTAAATGATATATCCATATTATTATTTTCAAAACTAAATCTGATACTTACAAATAATTCTGGACACCAAGATTGGCAGTAATGTTTCTTTAATTATACATTTCCAGAGAAATAGCTATCTCATAAACCTAATGAATATGTTTTACTTGTTAATATTAAAAAAATATATTAATAAATCAATTATAAATTTCTGTTAACTTTAACAAATAGCAATAAATGTATCATTAATTTCATTCACAGACACAAATCTATGACAATAAATTTTAAATAAAATAAATTTAATAATTTAAACTGCAGAAAATATAATTTTTACAGGGATTTTTTTTTTAAAGGAAGTGGCTAACATGAATTATTCATGTTGATATTCTTAAATCCCTAATGGTCTGCAAAATTGCCATAAATGTATCTTCAACTTTCTGTATTCATGGTCATATAAATTCCATTAAATAGGATCAAAGATGTTGACATGCATTTCCCCAATGCTTCTTGTTTCACCATTTGGCTAGACCCCATAATCTTTTGATGTTTTGCATATGTATACCTGTATGTAGATCCATAAAATATATCTGTGATTTACCTTAAAATATTCTTTTTCTTATTAGTTGTGTTTTGACAGTTTTGACAATAAAAATTTTATTAGTAATAAGTTTTAATTTTGAATTTTATTATATATTTTCATTTTTTACAATATTTCAAATAAAACTTGTTTTCATTTTAAACATAGAACTCAAATAAGATATATATTGTTTCAATAATTTTTATGAATAGATAAGATTGCAATCCAATACAAAGAAAGCAAATATGACCAAAATTATCATTAGGGTTTTTCAAATAAAAGTGGGAGGAGTTGGATCTTAAATGTTAAAGTTTGGATTTTGTGTTGTAAATTATTTTTGGAGACCAGTCACCAATTGCCAACTTATGATTTATTATATCTAAAGTTTTGGATAGAAATATGTTTAAAATAATTATTTATTAATCTTTAAGTAGAAGTGATTGGTGTCAAAGTTTTAACTACAGAATGTTTTAACAACTGCATATCAAAATGTAATATTTATTACCTTATTACTCTTCATTTTCCTCTGTCAAAAAGCTAAAAATAATTTAGCACTACAGTCTGATATCCATTAACCATTCATTTGTTGAGAGACGTATCTGAAATAAAGAGAAAAAAGTACTGTTATACATATATGGATTTATGATTCAAATACATATTTATTTAGAATTAATCTATATATGTTTGAATATCTATATATATTGTAACTATCAGAATTATCCACATGCAAATCACCTGAGGACAAGCTGCATGTGCATTCCACATTCTGATGTCACAAAATACCAATTTAAATCACTAAACGTCACATGATCACCATCTCTTATTCTAGCACATAACTG
This sequence comes from Epiperipatus broadwayi, assembly GCA_028023455.1. Lineage (NCBI taxonomy): Eukaryota > Metazoa > Onychophora > Udeonychophora > Euonychophora > Peripatidae > Epiperipatus > Epiperipatus broadwayi. The sequence goes on along the minus strand of JAQFVV010006680.1, from coordinate 371,751 downwards.
TTATTAAACAGGCAAAAACGCTCCATACAGTAGTGCCACCCTGTGCTAACCCGAGTAATCAATGGATACCAGAAGGCTTGTGCATAAAATCCCTATCTAATGCCTACTCATCCAATACCCCCAGACTAGTTTCTGTCTTGTGGCCTTCATCAGTGAGGAGCCTTGGATCTGAGAGCACTGCACCTATATCTTAGGATCTAATGCAACCCTCCAGCAGCTATCTTTTATCTCTACTTAACTACAAAACTATGAGAATGAAATTGAAAACACAATAATATTTTCAGTCTAAGCTCAATAGCTTATATAGTCATATGGGTCTGCACTCAATTCAGCACCCATACATTTTGGTGACTTTGGCTCTTTAACAACCACAGCCACCACTATCCTATTAGGCAGGATTGTTGTTAAACCACTAAACATCACATGATCGCCATCTCTTATGCTAGCACATAGCTGTTATTAAACAGGCAAAAACTCTTCATATAGTAGTGTCACCCTGTGCTAACCAGAGTAATCAATGGATGCCAGAAGGCTTGTGCATAAAATCCCTCTCTAGTGCCTATCTAGTGCCTAATAGAATAGTGGTGGCTGTGGTTGTTAAAGAGCCAAAATCACCAAAATGTATGGTTGCTGAATTGAGTTCAGACCCATATGACTATTTCAATCTATTTCTTTCTCATAGCTTTATAGTTAAGTAGAGATAAAAGATGGCTGCTGGAGGGTTGCATTAGATCCTAAGATCTAGGTGCAGTGCTCTCAGATCCAATGCTCCTCACTGATGAAGGCCACAAGCCAGAAACTAGTCTGGGGATATTGGATGAGTAGGAACTAGATAGGGATTTTATCCACAAGCCCCTGGCATCTATGATTACTCTGGTTAGCACAGGGTGGCACTAATACCAACTTATTATTTTAAAGCCCGCTAAGGTCTGTGAAAAAACAAGAGACTCTTAACTGATTACTTAAATTGTTGATTGCAAATAAAGATTTTAAAATATGGCAAAAATAATGAGAGAACACTATTCATTCATGTATATACAACACAAAACATACATTAGCATGACTTTAGTCAATTGATTTATAAATTAACCCAAGGTAAATAAACATCTCCGAATTTTATTTTAATTATTTTCATTTAACTTATGCACAGATCTAGTATACAATGTGTAACGATTTTATATTTTAAGATAATTCCTATTTGATACTATTAATGTTAATTGTCTGAATGGATTCCAATCTACTGCTTAGACAACTAACTGCTCTCTACTATCCTCATGTGCATTGTACACAGGTTAACTGATACAGGCTTATTAATTAAAGCTCATCCTACTACTTGACTGTTGTGATCAATTACAGGTTATGTTATTAGTATGCAATAGGTAATAAAATAATTGTAAAATACAGGAATTCACATCTGTAATACAATAGTTATATAAGAACAAATACATGAAGATATTATATGCCTACAATAAGAATTAAAATTCTTCAGCTTATACAGCATATAGTGAGCAGCAATCGCATATGGATGACTACCCTACATGTATAAAAAAAATTGGATGGTATGTGGTAGGAATTGATCATCTACCACACATCACTGTTTAAATGAGATAAGATCAGCAGTTGCAAATGATGTTACAATCATCTAATACTAGCATTACATAAGAATGAGAATCAGATACAACTCATAACCTGAATTGACAAATACCAGCCATACATTCTTATCAAATATGAAATTAATTAGCTAAAACTTAAATCTACTTAATTAAACCCCAGTCTTGCTTGTCTATACAGCACAATTGCCCTCCACTCATAATTCATAGATTTTATGATTTGACATAGTATTAAAGTGGAAATAATCATATAACTAATATACACCTTTTAATAACATGGCAAGAGATTACAATTAAAGCTGATTACTTAGAACAAACTACAATCTCTTGCCATACCATACCTGCATGTAAACAGATTATTTATATAACTATTCAATAACATATAATCAGAGATAATAATTAACCAAGTATTAGTTTAAAGTTATAAATTATTCTTTCAGCTTAACAGTTCATGTTCAGTTTTTAAGCATTTGGGTGTTGATTCTTTAAAACTATAACTAAGTTAAATGAAGATTTAAATAACTGTTTCATATTAGTCTTGGATGTGTAGATACTAATTATGTCTTGATTTGGTGGCTGGTTCTTCATCTAGCACTGGACATTAAACTTTTCATCTGCTAAGGTGGATACATAGCAGAAACTGTTCAGATGGTTTCTTTTATTGTTAATCGCTTCTTCAATTTGATTCAGTGATGGTTTCCTGGCCTATCTCTGCCAGCTTGACAGAGCAAGGCAAATAATGGCTTCTCTACTCTTACATGGTAGACTTGCTGGCACTATTGGATAAAAATTTAAAGCAGAATGAAGACAGGATAATAATAACAAACATAGAATCAAGACAGAGTACTAGAAAGATCAATAAGTGCAGAATAAAATAGAATACTAAGAAGATAATCTTGAAAATAATTTCCAGCACTATTTATATGATTTGGAGTTATCCGTTAAGTTCAGATCAATCTCTTGTCATTCGGATTCTTTGAACTATTGGGTATAAATAACCTCATTACTTTTGTTGAGGTTCAAGTTTATTTAACCAATATCTTATTTGCACACTCTTATTTTTGAGCAGGAATAACAGCCTTTATAATTAAATTATTTTAATTATTTATCTCCTAAATTTTAATCTAATAATCTATTTACAAGCATTTTAATTACTTTTCCTAGAGTGCCATTTCCATGTTTTTTTTTTTTTATTATTGTTAAAAAAGAAAAAAGCCTTTTTCTTTTAAACAATCTTTAAGTTAAATTTAGAATCAACTATTTTTTTTAACTTTTAGAAAATATTTTACATCTAACAACAAAATAAATTTATAATTAATTATACAATATACATTATCTGAGCATTTATAATAGATATTTAATTTTTATTTATAAATTTTTTTTACTGATTTTTGATCTTAAATTTTGCTTGTAATTTTTTTATATGTGAACATGAAGTATATATATGTGTGTGCATATATAGATTTAATATATATGACTAACCACATAAATACATATGGATGTGATAGTTAGTAATGTAGTACAGAATAAATAACCCAAGGGAGTCAAATTTTATGCTTTATTCAATACGTTTATCAATGCCCTTGCATCCAGCATGGTTCAGTGCAATGGTAAAGTAATAGATTTTTGAGTGTAAGTCTCTTGGATTGATGATTCTGGCAGTTTCAGTGATCAAATTTCTAATGAATTCTTAAGAAATAAGACATTTGATTAGTAGTATTTTATATTGAACTATTTCCATCATGTAATATAAGTATTGGATGTCTTTAGAAAAATTTAACTTTATTTAAATATTCCAAATACATTCAACTGTTAGTAATAGCACTTAAAACACCATCATCACAAACCTTCAGAAAAAGACATTTGATTGTTTTCTTTTGCCCACTGCGATTTAGTGCAGTGATAATGGTGAAAGAATCTAAAGCAGAAGATCCTTGCATCAGTTCCAGTTATGGCGGTTTGGCTTTCAAACTTCTTTTGAATTCTAAGCAATAAAGCCATTCAACTAGAATTCAGTGTTCTCTTAATTAAAGCTGTTTAATGATAAAATCCATAGTGGAATATGTGCATACCAACTGTTTTCTTGCAACAATACGTTGGATTAGTTCCATAATCTGCAATTAATTGTTAATGTCTTAGAATAATTCAAATGTGTAAAGTTAATTTTCTAACAACATTGGATTAGTTCCATAATCTGCAATTAATTGTTAATGCCTTAGAATAATTCAAAGGTGTAAAGTTAATTTTCTAACAACATTTAACCATCAATTAAAACTATGTCCAGATTTCAATATTAACTATATAAGTACTCTAAGATATAACTGTGTACTAATCATAGTTTCAAGTCAAACAATAAAACATTAAAAAGCATATGATTATTTGCTCTAGAGATGGAGTGAAATTCCAAAAAGATATTAACGACTGATGTCAACAGTTCCATTCAAATAATTAAACTGATACATTTCCTCCAGTATTTCCTGCCTCATCTGAGAATCAGCTAGGAACTTTTAGCTTTTGCGTAAGTCTTTTCCTCTCACTGCTGTGTTAAAGCGTGCAAAGATATACTGTATACATCATATAATTGCAAGATATATATATGAAATACTGTATATATATAACACACAAAATATTCTCATACACACCCTATATATATATAAATGAGCATATGAATCATACTAATGAATATATCCGTAAATCTATTTATGAGATATCCGGTATATATGTAAAAACATCACAAAATATATAAGAAATAAGCTAACAGTCACATGATACTTTACTTTTTGTTTGTTTTTCTTTTTAAAATTAATATTAAAAATATTTTAAGGAAAAAATTATAGTTTTTTTTTTTAATTGTTTAATTTAACGGCTAAAGATAATAAATAATTCTCCGAATAAATTTCTAATTACGATTGCTGTTAAAAAGTAATTTATAAATCTGTAAATATACAAATAATGAAAGCTTAAATATCATTACTTTAACATCGCTCTAATAAATATAATAGAATCTAGTTACTTTTACTTGTCACAGTATTAAAACTGTATCGTGTATCATTTCGTAAATCGGAGCAATGGCAAGCATATCCGCGTCAAAGAATTTAATTCAGCATAAGCTGACACATCCATCACTTTGATTCATATTCTGTATAAAAGTCGCAACAACATCATTTCTATATATGTGTAATTACTTTATGTTAGAATATAAAAAAATATGAATACTAGAGTATTTGGAAAAAGTAATAAACGAGTCAAATCAACGTTTTATTTGTTCAACAATACATTTTTTTTAAAAAAAAAAAAAATTGATTTTGTTTAATTAGAATACAAAAATTTTTTTTTCCTTGAACTACAACTTTGGTTGCTGTTATATTTATACATGAGTCTATTATATAAACACAAACGTTTGGAAATACGCTTTAATTATATTTATTAATATAACATGATAACAAATATACTTCTGTGCATTTACAATGGTTATACTCTACATACTACTGTTGGCAAGATATTGTTCCTTGTTCTAGAGTGAATACATGACCTTCTCCCACTTCCAGCTGTTCTGTGATGGCCTGCATCTCGAGTAGTTATGGTGACAATTCTGGCTGTACTTGACAGTTTACCTCATGTCAGTGTTTGGATCTAGCAGCTTCCAGTACTGAATGGGGACTTGCCTTGCTGTGTCAACCATCTAACTTAAGTGCTATTGTCTGAAAAAATGTGGATTCTGTCTTTCAGTTCCATGATAATAGTTTTCTGATCCTGCCTTTAAAATATTTGATCTATTATTGCCATTTGGTTATGCATTATCTATCTGCATGTATATAGATTCATGATGATAAATGCTCAGTACAATCTAGATAAAATAGAATCTGGACTAGTTTAGTATTTGAAGGTAAAATGAGATGACACTCCCTCCCCCTGGCTAAAATTATCCTTGGAGAATGTGCTCATGCAAGTGCATTGTTAAGGTGTCTTCTTTGCTTTGTGGTTTCATTTGACTTAATGACTTCATCAGCAAATCCAGTATCATCATTTGTTGATCTTGAAATTGTAGGTTCATCTCTGCTGACTGGTGACTCGTAACTGGTAGACTGTGACTCTTCTTTGTTCCCTGATGAATTTTTTCTGATGGCTGGTGACATGTAGTTTAACCTTAGCTATTTTCTGTATCTATGCTGTTGCTATCCATCAGCTGTTTTAACCACCATTGTTTGTAAGCACAGCTACTTGAACCATTTGGTAGTGACACTGTTCATGTGATATAGAACTTGGGTGCCTATCTGCAATTTACTAATGCTATTTTCATTTTTTTTCTTTTTTAGAATTAGCCCTGAGAACTGTTAAATTGGTTCTCAGATTACTATTAAATAATAGTTCAGCTGGTATTTTTTCCATGACTATAGTTGGGGTAGAGTGCTGTGCTAACAGCATCCTGACAATATGGGTGCTCCAACTTTCTGTGTCAATTTTTGATACCATCTTTTTGTCTCCTGAACCAGTCTTTCAGCCTGTTCATTGATTTCAGCATGGAATGGTGGGATGAATACTACTAGTTCATTGCTATTAGTGGAGCAAAATTTTTGAATGCTGTTGATGTGAAAGTTGTGCTATTGTCTGAAACTATAGTTTTCGTCAGGCCATATGTAGCAAATAGCCTCCTAAGAATTTTGATAGTTCATGTGGACTGGAGTGATGATACTTTCACAAGCACCAGACTGTTAGAGTAAGAGTCAACCACTATTAATAATAGTTTGGCCTTCCATGGGTTTATATGGTCAACATGAAATCTAGTTCAGGGTTCCTCAGGTTCAGGCCACTGAACTGTTTTGTTCTTTATTGGCATGTCCATTGTATAACACATTGAACATCTGGAGTCATATGGCTGGAGGAATCACTATTACTCTTGAACCTCAAACAATGCATCTATTTTCAATTGGGAGCTCTAGTAAACAGGTCGAGTAGGTCCAATGGAACTCATTAGGTTTATTTTGTGTGGCTAATCCTGTTGGATCCATTTAAGTAATCTTTGGAATCCAGAGTCACTAGTGGTCCATCGTGCTATGATTGCTTTTAATTAATGTATTATATGTCTAAAATGTTAATTGTTGATCAATTTACATTATCTTCAGCTCCTGTGGGCAATTGACTTAAGGCATCTACATGGGAAATCTGTTTTCCCTCAATATATTCCACTTTAAAATTATAGTCTGATAGGAAATTGAACTATCTCAGCATTCATGGTTTCACTTCCATATACAGTTTGAATTATTTTCCACATTGCTCGATTTAAAACAAAATTAAATGCTAGCATGTTGTTACATCCGATTAAGATGCAAAACATATAATCACACTTCATATCATAATATGTGAATCAGCTGTGCTTAAAAGCTATGAAGTGAATAGCTAAAATATTTCATTAAGTCACAATTGATTCAAAGATGATACTGCATGAGTTTTGGAGAGAGAGTCAATCACTAATCATTTTATCACCGGCACACCCTAACTATATACAGAATAAATAAATTGAGTTTTTGATTCTGCTTTGTATTTATCATTATTTCAATAGATTAATTTATAGAACACAATATAATGATGATGCAAGGTTGGTCAATATATCGGCATTAATAGAATATGATTGGTAATGTGGAATATCTGCATTGCTCCAGGGTGGCTGACAAAGAATGATTCATAAAACATACACATACTGCAGAGTGATATGACAATTTTCATGTAATATTCCTATGCATAATAAAAACTTTAAAACTCAATACACTTAAAATATATAAAGAAAGACATCTGAAAAAAGCACATAGTCCCAGGATACACATCTGTTGGAACCAGTCTTCATTGCACACATCTTCATCATCATAGTTTAATATTCATCTATAGCAAACTACTGCAACATGATTTTGAAGTAGATCACTATTTGAATGCACTTATTTTGATGATATCATCATTAAGAGAGAGAGAAAAAAAAGATAAATGGTAAAGATTATATATTAATCATTTGGTTAGGTTACAAATTATTTAATTTTTTAGAAGATTTAATATTTGATATATTAATACTTAATTGGATTTGAAGTTTACATGTGAACTAAAAAGTTTAAAAATTTATAGGTTAATGAAATGATTAGTACATCTATAATATTTATTCTGGAGATATTGCCAAAATAAGCACATTCAAGTATTGTTGTACTTTTAAATTGAACAGAATAACAAAGATTTTATATTCAGTGATTGGCAGATTTGTTTTCATATGTTCTAAAGACCTTAATAAAATTGACTATTTTATACCCAAGTTCAGATTCAGATATAAATATGCATAAGAAACTGCTGAGTAAACATTTAAAACTAATTTTTAAAAAGAGTATGACCACTGATAAAACAAACGTATTCCTCTCTCCTCTAAGCATTCTCATAACAAAACTCTGTATGATAAAGAGAAAAAATGGTTATTAGCCCTCAAGATAGTAATCAGAAAATGTTTATTTGTTATTTTTGCTCACATACTAAATAGTTTTTAATTTGATGAAGATTAATTGACAGCAGTAATCCATTTTAATCCCTATTATAAAGACATCCTTTATAAATAATTTATTAATTTTTCAGCTATTTACATAAGCATAATAAGTAATGGACAAACTAATAAAATATCATGTAAACCTATTAATTATTTAATGGACATCAGAATGTCAAACAGTCCCCAGTATTTTTATTAATAAGAAGGGTTTTATTGCAAATATCCACACAGAAAGCTTAAAAATATCCAGACCTTAGGATTTAAACCTAATACCATTTACTTGAACAACTGTGTGAATGTTACTAGATTAGGAGATTTGTATATTTTACTGTTTTCAGTTATAAGTAAATGTAAGTTAGAATTAATAATCAAATGGCTTTTAGTATAAACGACATAGAGAATATTGTTTCTGTTAGACTGAGAAAATCATATGACCCTTTAGAATGCTTTCTTTTGAATATCACAATTTTATGAGTAATCTTGAAAGTATAGATTGATAGTTGGGCAAAAAAAGACATAACTTAATACAGCAAATAAATTAATTAATGATAATATCTATCATAATAATAGAAAAGAAAACAGAAATAATTAAATAGATAAAAATTGTTATGACTGTATTTTTAATTCTATTTTGTTCATTTTTCTTTGTTTTTTGTTTAATTAAGCTTGGGTCATTTACCATTTTTTCTGCTTCCTAAATTTTAAAATGAGTATGTTTAACTGTATAAATAAGAAGTATATGCATGATAAAATGTACAGTTTCACTGGTTAAATATATAACTAACATTTTGAACTATGATGTTTCTAATTTACATAGCACTGACATTTTGATTAACTCTCACTTATAACCCTCTAAAATCTGGATGTCTTAATAGGAATTGGTATCAGTTATTTTAACCAGGACAAAAAGGGAGATGAAGAGTCATTAATTTCATACATTTTGCTTTTGATAAATGTTTTAATTTTTTTTTTCATTGTCAAACAAAAATTTATTGTACCAAAAGCCAATGACTCCATCTCTCTTACAGCCCATAGTATCTATGAAATCAATTAATGAAGCTTGAACTGCATCTAAAATGTCATATCAAGCTGGTTTTATAATTGGATATGGAAAAGGTATTTATTTGAAACCCTAATAAGAATTCCATTTTTTACCATAATCCTTCAATTGTAGATTTTTGGTTGAACATTCAAAAATATAATCTTGATTAGAGACATGGCTTAGATGGTAAAACTATTTTGAATTGTTGGCAAGTCTAATCTGCTTTGTCAAGCATGGGTGGTCTAGTGGTTAGCATAACTGCCTTTCAAGCAGCTGGCCCGGGTTTGCTTCCTGATCAATATTTTAACATATAATTTTTTAAAAATCTGCTTAATAGTTTAAGCATTTTTATGAGGCAACTTCCTTTCTAATAACTGGTGAAGAAATATATGAAAAACAGGAAACCACTACAAAAAAATAGACTTTCAGAAATATTCCTCATATATATACAAAACAAATCACATGCAAACTTCTTTGTAAATATTGATTTATTATATAAACTAGGTACTTTGGTATTAACTATTATAAAGTTCAAAAAATACTTTGTTTTGATTATATTCTTTTATAGTCTTAATCAAGAACACCTCAAAAATACAGAAAAAAAAAACAAATATAATATTCCACAATAATCCAATATATATAACAAGTACAAATAACTCTGATCTTAAAACTCTTCCAAGAAACAATCTTAAATTTCCATTATATTCTTTTCTTAATTATCTTTCTTAAAATAATCCCCTATAATTATTTAATTAAATCAACCTATTGTTTGTTTGTTTTTTCAATTAATAACCTATATATTATAGGTTATATTTTATTAATATAAATTTTTTTCTTTTATAATTCCTTTATAATATGATGTAATACATTCCAAAGATTCTATTTTAAAATATTTATGTTTAAATTTACTCATATGACCAAAATTTCAGAATGAGTATATATATATAAATTGCAAAATGTTTATAATTTAAATCCTGTTTTAATCTTGTTGACAATTTATTCTTTGTATTTTCCAACATATGGCATTTCTTTATTATCTTTAAAACAATTTAAACATTTTATAATATAAACCGAATTCATAACTTCTAAACTATTATAATCATTATCATTATTAATTACGGAATTTAAAGTTTTTTTTTCTAAACAAGACAAATAATAATATTACATTTTTATTAATCATATTAAATAATTTCCTAATTTTAATAAACAAATCTTTTGAAACATTAAAGCTAATATAAATTATCTTACTATTCTTATTCTATTATTCACTATTTCAATATTTTTATTATAAAACAAATCATTAATAACATCCCTAGGATAAACATTTATAAAACATTTATATTTTATCATATTAATTTCACATTTTAATAAATCATCATTTGAATATAACTTAATTGTTTTACGAATCTTATCATTAATAATATTTATTTTAAAATTATTATCAATATCTGAAAATCAATTATTTAATAGACCATAAAATGTTTTTTTTTTCTATAAACAGAAGTTTCTAACAACCATATATTCAGTAATATTGACATTTTCTTTTTCTGTAGTAAGTTTAATTTTATCCTCTTTACTATTAATATATTTTAAAAAATAATCTGCTTTTCTCTAGAGGTTTATTTTAAGAAAGGTATTTAAGAAACGAATGTAATGGAAATTTAAGATTGTTGGTTAGAAGAGTTTTAAGGTAAGAGTTATTTGTATTTGTTATATGTATTGGATTATTGTAGAATATTTATATATGTTTCTTTTTATGTATTTTTAGTCATTCCTTGATAAAGACTATAAAAGAATATATTCTAAACATTGGAGTATTTTTTGTACTTTATATTAGTTCATATAATAAATCAAAAATTATAAAAAAGAAACTTGCATGGAGTTATTTTGGTTATATATATTGAAATTAATGAGCTATTTTTAAAATAGAAGATTGTGTTTGTTATTGATTTAATTTATTTTAATATTCCTCACGTAATATTTAATTGAATATCCAAAAATTTAGTGTGGAAGGTCTCCCCCCCTCTCAAAGAAAAGCACAGTATTATGAAGCTGCTTAAAATTAATTTTGACCTAACTATAGATAAGTGATAAAAGTGAATTAGACTACAATTCAATTTTAGCCTAAGTAGTAAAGGATATGATTGTGATTCACTTAATTATTTAAAAAACTGAGCATACTATCTTCACTGAATTAGGAACATGGCCTCAGTCTTTGAAAAATGTTTCTAATTTTTTCATAATCCCTATAACATCACAAGACCATCATTTCTTATGCTTACACAATCTGTTAAAACCTTCTAGCATCCCTTGATTATTATGTCTTACACTAGGTGTTAGTCTTGTTGGAGAGAATTGCTAATATTTTATAGAGGAATTTCTTATATTGTATTTTTGGAAGATCTTTTATGAATATATTAAATAAAGTAGATGAAAGAACTGAACCTTGTGGTAAACCATTCTATAAAATTTAATCTCACCTAAACTTTTTATTAGAGAGCACTTTATCATGTAAATTAGTAATTTTCCTGCATTAAAAATTTCAGAAACTTTTAGAAGATTGTATTTCCAAGTGGAATCATAAGCTGAGATTAGATCAGCAAATATTGTACCAGTCTTTATTTTGAAAGTCCTCTTTTAATATGAGTTGTTAAAACTAAAACCTGCTCACATCAGCTTCTTCTATGCTAAAATCAGTTCTATAGTAGATGGTTCTCAATTATTGGCAACATTTTTATTAATATGATTTTTTCAAAAAAAAAAAAACTTGTAGAGAAGTATAACAATGATACTGAGCAATAATTTTTTGGATCATTGTTGTGTTTATATAATTTGAAAACCGCTATAATTTTAATTTTATGTCAAATTTTGGAATAGTTTTTGCATGAGTAAGGTTTTTGAATAATTTCTCTAACCATGTTTTGTCTATAAATCCAATGTGTTTTTGAAACTCTGAAAGTATGTTATCTGCTTGTGGGATTTTTCTTGATTTAAGACAATCCAAGACATATTAAAATTCAGCAACATTTATTGTTTTTATCACATTGACATTAGAGGAGCATTGTGAAAAAAGCTTGTAATTCTGCTCCAATGATACATTTTTTATTCTATCAATATTGGGTTTAGAAATTTAATCTATAAGTTTGGCAACTCGTTAGTCTTAATAGTAATCATTCTTTTAGAGATAGTTTTACATCCATCAAGTTGACATAAAAGTGATCATGCCTTATGACTGCAACTTGTAAAGTTTTGCTTTTCTGTAGTTTCTGCCCATTTTTTTCTAGCATTATCCAGAGATTTTGGAAGTTCTTTATCTTTGGTAGAGAAAAACTGACTATGAAGACCGTTTCCATTTTTATTTAATCTGGAATGAATTTCTATCAGTATACCTGAGGGATAAATTCTTTGGTAAGTTATTGTTATGACTTCATAAAACATGGTGAGGCATTCTATTAATATTCTCATTCAAGATACCAGTATATCAGCTACAATTAGTTTTCATTAAATTCCATTTCAGATCAGAATGACTTTCAACTATAGGAATATTGACTCCAAAAGTGGTGAGACTTCATTGGGGTTGGCTATAGGGGAAAAATATATATTAGTAGTACTTCTGAAAGTAATGGTAAACTAGTCTTTGTTGAAATGTAATATTAATCAAGAGTTGTGTTTTTTCACCATATATCTGAATGGAATGTTTATTCTTGTTTAACATCTTAAAGTATGTACATATTGCTAAAATCCATTCATTCTAAAAGTTGCTTACCTACTTTATCCTCATTTACATATCTCTCAAAAACTACTATGAGAATCAAAACATTCTATAATTATAAAATATGTAGAATGACCTGAGAAAAGGGGAGGTAAAATTAAATATTATATATATAAAAGCTCCCATCCAAATAGTGATTGCTAATTCCTTTGTATTAACTTCAGCAGGAGCTGTTTGTTTTACAAGGTAATTTGAAACTAAGGTGGCCATACTTTGTTCAAGGTGCATATCAATTATCAAGGTAAATCCAAGAATTTTAAGATGTACATTATCAAAAGAATAACTTTAATGATTACTATACTTAGCAAATTATTGTGCTCCATTGTTCTTTATATTGGCCATATCTTTCTATAAAAACAATCAATATTTCATTTCTTTGGAGATTTTTTTAAAGTTATCTTTACAAATTTTATGGGTCTTCTATCCATATTGTTCACATTTACCATAATATAATTTTTAGAAAACCTTGTACCATTCATTTGTTTCACACATCTAATCCAATAAAAACAATTATATAATAATAAGCTCTATAGTATTACATCAAGAAAGCTAAAGAATATATAGATTAGTATACAATCTTGCCATTATATATATATTAATTTTCCAGACATTTTCCCAACATCTTTATGTTATATTAATAGAGAATCTAAATCACATTGTCATGTAAAAATATTTTATATACAACTAATTTAGCCTCAATAGGTATACTGCCATAGTAAAATATCCTAGCTTTTAGCTTTTTAAAGTATCAAATGTTGGTGCTATAGTAATAATAAACATAGATATATTGTAATGGTCAACCCAAACATATGGTGTTCATTTACATATCCTTACGATTTTTTTAATTAATTTAAACGATTGCCACCTAAGAGCCTGGAAGCTAATTTATTTCCTTTTATTTTTATTACTTTTTCAACATTGAAAATGTTTTAACTTTTTGGACTTATTATGATTAACTTAAACTATTTATCACCATTCAATGAGAAATTTTTAGGTCCAGTGTAGGTCAGAAGTTTATGATTATCCTTGAGCCTTGAAAGAAGGAATTATTAATGAAGACACACAGGATAAATATATAAAAAAAAAACAAATTTATTAATTTTATCTCTTCTCACAACTGTTTATAACAAAAAGAAATCTCTACTATCTAATTACATATGAGAAACCTCTGCATTATATTGTAAATTGAATAATGTGCTAAATTGATACGAGATAAACCACCAAACATCACATGATCATCATTTCTTATGCTTGCTCATAACTGTTATTAAAACAGGCAAAATTCTCCATACAGTAGTGCCATTCTGTGCAAGTCAGAGAAATCAGTGGATGCCAGAAGGCTTGTGCATAAAATCCCTATCTAGTGCCTACTCTTACAATATCCCCAGACTAGTTTCTGGTTTGTGACATTTGTCATTGAGAAGACTTTGATCTGACAGCACTGCACCTAGATTTTAGGGTCTAATGCAACACTCCAGCAGCCACCTTTTATCTCTACTTAACTACAAAACTATGAGAATAAAGTTGAAAACTCAATGTTTTCAATCTAAGCTCATTAGCTTATGAGCAAGCATAAAAAATGGTGATCATGTGATGTTTGGTGGTTTAATACCATTCCTGCCAATAGTGGTTGCTATAGTTATTAAAAAACCAAAGACACCAAAATATATGGGTACTGAACTGAGTTCAGAGGTATATGACTATATAAGCTAATGAGCTTAGATTGAAAATATTGTTTTCAATTTTATTCTCATAGTTTTGTAGTTAAGTAGAGATAAAAGGTGGCTGCTGAAGGGTTACATTAGATCCTAAGATCTGGGTGCAGTGCTCTCAGATTCAAGGCTTCTTACTGACAAAGGCTACATGCCAGAAACTAGTCTGGGGATATTGGATGAGTAGGCACTAGATAGGGATTTTATGCACAAGCCTTCTGGCATCCATTGATTACTCTGGCTTGCACTGATTGGCACTACTGCATGGAGAGTTTTGCCTGTCTTGATATGAGATATTAAATATTTTGTTAATTATTTAAATCAACAGTAAGTCAATCCCTTACTCTTATAATTCTTTAATAACTTGAACAGTATAAATTTGATAGAATTTTATAACTCTTACATATAAAGTATGGTTAAGTTCATTATTAAAATATTATACCTCTGGAAACATTATTTCTTTATAATTAACTTTCAATATTAAAATATTGTTTAAACATATTTATTTTATCTTGACTACTTTATTAATATTGCCATATATATATATATGTGTGTGTATGTTGTGATGGTATAAAAAATCAGGGGTTAACCTCGGATGATGGCACTCATCATCATTATCAACCAAGTCAAAGATAAGATATTTTAAATGTACAAATATATAATAAATAACTATGGGCATGAATAGGAGAGATCAGCACAGAACTAACTATAAGTTCACCATCATTATACAAAAGCAATAATCATTCATCATCATAAATGATCACCAATGAAACTCAATAGTCAATCTTATGACTGGATTTCAAATAGGTCTATTATAAACTAGACTAATTATTTAGCCCTTGATATCTTGGGCCAGATTATTTAAATAATAATTTGGAATGGATATAATTAAAAGTGCTATAATGCTGGGATACTAAAACATATTGATCATCATCAGTGCTCTGGTCACCTGTAGTACATGGACTTTAAAGGATATCCCATTTGCAACATCCAGCATCATCATCATATGGATGTCCATGACACTAAACATAACCCTTTATATAATAGATCATTATGCATGAATCCAACTCAGTGAGCAGAAGTTCTGAAACTGTTACTGTGAGCAAGAGATATAATCTTAACATATGTTTAAATCTATTTTAGTATTAAATAAATTCACAGAAATAACTTTAACAATGAAATGTAAATTTATTAATTAGTATCAATAAAATGAAATAAAGGTTTGCTGAGTAGGCCATAAATATAAATTCAGCATTTTAATTTTGATTAATACAATAAGTTATCATATTGTGATTTACAAATAGCTCATAATAGGTTTACATAAAATACACCTAAATATAAGCACACTTATCTGTGGTATAATAATTTATTAATATATTTGAATTGTCATCAATTTATAAATGAAATTCATTTTTATAATACATAATTAATGACAGATTTAACATATAAGTGTGTACACATAGAAATGTATGTACGGGCTGGTATTTATAAAGAAATATTTTCTCAATACACAATTAATTCCATGGTGAAAATAAACATAAAATTCAAACATACATGTGAATATAAAAAAAATTGATAGTATGAATCAAAGTTATTTATTAATTCATTATTTCTAATGGTAAAAAAAATATTTTTATCTTTTAAATATATATATTATAAAAGGGCTGACTTCAAACCCTGTTCTAAGTCAGAGGGTAATATTACTGAGCATATATATCTAATTAAATCAAAAGTAATGTTAAGTAAATTATTATTTTTCTTTTTCGTTGTGGTCTTGTATGTGAGTGCATACATATATATTTAAGTAATTAAATAAAAACAGATTGAAATATAAGAGGGATGGGGGATTATATGGTTTGTGCTCTGATATTTATTTATACGCGTGTTTATATTGCTGCATGAGTGAATAAATGTAATAATTTTGTAAAAAGAAATAAAGTTATTTTAATTTAAAAAGAAATATTCCAAGATGGTCGATTAAAGGAAGAATGTCACAAATTATAAAAAAATTAATTAATTGCAAAGAAAGGACCCGAACAGTTGCAGATCACTATCTTGAGACAAAGACATTTTAATTAATAAAATAAAATGTTAAAAGTAATAGACAATGAATGGTCGAGTGTAGATCGCAAGGTAAATTGGAAATTCCTAAGCTTAGATAAGAGAAACAAAGAAAAGAAGAGTATTGAAAAGATTTTCATTTCGCAAACCACGTGGTTCAATTAAAGAAGAAAGAACAATAGCATGATTAATGAGAGTCAAAAAGCTGAACTGAGAAGGACTTCTATAGCTGTGACTGCCATGAGCAGGATCGTAAGAAAAAGTTAGTAAAAAGAAAAAAAGTTTATAATCGAAAAATCATGAACAGGCTGGGGTAGAAGAGCAGAATGGGCCAGGCTATGCCATCCATCCTGCGGAGAGACTACCATCACTGTAAATGTAGGAGCGAAGCCCTTCTTCAAACTATGAAAAGAACAGCCTTCACCAGACGCCATTGATTGCCTTATGGAAATTGACCAAAGAAAGAAATCTTTTAATCGTACAGCTAATAATCTAGACCTGGGTGAGATAAATGAGGTAAACCAAACATTTTCGTAAGTGATAATAACTATTTTGAATGAAAGCACATCCTATTAAATAATGCGTAAAAGGGTTAAAGTAAATGAAGAAAATGTTGAACTAATACCCTGTATGAACCTTAATAGACAATGCCTGACTGAAATTGTCTTCAAGCTATGATCTGTATTTTTATGTATTGCATTTATAAACTTGTGCGAGTGTATTTAACATGCGGGTTATTTAATTATTCAGGCACAAACCAATATCCAATTCTGGGACTCTATGGGTTTTGTTTTATTATTTGTTTTATATTAATAAATATTAATTAGTATTATAAATTTAATTGTGTGTGTTAGTGTTAATTTCTTAAAATAATATTAAAAAGCAAAAAGTAGGAAAGCAAACGAATCGTCAATGCGCTACATGCGCATTTTTATATGTTCCCTCCGCCTCTTTCCCACGGTCAACGACTACTACCCCTGAGTGAGCTAGCCAGAGGTACAAGCTCTAACCACCAGAAATAGATACTCATCCTCTCCCAGCATAATTCTTATTTATTCGTAGGTAAGATTGGTGCTTGAGGTCATTATTGATGCTCATAAATATGCTGGGTGAGTAATTAGAGGGCATAGCAAAACCAACCACATATATATGTTTTCATATTATAAATTTCTGTTAAATAAAAGAGCAAAACTTAAGTTTAAAATACGTAAAAAACATATATCACATATATACGTGTTTACGCCAGAATAAACGGTTACTATGGCGCACCAACAAAGGAGCTTTCGAAGAGCAGAAAGTAGGGGAGGGGGATAGAATATAAGTTAGATAAGACAGTCTATTATGAAGTTGCTTTATATGTTTGTTTTATATAAAAAAAGGAAAGAAATACAGTATAAAAGCTATAAAATATAGCTTGTGTAGACGAATTATTACTGGGAATTTTATTTTGTCTGTATGGAAATTAATTAGGTCAAAATTGCATTCAAATGAATATTTTAATATATATGTATGTATTGAACAGTCCGTGGAAATTTTGTTGTTTGATTCAAAAAGAAATATTATATATGCGAGCTTTATTTTCCGTTTAAGAGTTTTCTTATTGTGTTAAACATTTAACTGCTTTGACATTTACAATAGTGAATAAATAAAAAACTTTCATAACTTTTTATTTGATATAATTAAGAGTGATCAATTTTAGAAAGCAGTATATTGACTATGCTATATATGAACTCGTATATATATATATACATCTAAACAATACATACAAAGTTTTTTTTGGATCCGTTTCATATATGTGTATGCGATTAGGAAATTGATATTTGTGGAACAGTTACCCATAAAAGGGCATATTATAAAACACTGCTAGTGCTAGAAATCTATGGATTCACTTGAACAAGTTAATATTTTGGTTTGATAGGCAAAGTAACAAGGAAATACTAATCGTCTCGGTGAAAAATAGAAAAAGAGATTAAGAAATAGGGTTGAAAAGAGGCTAGATAGAAAAATTAGACAGAGGACACAGTACTTCAGGGATGGAGAGCAGGTCTGGTGCATCTGATATAGAAATAGTAATATAATATCTAAAAAGGGAGTCAGGTGGAAGGGGTGAAAATAAAAACGTACAGAGGGGAAAAGGGGAGTGGCCAATAGAGCATATTAAAAGCCTACAAAGATATTTTGATATCCATGGTATACCAGAGAAAGATAAAGTAATAATAGCATGCCACCACCTTGAAGGATATGCTGAGGCTTGGTGGAATTCACTTTTACACCAGCCACAGACATTCCTAGATTATGAAAAGGGTTTGAAGAAGGCCTTCTGGAGGGAAGAGCTGCAGGAGCACATTATTATACAGTTAATGAAAGAGAAGTTTCAAGAAGATATGGAGAAGAATATGTGCATTTTTTCAGGAGACAGGCGGCCACACTAAAGACACTAGAAGCATGCAGACTGTCTGAAAAACAGATTCTAAGAATAGTGTGCAGAAATCTACCGGAGAAAATCTGCTGGATGATAGAAATAAGGAGGGAGAAAACAGTGAAGGCGGTAGATAGACTATTGAGTCAGGTAGAAGTAAGTAAACAGATGAGGCAAATTTATGAGCAAGGATTGAAGTCGGGAGAGCAGACAGGAATTCATGGAATAAAAAAAGGATATGGACAAGAGAAAAGGGAAATAGGAAATTTAGTGTGTTCATGGGAAGACAGAGTCCCAGGTTATGCATGTCAAACATGCCCCAAAATTCACACAACAGTGAATCAAATCGAGATGGAGGCCCTTTTGGATTTGGGTAGTCAGGTTTCAGTGATAGCAGAAAGACAATACCACAGAATTGGGAAAGAACAATTGGATATACCTACACTACCATTGAAAGCAGTTCATGTAACAGTGGCCAATAACTGAAAAGCCAAGATTGAGTCCAAACAAATATGGCTAGATATTAAAATTGATGGAGAAAGCTGTCCGCATGTCTTTTTGATAATGAAAGACTTGATATGCGACATTCTGTTAGGGTCAGATTTTTTGCATAAATATAAATGCACTTTGGATTATGAAGGCAGGCAAGTCACATGTAAAGGGAAGGTAGTTAAATTTCTGAGTGAGGGTTTATATAGGTCAGTCAGGGCATTGTGCATGGTGGGAGACCGTACAAATGACATCATTATGGAAAGGGTACGAGAGGCAAAGATGGCCACAGGAAGTTGGGAAAGCACATTGATGCAAACATTGCAAGAATACCATCAAGTTTTCTCTGACAAACCAGGAATAATACCGGGTTTTGAACAAAGGATTAGAGTAAATGAAAACCAACCATTTAAAGCCAGGTCATACCCTGTTCCTTATAAATATTGAACCGAAGTGAAAAAGCAAATAGACCAGATGGTGGAATGGGGCATTGTTTCAAAATGCTCATCAGCTTACTGCAACCCATTGGTGGTCATGAGGAAGAGAGATGGTACAATCAGGCTGTGCCTCGATGCAAGACAACTGAACAAAATAACCGTTCCCGATTGCAATGTTCCACCACCCATACAAGAACTTCTGGAAAGATTCAAGGGAAAAAGAATATTTTCAACGTTTGACTTGACTGCTCATTATTGGCAGATCAAGTTATACCCAGATGACTAAATATACTGCATTTCAATATGAGGGTTATTCATATCAGTTCAACTGAATGCCATTTGGCTTGATTAACAGTGGGGATGGATTGCTATGATGTTTGAATCAGGTGTTATCCCCTGAAGTAAAAGAGATGATCATGATGTACGTGGATGATGTGTTAGTTGCATCAGACACCATAGAAGAGCATATAGGGCATATAACAATGTTTTTAAAGGAGTGCAAGGAAAAGGGGATTGAAATAAACTTAAAAAAAAGTATATTACTTCAGGAAGAGGTTACGTTCCTAGGGCATATGGTAGGAGTACAAGGTATTAGGCCCCATCCTGACAAGGTCTCAGCCATTAGAGACTTTCCAGCACCCAGATCCAGGAAACAAGTATGGTCCTTCCTTGGCTTGTGCAACTTTTACAACCGTTTTCAGGAATGATTTGCAGAACAAATGGAACTCTTGGTGAGGCTATTGAGGAAAGTTGTAAGGTGGGAGTGGAAAGAGGAACAACAAGCCTTCAAAAGGGTGAAGGCAGGATTTATTGAACATGTAGTGTTGGCATTTCCCGATTTTGAGAGGCCGTTTGTGGTGCAGATGGATAGTAGTGGGTATGGTTTGGGAGTAACAGTGTCACAAGTGCAAGCAGATGGTCAAATAGGGGTGTTGTATTTCCTGAGCTGATTGATCAAGGGACCTGAACTCTAAATTATGGCAACTGAAAAGGAAGCTCTAGCAATTGTTTGGGCTTTCCAAAAACTTCGTACACTCTTGTTAGGATCAGAAGTCACCGTGGTCACTGACCACAAAAGTTTGGAATTCATCAACCATAGTTACTTAACCAATAGTCGGTTAGTACGCTGGAGTCTATACCTCCAAGAATATAACTATACAGTGAGGCATTGCAAGGGTTCGGAGAATATAGTGGCAGACATTCTCAGCAAGAACCCCATCCTTTAAAATCTCAACATTTCCAGACAGAAAATTTATATTTGCTGGTGTGAGCTCAGAAATGGATGGGGTTGAAAATGACCTTCAACAGCTGGCTCAACACCAGAGAGAAGATGCTTAATTGAAACAGGTAATTCAGTACATGATGGATGGAGAGACCAAGGTTGTAGGTTGGTATGAACATAGGATTGGATGTTGTAAATTAGAGGGATCCATATTTCAATATAAAGTCATGAATGACCCAGAAGAATGGAGGCCAATCATACCTAGACAGATGACAGAGGCAGTGATGACTCATGTCCACCAAGCGTATGGACACTATAGGGTATGGAAGACTGAACATTGGCTCAGAAATGGTTTTATTGGCCTGGTATGCATGCTAAAACAGTTGCTGTCATTGGCCAATGTGAGATTTGTCAGAGAGTCAAGCCAGCAAACAGAAATTATGCATCCCCAATGATATCCATAATACCAAAGAAATCACGGGAGGTGGTAGCAGTGGACTATTATGGTCCATTGCCAGCATACAATAAAAAGAAGATATTTGTTGGTGGTATACGATTTGTTTTCCAAATTCATGGCTGCATACCCAATAGCTCAAGCAAATACAAGGAACACAATATGCATATTAGAAAAAGAACATTTTCCATTAGTGGGGAAACCCCAGATTATCCTCTGATCATGGGACTCCATTTACATCAGGAGAAGGGGGAAGATGGGTACAGAGATCAGGGATCTGACATATACTGACGTCCATCCGGAACCCCCAATCAAACCCATGTGAACAAGTGATGCACGAGCTGGGTAGATTGCTCAGAACTTACATCCCCACCAACCATAGAGGTTGGGTCAGAAAAATTAGTGAGATACTCAACTAGATTAATTGGGCAGTAAATGAATCAATGGGATTCTCTACTATATGGTTGCACTGCAGCCGTGATGCTCCTCAATTAATACCAGATAATCTGTCAAGAAGTGAGGAAAACTCAGTAGATACTGAAAGTGATCAAAGACAGGCATATCGCAACCTCATAAGAAAAAGCCAGAAGCAGAATAGAATGCCAATGAGATACCATAGGTTCAAGGTGGGTAACCATGTGTTGATAAAGACACCACATGTAAGTGAGCCAGGGAGGTACATATGTAAAAAATTCTGTAATTTGTATGAGGGTCCATTTACCATTGTGAGATGTCAGGGAAATCATGCATTTTGGGTAGACACTGGACAAGAAATAAAGGGATCATATAACGCTCAGTCACTCAAACCCGTACCATCACAGTAATAACTAGAATTATATTGAGGTTTAAGGAGTAAGCCATTTAAATATTAAAATGGTATTTAAAGGCTTTTGAAGAGGGGTATTATAACAGGGCTGAGTTCAAACCCTGTTCTAAGTCAGAGGGTAATATTACCAAGCATATATATCTAATTAAATCAAAAGTTATGTTAATTAAATTATTATTTTTCTTTTTCGTTGTGGCCTTGTATGCGATTGCATACATATATATTTAAGTAATTAAATAAAAACAGATTGAAATATAAGAGGGATGGGGGATTATATGGTTTGTGATCTGATATTTATTTATACGCGTGTTTATATTGCTGCATGAGTGAATAAATGTAATAATTTCGTAAAAAGAAATAAAGTTTTTTTAATTTAAAAAGAAATATTCCAAGATGGTCGATTAAAGACAGAATGTTACAAATTATAAAAAAATTAATTAATTGCAAAGAAAGGACCCAAACAGTTGCAGATCACTATCTTGAGACAGACATTTTAATTAATAAAATAAAATGTTAAAAGTAATAGACAATGAATGGTCGAGTGTAGATCGCAAGGTAAATTGGAAATTCCTAAGATTAGATAAGAGAAACAAAGAAAAGAAAAGTATTGAAAAAATTTTCATTTTGCAAACCACATGGTTCAATTAAAGAAGAAAGAACAATAGCATGATTAATGAGAGTCAAAAAGCTGAACTGAGAAGGACTTCTATAGCTGTGACTGCCACGAGCAGGATCATAAGAAAAAGTTAGTAAAAAGAAAAAAAGTTTATAATCGAAAAATCATGAACAGGCTGGGGTAGAAGAGCAGAACAGGCCAGGCTATGCCATCCATCCTGTGGAGAGACTACTGTCACTGTAAATGTAGGAGTGAAGCCCTTCTTCAAACTATGAAAAGAACAGCCATCACCGGACACCATTGATTGCCTTATGGAAATTGACCAAAGAAAGAAATCTTTTAATCATACAGCTAATAATCTACACCCGGGTGAGATAAACAAGGTAAACCAAACATTTTTGTAAGTGATAATAACTATTTTGAATGAAAGCACATCCTATTAAATATTGCGTAAAAGGGTTAAAATAAATGAAGAAAATGTTGAAATAATACCCTGTATGTGCCTTAATAGACAATGCCTGACTGAAATTATCTTCAAGCTATGATCTGTATTTTTGTGTATTGCATTTATAAACTTGTGCAAGTGTATTTAACATGCGGGTTATTTAATTATTCAGGCACAAACCAATATCCAATTCTGGGACTCTATGGGTTTTGTTCTATTATTTGTTTTATATTAATAAATATTAATTAGTATTATAAATTTAATTGTGTGTGTTAGTGTTAATTTCTTAAAATAATATTAAAAAGCAAAAAGTAGGAAAGCAAATGAATCGTCAATGCGCTACATGCGCATTTTTATATGTTCCCTCTGCCTCTTTCCCACAGTCAATGACTACTACCTCTGAGTGAGCTAGCCAGAGGTACAAGCTCTAACCACCAGAAATAGATACTCATCCTCTCCCAGCATAACCACCAGAAATAGATACTCATCCTCTCCCAGCATAAATCTTATTTATTCGTAGGTAAGATTGGCGCTTGAGGTCATTATTGATGCTCATAAATATGCTGGGCGAGTAATTAGAGGGCATTGCAAAACCAACCACACATATATGTGTTCATATTATAAATTTCTGTTAAATAAAAGAGCAGAACTTAAGTTTAAAATACATAATAAACGTATATCACATATATATGTGTTTGCGCCAGAATAAACGATTACAATATATATATATTATTCTCTGACAGTCTGTAAAAGTTTTTCTTTTTTTCCAGGTTACTTTTAATTGCAAATATCTTTAAAAATACTCTAGCAAATTCTTTTGTTCAATATTGAAAGATTTTTGTTTTCTTTTTTTTAAATAAAACTGGAAACACATCTTTCTTTTAGTTGAATAAAGTTATTTACTTTTTAAAAATTTGTTAATTAAAAATTTTTAACTGTCAATTTCAAAAAAAATTACTTAAAATATCTTTCTTAATATATATAAACATACTCTACTTATCAGCTGTATTTTATACATGTATATGGTGCAATACCTTTAACTGTACTTATCTGCACATAGATAAACCACTATACATATTAACTAATTCTTCATAAAGCTGATGGACTCTCTTACTAAGCTGGTCCCTTATCAAATAGCAGACTGGCTTATTGTCATCTTTGGGAAAGATATAATCTGGTAACTGTTGGCCTGCAGTAAGCTTCCTTCAGTCCCTTTGTCATCTAATACATATATATGGGCTATGAACCAAATAAAAGCAGTAACTTTAACTGTACTTATCTGCATATAGATAAACCAGTATACATATTAACTAATTCTTCATCAAGCTGATAAACTCTCTTGTTAAACTGGTTGCTTATCAAATAGCAGACTGGCTTATTGTCATATTTGGAAAAAATGTAATCTGATGAAACAGTATGATTTGATCATCATATGGTTTCACCTACTATATAAAATAGTAGTCTTCATTCCCCTAATTCAAACCCTAGAGGTATGTATACTAAGTAATATATATAGAAGCGTATATTTATGCATATATGTGTGTAATTGTATATGCACACACATCTGCTATTTTAAATGATTGTATACACTTTTTGTAATATTTTTATTTGTGAAAAATTGTATATTCGCATCTGATTGATATTATTATATATAATGTACACACCTTTATAATTTCACATAAATATTTGTTTATGATTTTAAGTTATTAAATTTGTTTTAAGCTGTGGAAATTCCTATATATATATATATAAGAACATAGTTCTCTAAATTATTTCAAACTGTCTTTGAAGTTATCCAATTACTAAATTACTTAATCACATATAAAAACAAAAAATACTTAATTGTAATTATTAATTAGAGAAAATATAACTTACTATTAAAAATTTATCGGCTGAACGTATTCGAGGAACCATGCCTCATACTCATAGCCTTCATGAAAAGTGTAATTTGAATATTTACATTTGCATATATTTATTACACTTTTCATGAAGGCTATGAGTATGAGGCATGGTTCCTCGAAAATGTTCAGCCGATAAATTTTTAATAGTAAGTTATATTTTCTCTAATTAATAATTACAATTAAGTATTTTTTGTTTTTACATATAAGGAGAAATTAAAACCATATTTATTAATCACATATAGTAATTAAAGACAAATGTAATTTTCTCAGGTATATGTTGAAATGTTTGCAGCTTAAATCTATTTCGAAAAAAGAAAAAAAAGAAATTCACCGATTAAAGAAAAAGAACTTTGTATAATCTTATAAGATACTGCCTGCATAAATCCAGACTTTATGATTCTTATAAAATAAAAATTAGAACAATTAAGCCTGCAATAAAATCCAGCCGAACTTGAATCTTATGAAATAAAAGGGAACAATTAACAAGCATTAAGCCTGAAATCAATCCAACCGATTCATTTGAAGTTGATGAAATTAGTGACTTCTTAAGTTTTAAAGTGTAAAAATAAAGATTGTGAATGGCCTGTAAAAGAGGGGGGTAAAGAAAGATAAAAACCCCAGTTTAAAAAGAAATAATCATCCATTTTGCTTTACTTGTGTGTTAACTTATATCCAGGTAGTATGCCCATTTTTATTATGGAAACCATTGGCTAGAGAGACTTATTGCTGCCTCCTCAGCGGCCAAAACTGTCTGTGGAGACCAAAGACCCAAACCACAGCCTACCTGCAAGAAAGAACAGATAAGGAAACAGCCTAAATAACCAGCCTGTGTGTGTTTCATACTGTCAAGCTGCAAGCCTTCAGAGTAAACAACTGGTAACAACTTATCAACCAAGCTAAACCTAATGCTATAGCAATTCTAAATCTTTCCTAAAGCTAGCTATATAATATAAATAATGTGCACAAACTCTTAAACTCAAATCTCATAAGTTAATTAAACTATGTTAAATAAGTGTATTCTCTCTTAAATTAATTAAACTGTATTAGATAAGTGTATTTGTAATTTTAAAATACTTTAAAAATTAAAATGTAAATCTTGCCTGATCTCAATTTCTCTTAAATCTTTTAAATTCAACTTATAAAAAGATGATTATTGCCATATTATTTTCTCTATTTACGTCTATACTTATGCCTATATATATTGTAACCAAAAATATCTCGAGCCAGCCACGTTGCGCGCCAAAAGCTGTAACCAAAAATCCCCGGAGCCGTCCACCCTGATGGCTCACAAAGGTGGTAACCAACCTTCCATCACCCCTCCAACTACCCATCATCATGCCGTACTTGTTGCAGCACTATAAATTGTAACCGTAAATTGTGTAATCTCAACTACGTAACGTAAGTGCACTAGGAATTACAACCTTGGTCACTGATCAACTCTCATTGCACATTATCAGCTATTAAGAGCTATATCCAAAAGCATATCATACTATTTATTTTATGCACAAAAGACCACAATCAACATCTGGGGCAATTTACTACAGACAAAATTAATGAATTAACCTAACTTTTTATAATTTATTTGATCGCAGCCAGGGTATACCGCGAAGACCTATCATAGTATTATTATAAAACATATTAAACAAATTATAAGTGCAATTTTATCACCCTTAAACCTCAATTTGCGATTTTTATGGTATGCGACCCTATGGCCGACCATGTACAAGATAGCGTAATTTGTGGAACCACATAAAATTATGAAATTTTAAATCATCTATATGATTTCTAAGACAGATGCTAGTCCAGGTAAAGCTTTGCAATTAATAAACATGAATAATTGGGTTCTTTTATAATTTAATATATCATTGAGACTCTTATTGTATTGATGAATGAAAATTTAAAAATGTTAAGTAAATATATTTAATCATATCATTATTGAATAAATCTGTTCACAAGTTTAATAATTAATTTGTATTTTATACTAGAATCAACTACGCAAAGCCACAATGATGGAAAAAGGTAAATGGGATTTTATTGTACCCTACCAATCATATACTACCAAAGACGAAAAGCATCTTAATGTTTTCTCAAAATATTAATAAATTCTTATATCATGTAGACAATAATATGTAATTCAATGTATGCTCTATAATGTATGCTCTATCCAAAGTTTATGATTTCTGATGTTATGAATGACTCATAGCAACGGCACAGTAAGTTTAATTATAAATCAACTTTTATTTACAAACTTTATGAACAATAAATAGTTAATTTCAATATTTTAAATAAAAACATAAATAAACAAATAAAATAATTAAATGATGGTTCAATAGACTTTCTTCAATACATCTCACAGGTACAGTATTTAAAAAACCTAATCATACCTTATTTCAATCTAATATAATGAATATTGAGACAATTATTAAATTCAGCATTAACTTATGAAATATTGAACGTCATTTCCAGATTCAATAAATCCCTACTGTATACCTATAATAATATAATAAATAATATGATGTTTGTATGTTTTAGCTATAATGTAATCATTAATTAAAATGAAAATGTAAACTTACACTCCGGTAGATAATAATTAACCAACAGTTAATTATCATGAAGTACTTGAATAGAATGTCCTGTTGCCATTTATCAATCTAACCGATAAATTATGCTTACAAATGAAGAAGATGATTTGGCAGATTAACTAAAATACTTTGCCCAACTTATATCTGTGAAGCAAACATATTCCTGTGGATGTATTCATCTACACGTAGGAATTAAATAATACTAATGTTTTGCGTATTTCACCATCATAAAGTCATACGTATAATCACACAATTCCGCGGATTAACCACCAGCGCAGGAATGTGTGTAAAATACAAAATGGCAATTAAAATAATCTGCAGATTAACCACCAGCACAGATTAAAGCCTTTAACATACTAAAACAACATTATAATTTACTTCACATTAAAGTGCAAAATCATCCTCCTCAATTCTTCTGACTATTCAGAATACACTGACACTTTAGCACATGTGGGTTCTTGCTTAACAATATGTCACAATAATCAGGATAACTAATGTACTACTTATCTTGCTTAAAAAAAACATGTGTAATATAATATAAATAATATTGGCATGGGAATATAAATCTGGAAAGACTCACAAAATATCTCATAAAGATTGGTATATCTCATGAATTCATTAAGTACTGTTTAAGCTTTCTCCGCAAGCGCTATTCTTTTGAATAAATATTTTATTCAACCTTTATTAATTTAAATCTAACAAACATAACTTATGAACTTCATATGCGAGTTCATATAACGATAAAATTAAATAAATGTATTATTCATTAACATATAACATTTAACGGTGTGTGTGTGTGATAAAACTAAATGTAAAGCATTTTATAGTTCAAATACATGAATTTTAGCAGATGTGTGTATCATAAATTGGATTGTATAGCATTTTATAATTCCTAATGTGATCCGTGGAATCCATGTACAATGTGTAGAATAATAATTATATGAGGTAATAGCTATAGCTGTAGTTAAATTCCATACATGCAATTCTATCCATTTTTATTAGTTATTAAAAGCAACATTAGATTAACGATTTGCGTGGCTCTCCAAACATGAAACAATTTTAAAACAGGATACACAGAATTTAAATGAAAATGTTTTTCATAAAGTTATTAATCCCTACATCTCTCTATCAAAAGTGTTCCAAGTTTATCCTATCCATGCAAGTATTTATTTATCCATTGCGTTAATCCAGGAATAACTAATTACAGCAATTAATTTATTCATTTTTAAATAGACGATACAATTATAAAAAACTTTGATTAATTATTTGAAAAATGTTTATGATCCAAGCGTTAAACAAATTAATTAGCAAATATTAATGGCATTGTAAAGTTAAATATCAATCAATATTATATTTTATCAGAATTAAAAAACGGAAATATTAAATATTTTGATAGCTTTAACGCTTTACTTTATTTTAACTTAAACTTTTTCTTTTTTTTTTTTTAAACAAATTTTCATTTTCATAAAACTTATGTAATTAAAACACTGATTTAAATTTTCCAAATTGTAGAATAATAAATATTTCAAAACATACCAAATTCTTGTATTTAATTCTTTCAAACTGGGAAGCTCCGACATTTCAAAAATGTAATATTGGAAAACGCTACCGGTGATTTGATTCAGTTGGCCGAACGACTTGAAAAGATCTTTAAGTTTTAGTGATCCATCTTAATTAGATACCACTAAGTTATTTTATGTTTATAGCAAATTTTGTGGTAGTCTATTTTCTTATTAACGGTTTCAAAATCAGCTCAGCAAATTTTACACCATTTGCCTTTACCGTTTCTGTTCTTCTTCCCACCAAAGACAAACTAACAGACGATATTCTCCTAGAAATTCGCGCTCTTTTCTTTTATTACATTGAGACGCCTACGCAATTGCTGTATTTATTTAATAATTTATTTTAACTGAATAAATGGTTATGTAAATTTAATAGAAAAAATAATTTAAGATCATTTTTAAACAAATAAAACAAAATATTTTTAATAATATTTTACCAAATTTTTATGTGTTGTAAATTTTAAAAAGTTAAACGTTCTGATATGAGTTAGCATATGGAACGAAGCAAATTTAAATTTATTAAAATAATATAAGACAGTAATCTTTTCAAGTGCGAATCAAGCCAACCAAATCACCAAGAGAAGAAAGAGAAATTTTTATATAAGTTACATCAATTAATATATTTTCTACTAAAATATATGGTTACAATATATATATATATATATATATATATATATATATTTATTTATTTATTATAATGCATTTGTTAATTTGTGCTATGCCTTCAGAGCAGACATTATTAATTATTATAAACCTAAAGAGACGCTTTTGTCCTCAAGTAAATTAATACATGCTGTTGGCATATTTCTAGATCTCCATTCTGAAACCTACTCTGATATATATTAGTTAAGCTGCTATGTTTAGCTCAATATTGCATATATGTTGCTTAATAAAAGGTCTGATTAGTTAAATAAGAGAGAGTAATATTCAGTAGTTAGCCAAGTTTAAGTCCCAGATATGCTTTAGACCCCATTAATTTATTTCATAGAATATGTAGTTAATTGGTAAACTAGATCATTTTAATAAAGTCCTCTTTAGCAGTTTCAGTGCTTATTTAACTAACTAGCATAGGGTAGTTTTGCAGAAGAAACTATAGATTTTGCGCTTTACTAACTGTAATAATTAATATTTAGAAAGCGTTGTGAGTGAGCTTTTATGAAGCACTGTGATGCATTACGCCTTGCTATCATATACTTATTAAGATAATATTAGGTTTTAAGGACTATCTTATCATCCTTAGTTCAGACAGCCCTCTCTCTTGAATGGGATAATGATTTTAAGTGTCATTCCCATTACCTCTTTCAGAACTGGAACACCGGAATCCAGCATCGTATATTAAGGCTGTTCGATCATCCGAACTAAATGTTCACATATAGCAAGTGATCGGTACCTGAGAACTGAGTAAACATTACTGAATCTCATGAGTAAAGGCACATTCAAGCTGCATCTCTGATTTAATTTGTGTAGAGACATAGTCTCAGAAGTTATGCTATAAAATGCCAGTTCACCTGATGTTAGATTAATTGTTCAGTATTGATCTGAACCTCAGATCTAGTTTATCTAAAGAGTGCATTTACTGCTCCACACGTAATAATAAATTTAAGTTCATATTATATAAGGTTGCCACTTTCTTAAAATTTAACCCTTAACAAACCTAGTAGGAATGGCAGAGCATAATTTAGGCATCGTTGTAGACGTAAAAATAATTATTAATTTACCAACGCTGTAATAAAATGATGATGGTTAAGTACAATTGATTGCCGAACATGTAGTTCATATATTCACCATCCCACCTGTGAGTGGAATATGCAGTACATTTAGTTGTTATTGTTTGTGTTATTTTGTCAATATTTAATAATTTTAAAACATATTAACATCTGTAGTATTATTCACTTTGTTTATATTAAATCACCATCCATAATTATTAATATATGCATTAGATAATCAGTCATAAGTTGTGTGTGTGTTTAGTTAAGCTATCAAGCATTTAGTTATTTATTCTCGAGTCTCTTGCTTCACCCTTTGCTACTGCCGGCATGGAAATTAAGAGATTATGAGTGTGATCTCATATATGTCATTCACAAGGTAGTAAGTCAGGGAGAGTTGGTGAAGGACCTGAGGTGCAGTTGGATTTGGTCTCAAACCCTCATCTAGATCAGCCTTGGTATAATTTACCAAAACTCTGGATTTTGTTGCGTAAATGTACAAATATGACTGTTACACTGGTAACTGTTTACCTGCAGTAAGCTCCCTTCAGTCTCTTTGCCATCTAATATATATATATATATATATATATATATATATATATATGGGCTATGAACCAAATAAAAGCTGGGTTTCTTCTGTGTGGATCTAAACTCTACCACTGTAAACTTGCCTTCAGCTATAACTTTATAGTCATCATGCTATCTATCATAATCTGTAAAAAAAACTGTAAAACCTTTTTTCCAACCTTTTTATAGTCAGAGTGGATTTTTTAAAAAAACACTGTAATTAAAAGTAAGTTTTCATTATCATGATTGAAAAAAGTTAATGACTTTTCAATTCACCTTAATCTTTTCAAAAACAACCTTTGTAGAATGTTTATCAAAATATGCTGTGCAAGCTTTAATTAAATTTCTTAATGCAATTAAAATAGATAGTGGAATTTTACAATTACCAGTATATCTATTATAATATAAAAACATGCTTGTTTTAATTTCAAAATCAGAATTAATAAAATATTAATTACACTTTTTTAAATGTTTAATTTATAATTTTTTTTTAAATTCAAGATTATTTAATTCTTAACTCTCATTCTAGTGTAATATAGAAAATATATACAAAAATTTTTGTGTTTATTTCTACTTTTCCTTTCAACTTTATATATTTACATGCACACACACTACTATGTTGTATATCATGAGACACATAACCATCTCAATATATATACACATATAGCCAATGATGCACTAAAAATTTGAATACCTTGAAGATACCATCAATAACTAGCATCACAAAGAATATGCATAATAACTCAAACAATATCATAAATACATTTTTCATTTATATAAAATCATGCATATTCAACTAATTTACATTTTAAAGTAGCCATTCTAAAAATGAAATGAAGAAATAAATATAAACCTTCCTCATCCTAAAAGATCAGCACATATGCAGGGCTACATTATTTGAATACATTTGATACACATTATTAAAAGATGTGAATAATACTACATATATGATTTTTCCCTTCTTAAACCATAATATTAGGACTAGCTATAAACAATTATGAAAATGGATATCTATATGAAAACTGATGCAATACTAGAGTGTAAGTCACATTTCCTTCTAATATTATGATTAATCTAAAGGTAATCAACAAAATATCATTCTTATACTATATCATATTAGCAATACAACATTAATCATTAAGAATTTTTTTAGTACTGTTACTGTTTTCATTTAACACCTCTATGTTTATATTAACCTTTTTTAAACAAAGCCATATTCTAATTATACATATAAATATTTACATCACTTATGAAGCTGATTACATTAATATACTTCACAAAGGGGTGTGTTTAATATAAATCATATCTAACTTCAATTTTCAACACACGCAAATTTATGTGTACCTTTTAATCAATCTTATTTAGTTTGAAAGTTTGTATCCAATTTATAATTCGAATTTGAGCTTTACATAAATCCACAAAGTATTAAACATTTAATAAAATATATGTTCTAATATCTTTCATTTTCGTTTTACAACCAGCCATCTAGTAAATCATTTGTCTATTTTAAATATATCATTAAAAAATGTTGCACATCCTTAACATGTAATATACTATTACAATAATTAACTTTTTTACTACTATGGTAATTCAATAGATAAATAAAAATTTTCATAAACTAAATAAAGTTCAAAGAATTATATAGCATAATCAGTCTTTAAACTTGTTAACGTTTTTTTTTTTGTTTTTTTTTTTAAAAAAAGTCGTAAATGATGTTATGTATAAAATAAAGCAAAAAATCAACTTACAATTTCTTTTCTTTCTTTTGCGACAGCCAAAACTTACCCAGTTTAATTCATTTAGTCAATAGCGGTATAAATATTTAAAATACAAGCATTCTTTATATATCTGGAGCTTAATTGTAAAAGTAGGGGATTTGAACTTAGACTTTCAAGCACTCTTCAACTATCCACACTGTCTCATACCACTGGGACACATATACCACACACATGCAGAAAAGATAAATAATCACCAATATACATATTTCGTGCTGAACCAGCACTCATTAGTTGGTCCAGATTATCATCTCCCACACACATATATAATCAGTGCTTAGTTTATATTGAGATAGCAAATTTTCCTACTTTAATGGACAAGCTTCAATCTACTCCAATTCTTCAGCCATCCATACCATTGAAAATCTGATGATGGAAAGCCCAAATCCCATGCTGAGCCCAATATTATTGCCATGCCCATGTTGACCTCAAGTCACTCTGATCCTCATGCATAGAACCTTATCCATTTAAATACATAGAAGAGGGGTGGGCATTATACAAGCTTAATTTTTAAATATTTGAAATACAGACATTCTTTATATATCTGGAGCTATAGGACCTTATTCATTTAAATATATAGAAGAGGGAACGGCAGGATGCAGGCTAAATATGTAAAATTTGACATACAGGCACTCTTTATATACCTGGAGCTTAATTGTAAAGCTCCAGGTATATAAAGAATGACTTATTTCAAGTAAAAAAGCTCCAGATATATAACGAATGCCCATCCCTTTTCTATGTATTTAAATGGATAAAGTCCTATACATGAGGGGTCAGAGTGACTACAATTAAGCTCCACATATATAAAGAATGCCTGGAGTTCAAATATTTACACATTAAGTCTGCATCCTGTCCATTCCTCTTCTATGTATTTAAATGGATACGGGCCTTTACATGAGGGGTAAGTGATTTGAGGTCAACATGGGCATGGCAATGATATTGGCATCAGCAGGGGATTTGGGCTTTCCATCATCAGATTTTCAATGGTATGGATGGCTGAAGAGTTGGAGGTTAGAATAGATTGAAGCATGTCCATTAAAGTAGGAAGATTTGCTATCATAATATAAACTGAGCACTGATTATATATGTGTGTGAGAGATGATAACCTGGACCAACTGATGAGTGCTGATGGTCATGTGTATCGGTGATATGAGATAGTGTGGATAGTTGAAGGGTGCTTGTCTGACTTCAAATTCCCTATATTTATTCATACCGGTATATAATATTTGTGCTAGGTTTCGTTTATACTGTATATCTAAGTCTTTTTTTTTTTTTTTGCTTTTCATATACGTATAGGGAATTTCAGGTAGAGTAAATCTAATTATTACTTTTACTGCTTTATATTATCCAAGAGAGGGAACAATCTATAATTAATAATTTTTATTAGTCCTTCATTAATTATCCACTTACAAAATATTATTCATTAAAGATCCTATGATATTATTCTATTCTTCAATAATATTACAATTTTCCATTCGCGTATTGATTAATTTTTTTGCCTTCAAATTTATCTACTGAATCAGTTGCAAATGTATACATTTTTCCTTTTTTTTCTTCTAAAAAACAATTAGTACGGAAACAAATCAGAAAAACAGAATGCACTTACTGAAATCAAAAGCAGCAACTCTTTCTTTTTTCAAGCAAGCAAAAATCAGACGATCAAATTCAAGAAAAATGCGGGCTTTTGTAAAATAATTATGTTGGACTTCTTTATATCGTCTTATAATTGAATTATTTTCATCATCTTATTAAAATTTTATTACGATATTTTTTTAACAAAAAAAAAATCTAATTAAATCTATTTAATCTAAATAAACAACTAAATAAATTTCACCAAAAAAGAATAATTTATTTTTAAAATGTTGCCTAATCTTTAAGTAGTATGAGGTTTTTTTACATTCTTAAAGTTTCAAACTTTAAGTATGAATGTGATGTGATATTAAGTCAGGAATCTCTCAGCTACTATGTTTAAAGAAACCTGTTACCACCTTAGCTTTCCTTTCCATCCCCCACCCTAAGTTTTTCCATATTCCTCTCTATCCTACTTCATCCCATTTCCACATCATTTTTGTCCACTCTAAGGCCTTTCTATATAAATCCCTTTATCTTTTTCTAAACCCAGCATAAAAACCAAGAACTCACTTTTTGTATAATTACTTGTTTACATTTATTCTCCCACAACTTTATTATTTGTACCCTTTCTGTTTGTAAACATTTACATTCAATTAGCAGAATGCATATGTTCCATGCCTTCCTTCCATAACTTGCAAACTAAATTACCTATATTTCTCCATATGTATATATTCCCTTATTGCTAACGATCTTGTTCAAGAACTTAAACAATAAAATACTTTCCTTACTATTATTTAAGTTAACTCACACCCAATATTCTATTTACTTCTATATATATTTCAACTTTTTTTACTCTTTGTACTTAGTAAGTTCTCCATCTCTCCAGCATTCTATTTTTTATTAATGCATCTATTCTTCTGTTCACTCTTTGCCAATATAACACTCAACAATCCTCCTAATACAATCACCTCACTTTTTGCACAAGTATACTGACGTAAAGTCTTTATCCAAATCTTCGGCATATCATACTACTTTCCTCATCCAACTTATTTCCTGTCCTTTACTTGTCATCTAATTAAATACTATTTTGGCTATTCCCTTACTATTCATAAATTGCAATCTTCTAAACATTTTCCTTTTGCTTTATGAATCTTTCATATAAAAACTTGCCCATCCAATTTCTCCTTGAATTACCTCCTTTACCATCCACATATCTGCATCTACCATCCACATATCTGCATCTAATGCAAGTTTTCCTACTTCTCTGTATTTTTCTACATTATATTTATTATATGAAACCCCTGTTACTTTCTTTATTAGTCCCTTTCCTTTCTTGGCTTCTTTTATCAATTTTTTCTCCCATTCATCCAAGCAGTTCCTTTGATTATTTAAGATGATTTCCAAATAGTTATATCTATTTATCACATTTAACTTTACATCCCCCAATAAAAATTATTTCTCTTCTCTTTCCCTAGCATTTATCAACATAACTTTTGATTTTTCTTCACTAAATTTAATCTCCATCTTATTATCCACCATTATGCAAGTCTTTAGCATAACTTCAATATCTTCCCTACTTTCTATGCACAAGAAGATATCAGCAAATAAAAGATCTGATAATGTATACACTCCCTTGACATCTATTAATGGTATTTTTACCTTTCTTTTTAGTCTTTCTATTACTCTCTCCATTTCTCTCAAATATAACAAAAACAAATAGGTGATATAGGACATCTTTGCCTTATTCCCACCCCATTTTAACTTTAACTGATTCTACATTTCCTAGTTAATATGTACAGTAATTATTTTCATACAATCTCTTAAAGAGGTCCACTAAAATTTCATTCATTCCCAAATTTACTAAACTTCCCCATAATCTATTTCTATTTACTCTATCATATGCCTTCTCTACATCCATAAAGAACATATATACTACCTATCTGTATTCCTATTCATATCTATAAGTTGTGTGACTACAAATACACTATCTCATATATGTCTACCCATTCTAAAACTTCCTTGCATTTCTCCCTCTATATTATTTTCTTCCATCCATTTAATCACCCTTCCAGACACCATATATGCAAAAATTTTATATAACACCTATGTTACCACTACTGGTCTATAATTGTTTATTTTTTTATGATTCTTACTTTTTCCTTTAAATAATAGCCTCACTCTTAAATTATTCCAGCTATCTGAAAATTCTGTCTTCTATGCTATCTTATTAAAATGTGATAATAGGATTAATTTTCCCCATTTCACAAAATCATCCCCATCTCTGCTGCCAATTCATCTAAATCTCTTAACTTTCCAATTTTCAACTTCTTCCTGCATCATTCAATTCATTTTCTGTAATACTGATATGTTCATTACTATTTCCATTACTATGTGCTTTTATGATTGTTATCACTCTGTCCTTCACATCTAACATCTTTTCTATATCCATTAATACTTATTTAAGATTGTCTCTAATTCTTCTCTAGAATACACCCTTTTTCCTCATCATTTAGTAACACTATTTTTTCTCTGCTATATTCTTTCTTTTAATGTATTTTCAAAACGATTTACTCCCATCTCCCACTTTTATTAATATCCTCCAATAATTTACTATTTAATTTTATTTTCTCTCTATAATTATCTATTTTAGTCAACTTCTTTTTTAAATACTTTTCTTATTTATTATTAACACCTTTTTCACTTTCTTTGTCTTTAATAGTACATTTATATTCTCTGAATGCTTTTTCTCTCTTTTTTACAATTTTACTAATTTATGCTTTTCTGTTACTTTTATTCTTATGAATATTATCACTTAAAACCATATTTGCCACTTTTTCTACTTCACTATACCTGTCCTTACATTCATCCCAACAAACTCTTCCATGATTTCTTCTACTTTTAGTTTATATTCTTCTTATTCTTATCATTCACTCTCCATCCACATTTTTCACTATCCTTTTTTCATATTTTATTCATTCCTTCTTTTCTACTAATACATAATCTATTGTGTGAAATATATTATTTCTAGACCATGTGTATTGCCTCTCATAAATATATGATAAATTTACAACATTCAAATTCGCTCTTGACATAAAAGTTTCAAAAGCTGTCCATTCTTGTTATCCATGTTATCAATTTATTTTATATGCCCATTCATATTCTCTTATAACCATTATTTTCTTTCCCTTTTTTTGAAATTCTGTATATCCTTAACTAGGCATTCATATATGCTACTGTTTCACTCCACCACATTGTTTGATTATCTCCAGTGTCCATATACACCATAGCCACCATCCATTCTTGTCTTCCTAATCTGATCAAAACTTCCACATACACATACATTTGCTGCCATGCACAAAAACATATACTATCTTTGTGTATAAATGAAAGTATACCCCCCCCTCTGCAGATAAAATTTGCTTAAGCTTTAGAATATTTCACACAATATTGTAATAAACTTTATCAACATCTTTAGTGCCTTTTTATACTCCTTTCTCTCTTTCTTCTGACTTTAAACAATTTTCTATTTATTTATATATATATAAGTAGAAAATTGTTTATATATATAAAGCAACTACTTCAATATATATACACACATAAACAAAGTGTTAAAAATAATAAAAAATATACATAAGATCAAGTATAAAAAACGTACTTTCAATCATTTTCATAATATCTTTCAACTACTAAACATTTTATATGTATT
The DNA here is from genome assembly GCA_028023455.1 of Epiperipatus broadwayi. NCBI lineage: Eukaryota > Metazoa > Onychophora > Udeonychophora > Euonychophora > Peripatidae > Epiperipatus > Epiperipatus broadwayi. The sequence goes on along the minus strand of JAQFVV010006680.1, from coordinate 332,761 downwards.
TTATTTTTCTTATGGTTGCTTAACATGAAATTTTTATTCATTTAAAATGGAATTGCAATTCAGGAATAAAACAAAAATAAAATACATAAAAGAGAATATAAAGAAATATACATTGTTTGGAATTACATGATACATATTCATGTTTGTTATATTCATATAAAAGTATACTTCAGAACTTCAAACATTAATTATATTTGTCAGAAGGTTAGTGATGATGATATATTATTAGATGTGATATGTTGGACTATTTCTATCATCTATGAGTGAATGCTGAATGTATAGAAAATTTTAAACTTTATTTAAACTTTACAAATAAAAACAACTTGTTAGTAATAACATACAAATAGACAACACAGGTTAATAATTACACAAAGTTTCAGGTAGTATTATTCTTCACTCTTCTTCAGGTGTTGCTGGCCTATATGCACAATAACAATATTCACTAAGAAGTCAAACTCACACCTTTAGATTCTTGAATATCGAATTTAAGGCAAATGCTCTATCAATTGTGCTATTCTATCAAAGACAGCATATAGTAGAAATTTGATATATTTATATATGAGAGTTGGTTCAAATCCTCCTGAGTTCTCCTTTTTTTTTTTGAGCAAGGCTAATTAATTTTTTTTAATATTATTATTGTTTAATATTTTCCCTAAAAGCAAGATTAATTAGAGGTTTCCATACATTGTGTATTGCCACACTGGGTTGACTTATAGGATTATTTACCATTGTCATATGAGCAGCTTCCTTGAATTTTCTTCTATGCAATTCCTCTTTATCCAATATCTTTGTATTGTGTTGTCTGTTTGTGTGTTATTACTTGTATTTGGAAAGTTTAAATAAAGTTTAAAATTTTCTATACATTCAACATTCACTCATAGATGATGGAAATAGTCCAACATATCGCATCTAATTAATTATATTTAACAAAAAAAAAAAACATTGCTAATTATATTTGTTTTAAATTTTCAATTACTGACGATGTCTTTAAAAAAAAAACAAGTCAAAACATTTCAAAAATTTAAGAAAAAATAAGATAAAACATTTGAAATGTGTTCAAAGCTTTTAATTAGCGTATGTAAACAAGAAGTCTTTTTACTCTTCAAAGCTTCCTACTTTTTATCCCATATCCCACCCATTTTGTATTTCTAATAACAGATTCATCATCCTTTCTGATTTATTCATACTTTTAACATTTCCTATTCTGAATAGAATGTGATAAAATTAAAATATATACATTTATTTGTGAACTACTTTTAATTCTATGTATGTGTCCATTCATATATTCTCATGATCATTCTCTTAAAAATTAATAAAAGTTGTTATCTTTCTTTGGGAACATTAAATTAGCATAGTTCAATGCATATGTTAATCTGCAGGTTGTGAGTAAATAACACTCCATTGACAAAGGGCCAAAATCCACTTATTTCTTAAACTTAAGATGTTTGTAAGCTTATCTTTGCCAACGCTGATGGAAATACAAAGTAAACTCAATATATCATCCAGATGAAAATATGACATTAATAATCAATAAATTAATAGTCAATTACGATGTAATACTTCAAATACAATGTTTATGTGATGTTAAATTCAAAAATTTTACATACAAATAGCAGCCATTTTTAACACTTTGGAATCAGACATCAACATTTGCTGTGAATTATAATATTAAAATTTCTTACTATCCTTCAAACAGACTTCAAACAAGGAAATGTGATAATAAGTTTAGATTCCGTTAATATTTTAAGCAATAAAATCATTATTAATTACTTAAATATTAATAAATCACAAATCATTTAAATAATGTAATAAATTAAGCTATGATCTTAAAGCCTGAGGTTAAGCATCATATCTCCCTCATGAGGTGTCACAAGTAATAAACTATAATGACAGATAACTATAACTTACCACCTTATCAGATTAAAAATCTCTCTGATAGAGGAAGTTTTAAAAAACTAAAAAAAAAAGCTGAACCACATTGAATGGAATAGTGTAAATCAAGTAAAAATGAAAATATTTCTTAGGGAGGGAGAAGAGCTGAATGTGAAAGACCACTATGGATTTCATTGCTAAAAAAATTATAAAAGACAATAGTGCGAAAAATAAAAACATGTCAGACGAGTTGGAAAAATAATTTTAGATTCCATAAAAGTAAAAACATTATTGGGAATAGTTTGGGAGACTTTTTATCCTAATGCACTTTTTTAATGAAAAACAAATCTAAATAGGAAATGAAAGAAATATAAAGATTGTTATATTTTTAAAAATATATAGTTGAAATGAATATATATTATTTATACTTACTAGAAGCTCTTCGTAATTAATTTAATTTGGTATATACTTCCTTTTCTCACTATTTATATTTGTTTAACTAATGTGTGACATGATTGTTCTAAACAATTTCATCAAGAGAGAATTTATTTGATTTCTATTCTTTCTGCTTTCTTTCATTTCACTACGGACATATGCACAATAATGCTTGCTTGCATATATGATACTACAAAATTTTAAGTTCTTTTACTCAATTTTTATAATAAAAAAAATAAGCAATAGTATGCATCTTTTATTAACCAAATCCATTCAACTGTATGATATATTACTGTAACATATACTGACTTGTGAAGAGAATATTTACGTGGGTGTAGGAATTTGCTTTTAGACGAGCGTTAGTAAAAAGAATTCTACAACCCGATATCCCAAAAAAAATAATAAAAACAATAATCTCTGAAGTAAAATAATTACAATCATTTATTTATTTTTAAAAAAAACTACATTTAAAAAGTAAACATATATCACATGATACATTATTAAAATATTTGCACGATAGAAATCAAATATGAAATTAAAATATAAATTTAAGAATCGTTAAATGATGAGGGTGGAACGCAAACAAACAAATTTTTAAAACATGAATTTAATATCTTCATCAAAATAAATAGGCAGATTCATAAAGTTTATTATAAAGAAAAAAAACTTCATTATAAAAAAAATATCACATGGATTGGAGTAGTTTGAAGCCTATCCATTAAAGTATGAAGATTGGCTATCTTAATATAAAGCTGAGTACTGATTGTATATATGTGTGGAAATGGTAATCTGGACCAATTGATGAGTGCTGGTTTAGCACGAAATACGTATATTGGTGATTATTTATCTTTTCAGCATGTGTGTGATCAGATGGGTCAGCAATATAAGATGGCACTGAGAGTTGTGGATAGTGTGAAAGTCTGACTTCGAATCCCGCATATATTACATATATAAATGCAGGTGTTAAGCCTGTACAATGTATCACATTAATAATGATAATAATAATCGAATAATTTGTTGTGGAGTTCGTAAGAGATACTGGCAACAGAAGTTGGTGCAGTAGACATTAGTGGATTTTGAAGTGACTAGTCTACAAATCTACCACCGCACTAAACCATATAGATAATGCTTCATTATGTAATAATTTTAGATAATACTTCACTATGTAATAATTGGCAAAATATGAACTATCTAATATTTTAGATGAACATTTGGAAAGTATACCCACCATATTATTAAAAAACATATAAATGATGTATGATAATATTGTTTGAGAAAGTTATATGAGATATGGAGATTGCAGAAGGATATGGAGAGATAGGCTATGAATCAAAGAAAATATTAAACTGGGAAGGACTTTCAACCTGTATGAATTAATAATGAGTAATAATGATGATGATGGTGACGTTAGTGAAAGATTGTTTTTATTGAAACTTAGCATTTTCAAGTTTCAGTTATCAATATTATAAATGTACTAAAAACATAACTGTTAAATTAACAGTATGGCTACAGCTATCTAATGGGTAGTTATCCATATAGCAATGTAGTATCATATAATCTACTGCTTGTCTCACATCATGATCAGCGCTGTATCACTGGTCTGGAAATCTTTTTTTTTAACTCCAAATATCACTTAATTTTACAGTTTATGTAGTTTGTAGTTAGTTATTTTTTTTTGGCTTCTCAAAATCACAACTTCTATAAATTTTAATCTTACACAATTTAGTTCAATATCACCAATCCAAAAATCATAGAATTGTTTTATCAAATAATTGGGATGAAACAATTCACATACAATTCATTTTCATACTTAAAGCCAATTATCATGTTTATGATCAATTCCAGGACTTTACTTTATCAAGCTAGTATATATGTCATTAAGGTACATTCTCAAGGATGTAACAAGATATTTTAATCAATAGATTATAGTTGTTCATAATTAGTGAATAAAACAAAAAAATATTTAAATTCACATCAACACACAATAAACTTTTAATTATTTACATATAATATAAAATGGATAATATTAACAAGAGAAATATATAAAATAATACCCACAATATTTATCCAGTACAATTCAATATGTGTATTTATGATTACTTAGCAATTATTCGAAAAAGATGATACTGCCCATTTTAATAAATTTTAACAAGGTTGTAAATATATTATGGTTTTATGGAATATGTAGTACTAATAATATAAATCTGTTCACTGAATAACTAAAGTTATTTTTATCTCACAAATAGATTGGCATTTAGAATGATTCTTTAAAAATCTGGCTTGTAACTTATCTTAGTAACATTTTTAGACTTGTTTGCTTCATGAATATGTTCTTGTTATAGACTTTTCTACAAGTGTGTGATCAAGTGATTCAGCAATATGAGATTGTGTGAATAGTTGAGGGTCATGTAAAAGTCTGAGTTCAAATCCCCTATATATTACATATTGGAATGCAGGTATGAAAAAGCCTGTACTGTAGAAAGAATTCATATATTAAAGACAATTTATGTTTAAAAAACTATAAAGATCAAATTAAATTAAACTAGATAATGAGGGGGTGGGGAATATTTAATACAAATTCTAAAATGGAATACAATAATTATTTACTCTGTTCTTATATTTTAAATTAACTAGATTGATTTAAATTTCACTCTTATTTATGGTTAGTTAAAATATATACATTGTCTTTATATATCTATGACAAACTAGCAAAAGAAAAAGCCAACATTTTCTAACCATTGCTAAAATAAGTACTTAATAGTTATTATTATGAAGTAGTACTTAATAGTTATTACTGATATTGTAAATAATTAACTCTTTATACGTGTGCATACATGTAAAAGATAAACAACCTTTAGATAATCCATTGCAGAACAAAAGATTTCTATAATCTTTCATTAAGAACATGAAGGATAGGTATTTCTCATCAGGTTTACAAATTTTTTGATGATGAGGATTTTAGAAGTTTTCCAATCTTCTTTTACTCCTCCAGCTGACAATAGTTCGATATTCATTAACAGCTTAATATCGAATGTTGGTTTAACTGGCATTGTATTTCCTGAATAAAGGGAAAATTCTAAGTCTGATGATAAGCTTAAATATGTTTAAGTCTTTATGTAAATCAGATTTGAATCCAAGTCACATGACTAACAGAAGAATGTACTACCCTTGCAATATAAAACCTTTGTAAATCTTCATGTATTTATATAATTCAAAAATGTGGTAGTCTTTTTAATTATATCTAAAAAAGATATTTCACATGAAAAAAGAGATGAAGTTCAGTTTATTATTCAGTGTCTGGATGATGAGTCAAAAAGCTGATCTTTAACTGGGGTTTAAAGTTTGTACATGGACTAGGAATGATATGATAACCTCAAGTCTAATAAATGATTACTAATAATCATTACTGCATTCATCTAACATGGATGATATCAAACATATATGTGCAGAGAGTTTGATAGTTGTAAATCAAGTTGTAATAATAAAATAAAATAAAAAATAAAATTTCATATAACATTACAATACTACATCATACCATTTCCAAGATTCTTATACACTTGACAATACTATTTTTTACACCATCTCTGATGATGTCTGTAGGCAAGTCAAAATTGTAAGAATAAAGATTTGGTGTAAAAAATAGTATTGTTAAGTGTATAAGGAGATTGGAAATGATATGATATGTAAATATAGAAATCAATACATAAAGAAATGAGGAAGAAGAAAATTGCATTATGATACTAACAAAAAAAACCTACACTTTAAATAAAATTCTTCTGCAACCATAGTTTCATCTATTCACAAATAGAGCTTTTTATGTGAATTACAACTAAACATACCACTTGAAAAGATCTGTTTGTTAGTAGATGAAATCATGATTGTGGAATAATTTTAATACAGTTTTGTTTTTTGGATAGTATTGTAATGTTATATGAATTTTTATTTTATTTATTATTACTAGTATAACATCAGGAAGTACACCTGGGTCTCGTTTTATGCGGATTTATTTAACGCGATTTTGAAGTTACGCAATTCATGTTTCTTCAGAAGTCAAACTCCGATAATGCGCTATTACTTTAAATAATAAATTTCATGCACTTACGTCATATTGAAAGTAATAGCACATTATTGGAATTCGACTTTCATCTTAGTAATTTCAATTTTTCAGTGCTTTATAATAGTAAGATTTTATGCAATAATGAAATTAAAATCATGATTTCCACATTTTATGTATACCCACGTTAAATTTTACAAGATTATAATGTAAATTTGTTCAAACATTGTGTGTGTTAATTTTGCATTTTAAATCACATTGTTTTTTGCTTTTTAAAAAAGAACGTAATCAATTATTAATCATTTAGGGTCTGCAAGTTTATTTTTAAAAGGTGAGTAATAGCAGTGGGCACAATTAAATTTGACAATTAAAAATTAAAATCTGATTTTTAATTGTAATTAACAATTTAAAAATTACTTAAGGCGATCTGAAATTAATGTGATGTGAAATGAAATTTGATTTTTAAACGGAATTGAAAATTAAAAAATTAAAGACAAAAATAAGAATTTAATTTTTAGTTGTTAGATTAATTACTAATTACGTTGTCACCAGAAAACCATTAACACAACATCTGAGTGAAGTTGGCACTAGATGTATTTCCTCTTGTGAAGAATCTGATTTTTTACCAGTTTGGAAACGAACCTGTTTATTGGCAAATAGCGATAATAATTAAAACGTGTATAAAAAAATGTAAATTACTGTAAATTATGCATAAAAATATATTGTTTTGAATAAAATTAAATATTATAGTTAAAAAAAGTTTGTCTTGTATCAATTTTTTTCAAATTTGAAATTTTTTATTAGTCATATTTTATTTCCTTATTTTTTTTGTGTGCGAATTTTAAAGTAATTTTACATTGGTGCTTTGCTTTTATGCAATTTTTGAAAAATCACAGTCCATATCCCCCCTTTTTCAAGGTAAGTTACGTCTATTTTTGTGCGATTTCTTTTGCGCATATTTTCTGAGGAACCTATCTATCGCGTAAAACGAGACCCAGGTGTATTCACTTTATATATATGATGAATATGCTTTCCAAAGTCAATATTCTTTCCTTCTGATTTTGTAAATAAAACATTTAGAATTGATTATTTCACTCAACTTTGTAAGACACACTGCGTTACTCATATAATAATTAAACTTCATTATCATGGTTTATAAATGGTAAACAATGTATGTTTAACTGTGGAAATATATAAAAAGTAATGGCAAGTATTATTGACAATAATAAAAAACTAAAACATTTGAGTATTGCTTTTGTTGCCAGAAAAACTCATAGAAATCAATTAAACCTATCTCCTAACAAATATAGTTTCTCTTTAATATATATATATATAACATTTTAAGATCAACTCATTGCAACTGATTAAATATAATTTGCAAGATGTTACGTATAAAACATTTGCACTGTAAGTTTTTATTTATACATAGAGTTAATTATTCTCATGTACTATTATTACAATAAAGACTAGAAATAATGAAATTATATCTATGTAAACAAAGATAACTTGTGCTTTTGATCTTGCCAGGAAATTCTCAATTCCTATTAATTGACAAATTCTCTTGAGGCTAAATAAGTTTTCTGCATTAACCTATAATGGATTTTTTATTGAGGCTTTTTTTTTTAAGTAAAAAATGGTTCTCTTTTACTTCAAACCCAAGTTGTTAAATAAATTTAAACCTAGAAAGCTATTTTTATAGCTATGATAATGTGAAAGAATAACATCTTTATTGACATTCTGTAAATAATATTTTAAACTTCTCCAAAAAGTTGTATTTTATTTCCATGAATTATTATTATAATATGTAAATACAATTTATCACATGATCACATTAAATTTAAAAAATATCTTGGTACTTTGGTATTAAACCTGCAACATTGGGAAGATAGGAGACTTCTCACATCCACAACGACTCTTGGAACGATGATCAGACTTCTCACATCCACAACAACCCTTGGAACAATGATTGGTGCTCACAATTGAAAGAAAATAAACTGTAACAAAGGTGCAAAAACATGTATTTCCCTATGTGTGATGTCGCAATGATGGAATGACCAATGGCACTCACAATTGAATAATCCAAGAGAGAAGTGTCAAAATGTGTCTTTCCTTATCAGTGCAATCTTTTGGATTTGTTAACACCACATTAGATTGTTCTGTGCTTTCTGATAGATTTTTATTGACATTTCTGTTATTATTATGAGATTATTGATTTGGCAAATAAATGGATGGTCTGTTCACTAAATAGGTGACTTTACTGGATTTTTATCACTGAGATTATGATCAAGAAATATCCTGATCTTTCTTCTCAGTTACCTGATAATCCTTAACTGAAATAAAAGGGTTTTTTTTTATAGACTGGATGCATGTGTGGCAATGATTTTGGTTTCTTATAAATATTTACAATAATGATAGGCAAAACTAAATTATAGTTCTTATTTCCAAGCAGCTATAAAGTCTCCAGCCAAGACAGTTGTTGGTAGAAGGCAGACAATACTAAAAATACCCTGATTGTGGATCCAAACTACCATTTAATGATGATCTTTTATCTATTACTGCAGATCATTTTCAAGTAAAGTAAGATTGGAAGAAGAATTATATAATACTAAATGGAACATTGTTGGACTTGGATGAAGAGACAATTGATTTAAAAAATGGATTATAAAGAACAAATTTTGGAAGCATAAGTGGAATAAAACTTATTATAAATATAAAAAAATAGAGAAACAATATGGCAAAAATTAAAGTTCTATCAAACATAGTGATAACATTAGTTATTCAACTTAACTGAAGATACTATATGCACAAGCTTTAGGTTTATACCCCCCAAAATTCTCATTGTGGTGAAGAAGTAGAAGAATTATATATGAATGTGCAACATGCTTTTGATCAGACCAAACAACAATTAAAATTGTGATGGGAGACTTTGATGCTAGAATTAATAAATAAATAAAAATATTAAAGTATTGTGAGTAAATTTGGTTATGGTGACAGAAATGAGAAAGTCTATAGACTTGAGGAATTCACAAAAAAAATGTATTTTATAAATTCTTTCTTCTAAAGAAATGCTAAACAGAAATGGTCATGGAATCATCCAAATTAAGATACAGCAGAAATTACTTATATTTTGACTACTAAAAAATATGTATTTCAAGATTATAACTGTTATTAATAGATTTAATACAAGAATGATCATCAATTAGTGAGATGTTAGATGTATGTTAATGCAAAACTAGAAAGATGAAAACTATTAAGAATTATAGCATTAGCAATTGATATTCCAAATTTTAAGAAACATTCCAATAAATTTTATTATCATTTTCAAATATGAACAGACTTGAACGATAATTTAAACTTTCTCAAATGAATAAAAAGATATCTAACATTCCATAATTACAATTTGAATTATAAGTGTCAATTTAACTCAACTTATATCTTTGACATCATCCACTTTAGATAAATATAGTAATGACTACTATTAACCATTTACTAAACTAGAGATTGTCTCTAGCATAGATATAAACTTTAAAACTCAATTAAAGATTAATATATCTGATTTTTTAAAATTAAACACACGAACACATGAAATTATTTACATTTCTTTTTCCCACGTGTAATATCTTTTATAAATATATTAAATAATGTCAATATTATCACCTATTCTTTTAAATTCATATAAATAAAGATACAATAAAAGACAAATGACCTCCAAGATTTATAATTCAAATTGTAATTATTTCATATAGATATTTTTTATATAGTATATATATATGAGAGACTATGACCTGGACCAACTGACGAGTCCTGGTTCAGCACGAAATGCATATTGGGAGTCCTTTGTCTTTTATTGTATCTTTATTTATATGAATTTTAAAAAAATAGGTGGTAATATTGAGATTATTTAATATATTTTTAAATCTAACATTCTATCGAGATTTACAAAAAAGATAGCTGGTACAATGAAGAAAAAAAGGAATATGGAATCTTTTTAAAATGATTCAATAAAAAAAAATTGAATGTGTATAGTTTTGTAAAATGATATGAAAAGTATTAATAATGAGAAAATATAACTGTGAATTGGCAAAAAAATGCTATAGCAAAAAATTAAATTCTCAAAATTAAAAAATAACATCTTGGTAAAAATTATTTCAACAAAAAGAAGAAAACATGAAGCTATTATTAAAGAGATGACATCATAAAATATGTAGAAGGTTTTTTAAAAATATATGTAGTAATAAAAGGCAAGAATGCTAAGTCTCCCATAAAAATTTTTACATCATTTGAAATGTCAAGTATTTAAAATAAAAAGTGGAAAATGCAAGCTAATGAAGAAATATAAAAATCATTGGCAAAATTATATATATCAAGTGCTTGTTATAAAAATATATTAGATGATTGGAGCAATGCAACAATTGTTTTAAAATCATGATAAAGAGGTCATCAGAAATTACAGGTCCATCAGACTTCTTTCAGTTCTACACAAAATTTTTATAAAGATAATTATAATTCCTCTATAGGAAAACTTTGAACTCACACCAATCAAAAAAAAATCTGGATTTAAAACTATTATTATTATAGTAGATTACATTCAAGTATTACAATAAGTTATAGAAAGGACCAACGAATATGAGTTGCCATTATGCTTTGGATATTTAGATTATGAAAAGGCATTTGATTCTATAAATATTTCCACAGTGATTAAAGCTTTGAATCATTAAGATATAGACATAGCATAGTACCACATTTTAAAGAATATTTATAAAAATACAACAGCAGCAATTAGATTATGTGGAGATATTTGAGAATGACAGGTAGCTCCACATCTTCAAAACATTTTCAACAGTTCTACAAAAAATATTTTACAGATTAAAATTAGAAACTAAGGGAGTAAAAGTATGTGGAGATTAAGTCATCTACATTTTGCAGATCATGTAATTATTTTTGCAAATAGGTTCCAGAGCTTTATGAAATGTTACAAGATTTATCAGATGAAAGTAAGAATATAGGATTAAAAATAATAAAAAAGACAAATAATGTGCAATGGAGTTTTCCTGAAAGTTTGTGATGATGGTGTTTTAATTGTATTTATATATTGGACTATTTCCATAATTAATATGAATATTGAATGTCTTTCAGAAAATTTTAATTTTTATTTAAATATTCCAAATACATTCAACTGTTAGTAATAGCATATAGGTTAGTATATAAACAATGTTTCAAGCTGTATTATTCTCTCTTCTTCAGGTGTTGCTGGCCTAACCAGTGACAGTACTAGCATGGGAATTGAACATGGACCTCTTAGATTCCTGAGTAATGAATTTTAAGGTAATACTCTAACCAATTGAGTGAATCTAAGGGTCCATATTTGATTCTCATGCTTGTACTGTCACTGGTCAAACCAGCAACATCTAAAGAAGAGGGGGAAATAATATCTCTCTAAATGTTGTCCATATACTAATGTATTTGGAATATTTGAATCAAGTTAAATTTTTCTAAAGGACATTCAATACTCATATTAGATGATGGAAACAGTCTAACATATAAATACAACTAAATGTTCAATGGATTTTCTCAGAAGAAGAACATAAAATATTGATAACCATATAATTAGAAAACTTTTAACAACTACAAATATCTTCATCAGATTATTAATACATATCCAAATATAATGAAATTAATTATAAAATTAAAATTGAATTGGCAGAAATAATTTAAAATTGAAAGAAAATATGCCTCTATGTTTGAACAGCTTTTAATATATGTGTCTTAACAGTTTTTATTTTTGTCTCTGACACTTGAGCACTTAACCGAAGACATTGGGTCCTAAACATAAGAGATCAAAAATGAAATACATGGGTGAAAAAAACAGACAGGTATGAATGACTTGATTGGAAAAAATGATGGAACAAAGCTGGATACATTGCTGTAAGAAATAATCATAGATGAACAGTTGTGATAATAGAGGAAAAATGAAGTTTTAAATTGGATCCCAGGAAATTATTAAGATCGAAAAGACACCACATGTAAGATGGGTGGATGAAATAAAGAAATTTGTTAAAATGATGTGACAAAGAAAAGCTATGATAAGAGAAACTTGATTAAACTTGAAGAGACTTTAATCCTACAATAGATATATTTAAAATGATGATGATGGTGGCATATATCTTTGATATATTAAATATATCTGGGTGTCTTTGATAATTACGTATATACAAACTTAAAAGCCACAATTGATAAGCAGAGCTTAACTAATTCCATTTTTTAACATTACACATATATATGAAAAACTGTTTACATCAGGTCAATGATGCATAATGCATAAATTTTGAACATAAAATGCTACAATCATTTTTGATAAAAGTTGGCGGGAAACGATAACATTGCACCTGACATACCTAAATTGTATTTTCTTAACGAAATAATAAATAATATGACCAAACGATAATACGTGATCTCTGATGGCAATTTTTATACTTACCATCATTAAAATTTAGAGATATATTAATGAAATAATAAAAACCATTACTATCATTAAGATACATTGTCACTGCCATTCATAATCAGAAATTTCATTACGTAACTCGGCGACCACGTGATCCTAATATAAATAGCGTAAGCGTTTTTATATTCAGTCTCAAATAGTGCTAGAATAAGTCTGGCTAAATCTGAGCTTTTTATATAATTTTTCTACACATTGTTTGAGGAATGAATTCAGAAAAAGCAAGTCTATTGAGAGGTTGACAAGTTTTAATATTTGGATTAACGATTGGCTTGTAGTTTGGCTTTCTTGATAGTAAAACGTAATGTTACTTACATGTACGTGCGTAAACAATTGTATACAAATGTAGACATACTATAAGCACACACGTAGATAAACTAGTATAAATTTTATACAAATTGATGAATATTTAAAAAAAAAGAGGAAAGGGGGTGTTCATAAATCTAAAAAAAAAAAAAAAAAGAGGTCTTTCATTGCCTCTACGATTGAAAGTTATTTACTATAGTTGGATTATGTGGGTGTGTCTAATATTCATAACATATTAGTTACACGAAAAGCTTAATGGACTAGTAATTGTGACATTTTCCAATATATATTTTATGAATCTATTTTAATTATTTATTCTATTTATAGATACATTTTATACAAAATTTAAGACATTGTCACTACGAAAAATAAACTCCATAACTGCTTATCTCCACATGTCATTAACTGAAATTTAATTTACTGCTGACAAGCAAATCGATCTTAGATAAGCAGAAAATTGGCACTATAAAATCGATTGTTTAATGTGACAATCAATTCAATATATGTAAACCTTATCTTTTCAGAGGCAATATAAAACCAAATTATCCTGTCAGCATATTTGTGTCAAATTATTTTCTTATTTTACAAATTTATATCAGATTAAAATGAAACAATACCTTTCGAAAACTAATTGGGGTTCACTTTTCTTCTCTAATAATTATTCACGAAAGGGGTCTTTTTTTTTTTGCCTTGCTTTCTTCTATTTATTTTATTTTTCTTAAAGTCATTTAATAATATTATTCATCGCTAAATGTCTTAAGAAAAATTCAAACTTTATTTAAACTTTTCAAAAGCATTCAACTGATGTAGTAGCACATCTGTTAATATATAACGCAATGCTTTGAGTGGTATTATTCTCCCTTTCTTCACGTGTTGCTGGTCTGACTAGTGACAGTACTAGCATGGGATTCAAATCTATATCTTTACATTCATAAATATTGAATTTAAGGTGTTATATTAAATTTATCTTAAGTTCAATATACATTGATATAAAGGTTTGGGTTCGATTTTTTTGCTAGTAATGTCATTGGTCAGGCCAGAAGCACCTGAAGATGGGAAAAAAAATATTGCTCAAACGTTGTGTTATATACTAATTTAGGTGCCATTACTAATTGTTGAATACATTTGAAAAATTTGAATGAAATTTTTAATTTTTTCTAAAGACATTTAACAGTTAATAATCCAACATGTCATTACTATTAAAATGTCTACCTCATAAATTTCCAGACAAACTCTATATTATTAACATTGGTAGCAGCAATATAAAGAAAATATGTGTCAACAGCAAAACATAATTTGAAAGGTGCTTGCGATGAACCCAACAAAGTAGCAGCAATATAAAATGATCAATCATAAAATGTATGCAGTTTGTGTAAAGGCTCATTAAAATTTATGAAACAATCCCAAAATTAGATGCTTGAATGTATTGTGTTAACATGGTTGTAACCCAGTGGTGAATTATCAAAGGTGATGATTTAGTGTTACTTACTTGTAGTATTCTACTGTTTGGCTGCTCTCCATGCCTTCAGGCATGATATTGTCTCTAGATTGCCAGCAATTCATGAAATCTTGACAATATGTAACAATATTAGTAATAATAATCTTATATATAAAATCTGTTTTTCTCTGTTGTCTGAATGGTAAATCTATGAATATTTGTCTGATGTCACACATCAACTTAACAACAACTACATTTATGGTAAGGATCTAATTCCCCATTAAATAAAAATGATGCGGCAACTGAAAGTCAGCGTAAAAATGTATCAGTCATGCATTTAAAAATATGTTCAAATAAATGTGGAAAATAAAACAAAGAGAAATCTAAGAAATTGATAGATGATCTTAGAAGAGAAAGTAGTTATAAGTATTTGAAGGATAAAGCAAAGCATGAGAGTGCTTGGTTTATAGAATTTGCATTTTTAAAGCTGACTAGTAATCATAAATAAAGTTTTATTTAATTTTCTACACTTTTTTTATTTCATCATTGCCATTCATCCCTCACTCCAAATACTGGTTAAAATTTCTAATGAGAATATTCCACAATCTTCTTATCAAATACAAGTGTCTCTGAATAATGAAATGAGAACACCCTCTTGATTATTTTCTAGCCCTCTTTCCTTCTATCACTTTCTGAAAAATATGGCCCATCCAATTCAACTATCTGGCTTCAAGATGAGTGACATTTAACTGAACATTGTTCTTTTCTGAAAGTTGTGTGATGTTCAAGAACTGGAAATGATATATTAAATTTCAATACAGAAATTTTATATCCCTGAGTTAATCTGTACAGAATATTGTAAATAAACTTTTTAAGAAACTAACATAATGGTAAAAATATTCATCTGAATGAAAGTATACACTAGTTATGAAAAGAGCATCAATGCATAAAAATTCCTGATTTGATTCCAAATTGATAAAATGTTTGATCTATCATTTAAGAAAAGAAATACCATGTTATTACATCATTATATCAGGATATTTGGCACATTATTGAATTTTTAAAAAACTGATTTGAGTCACAATTTTCACAATAATTTCAGTTTTAATAAAGTCAGAGCAAAATCTACATATTGACAGAAAATAGAAAGACTAAGGAAAAACATAAGGCTAAGACAAATAGCGGTTATCATTAAAAAGATAAGAAGAAAAATAAATTTCAATATCCAAAAAAACTTATTTCTTTATTGTTTGTTCATAATTTCTAATTTATCATTAAATAAGTTTAAAATTACATCTTCACTGATAATTTTTTTGTATTCCTCACAAAATTATCATTCAAACCATATATAATACTTCTTATCTGAGATAATCCATAACTTCAGATCTTATAAAAGTAGTAGCATAAGAATTCTTCATTTTTGTCTTATACCCCAAAAGTTAAAAATCTTAAGGCATTGATAAGAAAAATATTCATCCTAATAAAAGATTTGTAATCATAGTAATTGGCTTCTTGTCTATTCAAAATTAGAAATTAAAGACCACTGGCTGTAGCAATGATAAAATAAGTGTCCTCTTTTCATTTTATATTTTTTGTGCACACTAGTGATGTTTATATTTTTTGTGCACACCAGACGTGTTATCTTGTTATATTTATTGTACTACAGAGATATAATTTATTTGCATATAGCTCATTTTCTAGCTGTAGATTTTATCATAATGTGATACAAGATGTGGTAAAACTATTGACTCCACAACATGAGTACCCAGGCATAGGCAAGAATCAGAATTTGATTCTTTGCCTGCATGCAATTCCATGTGGTATATATAACCATTGTGGATATCATCACACACCACTTGAATCCTCACTTTATTGGCTTTAAGAGTTTATATTGCCACATGATACTATGTCCAGTAAATTTTGTGATTGCTTCATTAACTGCATCCTTTCTGTGCATCTGATAATCAGACTTAAAATGTACATTGCACTGTTCTATAATAGCATACTTTTATATATATATATATATATATATATATATATATATATATATAAATCATTACTTATTATACAAACACACACATGCAAGTACAAACACAAGAACCCAAATAAAAATACACACATATTAAACATTTTGAGAATCATTATGTCTATAAACTGAGGAATCAGAACCCCAAAATTACATTGTACATAAATCAGTACTGTCATTATATTTGAACACAAATATAATTTATATACTACACAGACACACTAGTACAAACACATTAATAAATTATACATTTATCAAATAATAAAAAAATTTAAAATAATAATATTTATATAATAAATAAATTTAAAATTGAATACTTATGTATATTATGTTTATTTTCAGGATGAGGGCCTTGAAATTGCAAAATCATCAAAGTGTGTTGAATCCATTTTATTAAGCACTCTGACTGATTAAAAATTTATGCCAAGTCTTCTTTGCACAATCTAGTAAACTGAGCAGAAAAAAAAATAAGCTTATTAATAAAAATATTAATGAAAAATCGGAATTTTGTCTGATTTTAACATGCCATACATCATTTTAAAAAGGAACTCAAGACACAGAGAATGATGGTATTGGTACAGGAGTATTCCATTTGATTTTCTTGCAATTTAAAAAAAAAGACAAAGAAATTTTAATTTCAAATGAATCAGCAGTAACAATGCTAAAAAAAAAGCCATGAGATCTGTGCCAGTAAAGTATACTTTTAAATTCCACAATTCACATCAATCTCAGAACTATCATTAGCCACATGAGAAAAAAAATGTTTAAAACCTTAGTAGAGGTTAACATCATTGACAATGAATGAAAAGATTTGTGTAATCTACTTTGCAGTAGTCAGACTATGCAACTAAAAATAAGAATCAGATTTTGGAATGCTACTTTTTTGCATTATTAATAATTATAATTTTTTTTAAATAAAATCTTGATTTAAGCTTTGGTGCTCCTGAGTCTTTTATCCTACATAAATTAATGCAGTTGTTGGATAGTGTATTCAAAAATTAAAGATTTGTGCATCATGGTTCCATCTGTTCCTTTTGTCTGCTTGAATATCTTAAATCTCCTGAGTGTCAAACTATTCAATTATCTATTTATGTACCATTATTAATGAGTGCATAATGTAAAATTATTCTGATTTATAGTTAATGATGTTAGAGTTTACAAACGATATGAAAATGTTTTCACTGAAACTGTTTTTTTTAAGTCTTAGACTGTAATAGTTCACAATTTAGAATTTAGTTTTTATATATATTATCTTATAAAATGGAAATAAACATACCTTTTGCATGGTAAAAGCAGAAAAGATTATATAACAATAAACATTGTATTTTTTAATATATAAAGCTTATTTCAGTAATATTTTATTACCCACTTCAGGGTAAGACATACATTATTGGGATCATCAAAAATAGAAATAATGACTTCCAATATGCTGCTACTTCATATAAATTACAACAATAAAAAAATCATATAAAACAGCTAATATAAATATGTATTAATCGCACATAAAAAGCCTTTTTCAACACATGGTTTAGTGCTCTTTTCAAATGTTAATGATCTATTGTTATATTAACAAATTATTACATATACAACACCATCTAGTGTTCCATAATGGAAGTAAGATAACAACAATAATAAAAATAATATAGAGAGCCAATATAACTTTAAAAAAAAACTGATTATATAATATAACAATATACAAAACAATTAACACATATATTATACAACTTTATATATATATTATCTTACATAATTCCCCATTCATTTCCAATTGACCAGTTGTTAACTAAATTTATTGAAGTTTTGTAAATATTTATATAATTATTTAAGTTATGTGTTATGTAATATGTTTCTTATATTAGTCTTCTTTTTGGATTTTTAATATAAAAAATATTAAGCCCTTAAATTATATTAAAAATCCAAAGAAAAGACAAATATATGAAACACATTACATTAAACATAAATAATTGTACAAATATTTACAAACCTTTAATAAATTTAGTTAATAACTGGTCAATTGGAAATGAATGGCAAATTATGTAAGACATTATATATAAAGTTGTATAATATATGTATTAATTGTTTTGTATATTGTTATGTTTCATAGTCAATATTTTTTTTGAAGTTATATTGGCTCTCTATATGAAATAGTTTTATTTTTGTTATTATTGTTGTTTTATTTCCATTATGGAACACTAGATGGTGTTATATATGTAATAATTCATTAATGTATTATTATATTATTAACATTTGAAAAGGGTACTAAACCATGTGCTGAAAAAGTCTTTTTACGTATAATTAATATATACTTATATTAGCTGTTTTATATGTGTGTTGTTTTTTTTTTGTTGTACATCATTGAGAACTTTTACAGATTTTTTTTTTAAAAAAGATTATAAAAACAAAATCTACATATTATATACAATGGCCCTTAAATTTTCTCAATAATATATATATTACAATGAGGAAGGTAATAAAATATTGCTAGAAAAAAACTTTTTATGTATTAAAAAATACCTAAGGCCTTTTATGGTTTTATTTATTTATGTAACCTCTTAAAACTTAATTACAAAATGAGTTACTAGAGAGTATTTCATAGTAATATGAGATATAATTCTATAATGTATTAATTATAAAATTGATCATAGATAGGAATGTATGTAAGTCAAATTCTTTTAAAGTTGTGATAACTATATAATATAGTATTGTACTAAAGTCAATAAATAAACTATCTTATACAATAAGATATTTCTTCTTTTTTTCATCTGGTATTAACATTTGCATTATAAAGTAAAGTATAATGGTAATTATCCACTTAATAAATAATATTTCTGGATTGTAATTTTCATTACAACACTCTCATGCAAAGAAGGGACTAGTTTCTATCCATTTTTAACATGTTATGGAAGGGGAAAACCATGCAATATAGAGACAGGTTAGGGTATAACTATAAATATATGATAAAAAATGTAAAAATGATGACTGTTTTCATTGGGAAGAAGCTGATAGAATATATTGAAAAATTACCATTGGATATGGTTTTAAAATATTTCAGAAATAAAAGTAGTTTGTTGTAGAAGAAGACCAATTTCAAAATATAAAATAAATATAATAATGGACCAGCATATTATAAATGGAAATGACCTTGTGATTCACAAATTGGTTTGTATATTTATCACAAAATTCTTCCCTGTTGTATTATTATAATATTTTTTTGTCTTATCATTACTTTTTTTCTCTTGGAGCTAGAGTGACCATATTTGTTTGTGACTATGCACTTCTATTTTTAATGATGATTAAAATTTACAGAATAGTATGGCAATAATTTTAGTGATCACAAATAAATATTCATATCATACCATTTCCAACTTTCTTATACACTTCAACAATACTATTTTTCCATATGTCATAGCATTGTCTGGGAGATGAACCCACAACAACCGTCTGCAACCAACTGCTTGCTTGCAAGGCAGCTGTGCTTATCTCTTGGCACAATGCTTGACAACAATACTATTTTTTATAACAAAACTTTATTCTTACAGTTGGTAGTTAGAATAGATTTAAAGAGCTTTGATGATGACTGCATATTAGTTGAAACTGTAAAAATATAATTTTGGTATAAAAAATAGTATGATTGAAGTGTATAAGAAAGTTGGAAATGGTATGATATGTAAATGTAGAAATCAATACATAAGAAAAGGTGGAAGAAGAAGAAAATAAATAATCACCAATAGAAGTAGACATTAAAAGATAAGTGACACTTGATTTTTGCATCCAATTTCTAGATAAGTGGCTTACATTTCGTTAGAAAGAATTATTATTATGTACTCAACCAGAGGTTGCTTTATTCCTATTATGTTATTCACATTATTAAACCCAAGCCAATTTGCTTATGTAAATTATAGGCATCAATGACATCATGAGGGAAGAATAGTAATAAACCAAATGAAGTATCACAACCTCATGAACAAATGAAATGTCTAGATAGAAATTTGAGCATAGAAGCACCATTCAACAAACCAAATTTAGAAACCCTCCCTCCTTTTTTTCTCAATTGGAAATTAAGCCAGCAACCATTTAGAATTCTAGATAGATGTTTTTTTACTATGGATCAGACTGCCAGGCATTGAGACATCACTTACAGTTTACCATCATTAAGATAAATCAGCATAATTATTGTTTAAAAATTAAAGAAATTGATTAGAATTAAAGTATCATTCTAAATAGTGTGAAAACTCTAACTTTAAAAATAATAATAATAATAATAATAATAATAATAATAATAATAATAATAATAATAATAATAATAATAATAATAATAATAATAATAATAATAATAATAATAATAATAATAATAATAATAATAATAATAATAATAATAATAATAATAATAATAATAATAATGTCATGAAACAGAAGAAACATGGAAGCACATAATGAACCACAGTAGAGGACTAAATCAAATAAGAGACATAATACGTAACATATACAGGAAAAACAATACCAGGATTGAACAATTAATGGAAGCTTATAAAGGCAAATCAATACCCACCATCAGAGCAGCAACATTTTTACTGTATACTCTGTGGTGCATCAGGTGCAAATTTCTAATTGGGAAAAACACTAGACAACACCCTTCAACATTTCAAAACAAACTTATGCAGATACAAAATAGGGACAAATTGATCACACCCCCAGACATATATGCAGCCACTTGGTCCTTGATCAAGCAAAGATCAAGGCTATAATGAAGCTTCGGATGACAGGAATTATGAACAAAGACTATTCACTTGATTGTAACTACACAAATCAACTCATGTACAATCTGTAAATCTATTTTATCAGTGTATTTTTTTCTGGTGATACCATATGTAATCTACTTATTGTGCAATAAAGTATATTGTTGAAATAATAATAATAATAATAATAATAATAATAATAATAATAATAATAATAATAATAATAATAATAATAATAATATCTTTTTCAAAGACTTTATTATGTGTTTGTATTCATTCATTTTATAATTAAAATCCAAAGCGCATGTGCAACAGTTTAATGCTGTTTAAAATATTACAGTTTGTAAAACATCGCGCTATATAAAATAATTGACTTATTTAAATAATAATAATAATAATAATAATTCAATTATTTATTTAATGTACACATCTACAGCCAAAGGTCAATTACAGATTGCTCATAAATAAGTACACAACATAACAGAAAGATCAAGAGAAGCTAGAAGAGGGGGGTCACTAATAATATTAAGATAAAAAAATATAAATTGTAAGTATGGGGCAGACAAAAAATATGGGAAATTTTCATAGTATCACATCTACAAGTTTCAATGAAGAAATAATTATGTGCATGAGTTACATACAGACAAGAATTCAAATGAAGTTGTGAAAACATACTGGTGTAAAAATTGATATCTCTAGCTCTTCTCTTTGCCAAAAAATATGTATTGCAATCATCCCTTAGGTGACAAAATTTAGAAAACCTTTTAAAAACTAATTGCATTTTATTTATTTACTTTTTTTGAATGTGGAGTCCATAATAATGATGGTGATGATGATAAAAATACCATTAAAATTGAGACTGATCTTTTAGTTCAGTAATCTATTCACTGACTACTAATGTTGAAAATCTCTCCTTTAATCCAGATGAAAATATATATTAAAAAAAATTACAAATAAAAAGTCTGGATTCACTTAAAGCTTCTTTATAGCACAAAAAAGGTTTCATGGGCCATCAAGACATATCATTAATATAATGTCTTGCATGGTTTACAGCAATGATAGAATATCAAGCTCTGGATACTAAGATTTTTGAATCAATTCCATCTCTAGCATGTCCAGTGTTCAAACTTCTTATGAACTTCTAAACAATAAAACTATTCAACCTTTTTTTTTACTGATGTCAATATATTTTAGAAAGAATATCCTGCCTTCCTATTCAAAAAAATTAAACTACTAAATATCAAATGATCACCATTTTTTATGCTTATATAAGTTGTTGAACACAGAGGCAAACATTATTGTGTTTTCATTTTGGACCCAAAGCTTTATAGTTAACTAAAAAAAGGAAAAAGTGGATTGCATTAGATCGTAAGATCTAGATGCAATGCTCTCAGATCCAAGGCTCCTCACCACAAGCTAGAAACTAGTCTGGGAATTTTGGATGATTAGGCACTAGATAGGAGTTTTTATACACAAACCTTTTTGCATCCATTGATTACTCTGGCTTGTACTGATTGAAGCTACTGTATGGAGAGTTTGTCTCTGTGTCAAAAAAAAAAACCTAATTAATTAAATAAGTGTGCAAACTTGAAAATATTTGTAAAAAAAAATTTAAAAAATATTAAAAATAAATTAGTTTTTTTTTTTAGGCACACCCTCCCCCCCAAAAAAAAGGTTACAAAACAAAATAATAATGATACAATAGAGATTAATTATGAAATAACCACACAAACCAGTCTATGAGCCACACATATAACCACATTTAACAATCACTACAGTCCATTATTCTATTTGATATTTTGCAACGTTAACTTTTGTTTCTGTAGAAAACTTTTCCTCTTGAAGTACGTCAACATCTTGTGTAAAGTGTACCTCACCAGCGTACTTTGGTCTCCACCACATCTCCATGAAAACAAAAATCTTGATTAAAATATTTTTGTGGTAATTTTTATAATGTAAACGGGATCTTCCTCTCAGTGAAAACTATGATCAAGATTACTATAAAAACTATACTCAAGTTCACTGTAAAGCATCCTTTTAAAAATCTATTTGTCCAGTTAAATGAAGATGAGATTTTACAATAATGGACTCTCCACTGACATGAGCCATAAGCTCGAAACCAGTTGGTCTGGAGACAGGAAGGTTCTGGATAGAGATTTTAAATATTTTCTCATACCGCACTTATCAATTAAGAGCTTGTTTGAACTATTGGTCTGCTCTCTGTATTACATTTTTGTAAATACAAGCTTACAAAAGTAATGTCACGTTATATGACTTGCTTTTTTGGATATAATAATGGACTCTATAAGTAACACAGAGAGCAAGTTAATTTTGGATTTAGAAACGGAAAATAAATTATCTTTATTCTTTAAATTTTTCTAGAATTTGTGTGTGTATATATCATCATCATCATCAACAACAACCATTATCAATCCACTGCAGGATGAAGGTCTCTCCAAGTTTAATCCATCTTCTCTGATCTTTAGCTTCTCTTCTCCACATCACCCCTGCACACTTTCTTATTCATCCATCCATCTCACATGTGGTCTCTTTCTGGGTCTTTTACAATCTCTTGCAATCCAATTTAAGATTTCAATTGTCCATCTATTATCATCTCTTCTAACAATATGTCCAGCCTAACTCCACTTCAATCTTTTATTTTTTTCAATGAGATCAGTAATCCCTATTTGTTCTCTTACCCATACATTGCGTTTTCGATCTCTTCTTGTTACTCCCAACATGCATCTCTCCATACTTCTTTGAGTGGTCTGTATATAAAGCTAAATCATTTCTTAGGATCCGTAATATTTTCCCCCCACGGTAAGATCACATTTGTTAGCATTGATTAACTTTAAACCTTTACCATCTAATAATATCTAAATACTCATTTACTGATCAACACTGAATTACTAGGGTGTTATCTACTACAAGGATATCTAAAAAAAATGTTTAAATCTGCTTGAATTCTGGAAAAATTATCCAAGGTCCCCCCATCTCCAAGTCGTGAGCATGGAAAGCGCAAGTCTTAATTTCTAGGCGATGAGATTCTTTATATATTTATATTTTATAAACCAAATATTTATCTGACGTTTTAATAATCTTTTATAATCTTCAAGATTGTTTTTTAAAAATTAATTAGCACAACTTATCAAACATTAAAACCAAAATACTCAAAACGATAATATCGAGGAAGTTTAAATGTTTTATATCAGACAGTTTTATTAATTTTACAAGTATCAATATTGGTTTAGTGAGCGTAATATTCATTAATAGGTAATATGCGTTTGTTTAAAAAACATTTATATAATTCCTTTTGAAATTAAATCAAAAATAACATCAACGTCAGAATGTTTACCTTAATAAAATGATTTACCATTAGCAAGTACTTAAACACGAAAAAACCGCAAAATCACATTACTATATATCGATTAGTGAAGAAAGAGGGAAAACAACTATTTATTCATAATAGAAACATAATATTTAATTTTGTATTTATATTTTAATAATAATAATGTTTTATATAAAAAAGATAAGGCCTAAAAACCAAACAAAAAATTTATTTCTTCAATGATAATTATGGCTGTTATATCTAACTTGAAATAAATGTATGGGTATCCAAAAATTAATTCAACCACTAATTTTAACAATAATAATTGAATTAATTAACTTATGAATGGTTCGTGTTTTTATTTCTAGTTACATATCACAACCAAAACTGTGATTGAAAAAAATATATATTTTTTATTTTTTAATGAATTACTCATCAAATTAAATAAAAGTGTTTTTTATCAAATATTTTTTACATATATTATTTTTTACTTTGTAGTATTCAGATATTCTGCAATGGACATATTGAAATTTAAAAACTGAGAATGTAAATAATATTGTTGATAAAAATTGTTTACAAATTTTATTGTTTATCAAGGCAGACTTTTTTTTTTAAAAAAAAAAAAAATCTTAGTTAAACAATCAAAAGAAATTATTTATTATATATCACTAAAATCTTAATAAACTAATAGCAATATATTTTAAAATTTAGCCCACAATCACTGTTAGGCTGGACAACTGGCTGTAGCAACTCTGAAATATTTCATTGTCATGATACAAATTTTGAAGGAAATCCATTTGATAGAAGTATGTTAAAAATTTGTCAAGCGTTGGTGGCCTAGCAGTTAGCATAACTGACTTCCAAGCAGCTGGCCTGGGTTCACTTCCTGGGCAACACTTTGACATATATTGTAATGGTAAGAATTGTCCCTCCACATAAAAAAGTCTAGAACACAGGCAAAATACATTAAAGCTGATCGAATCCGGATGCTGGGAACCAGAATCCGACCAACATTCAATCCTTTCACCTCTGCTCAATGATCCAATACCCTATGGATGACATTTCTCAACTTACACAGACATTCAATTTAACCATGGTCCAGCAGTCACCCAGGTTAAAACAAGAGACTCATAAATTAATTAACACTGATTTGGTCAGGTATATACACATATGACTAAGTGATTAATTAATATATCAATGATCGATTATAAAATCTAAAAGAATGACCTATATATAGATATGATGATGTATGTGCAATTAAATCTAGAGTTGGATAAAATGAACTCATGGACAATAAAAATATGAAAATGAGTTATAATTTTAAATATTATTAATTTAGGTTGAAGTAAAGAATGGTTCCCCTCTTTTCTTCCACAGCGTAAGCTTGTGGTTAAACACCTGTAGAGGTCCCTACTATCGCATTTTATACGCATATTATCGAGGTTATAGCCTCAGTAAATATTACTTAAAACAATAACAAATAGTAAATCAAAATATACACAATTATGTAATGAGAGCATGAGAGATTATGCAGGGAGGCATTACATAATAAATGAGATTAATATTACATATATAAGGGTTTAATAAAGTATAGTGCAATATTGAAGTTTATGCCTATATTAATGTGCCAAATTTCTAGCTCTAGTGTAGTCTGCTAAATCATATAGAACTTTATAGTCAAAGTTATATAACTAACTTAATAGTGTTCCTATGGTGTCTATCTGTACAAAGTTAAGTCGAGCACGTAATTAGGCTCAGAGATACACAGGTTAGTGTGTTAACCTAGATTAGGATATACACTAATGCTAGATAAGCGTTTAATCTAATGGGAGAGAAAACTGGTTTATTATAGGTTCACCTATATAATCTATGTAACATATTAAAATATTAATAAAGCTAGAAGGTGCAAATGGGTCATTATTCACAGGCTTCAGCCTCAAAGGCTCGGTTGCCCTATAACCGCTCAACTTGCTACAAATAGGAACATTAGTAGTTCAGGTAGTTGGATAAGCATTAATTATGAAAAATCTAGGTCCTTGTGCCCTAGTTCTAAAAGAGAGTGCTTTACCCGAACTAAGTGGATAAGTGTGACCTCCACCAGCAACTCACCAAGAATCATGCAGTAAGAAGATAATTGTACATTGTGTACTTAGTAAGGACACATCCGCAATTTATACATACATAATGCAAATGTTATACATGAGCTTTATTAAAATTAAGTCATGTGACATCTGGCTTGATTTTTATCAATATATAATGCAAATACGTAAAATTATATTATCGTGCCTTAAAAATAGATAGCAGCTATTTGCATATCTATACAACCCAGTTCTCAAATTTAATATTTCAAATATACTATTTAGGGACAAAATTAATTAGTAACCTAGTTTAAGATTATCACCTGTGTCTCAACATATATAAATCTAAGGAGTACAAAGCATATTTGTGGGGTAATTATGAATAAAACATTAAAATATGCTTTGAGAATATCTCTGTGGCTAGTTCCTACAATGTACAAGATACATATATAAATTGTTATAATTTATAACTAGAGTTAAGCAAACTACAATTTTAACTAGAGAATGACTAATTATTAGAATATTAATACCCCAAATTAGTCAGTAAAATAATAATAACATGATCTCAAAACAGCGAGTGAGAAAAACAATAATTCAATTATTTAATATATTTATTATAGCGAAGATTTGAAATCATCTTTGCAAATTGATAAGCTAAAATTATACTTATAAATACTCGCGGTTACACATAATATTAAAATGATAAAATTACAGAATAAATTGGATAGATTAGAAATAGGCATAAAAGACTGCAGAAAATTATACATTTAGTTTAAAATAGATTATTAGGGTTTTACATTTTAAAAGAGAATTCAATATCACAAGTTTTACATTCAGACAAGATTTAAACCTTAACATTTAACAACTTTCTTTGTAGACTTTTAGAAAAGTTGTTTGGTAAGGGCAGATTTAATAAATAACTAGCTTTTAAAAGAAAGAATTGAAAGTCACAGTTTATGAACAGAGCTCTGAGTGAAAATTTATCAATTTACCAGTCTGATGTCTTCATTGCAGTTCTGGGCACTTGGGAGGATAGTAAGTTGACACTTTCGTGATGATTTAAAGTTAATGGAGGTTTTTCCATGGGCTGTTTTGCTGATGTACGGCATTATATTTTATCGGACCAAAGTTCCTTCCATCTGGCAAGAAGAGAGATGGTGAGTGATTGCCAGACTACCCCACCATTCTGAAGATAAAGTGAATGTAGGTTCTGTTTACAATTCACTTATTATATATATAATCGATCCTTGGCAATCAAACTTTAAGTATTTATATTTTTCTAATTCTGGCCACCTGGGTAATTTTACAAGCTTGTCCACATTTATTTATTTTAGAAAAATATATTTAATTGCTAAAACTAGTAGAAAAACCCATTATTTTATTTTACAAAAAACTTTTTAATTACGACAACTAATTTAGATTTTGTTTTTCTACTTTTTTCCTTCTGCTGTTTATGTGACAATGCTATAAAATTCTGCAAATTTTGTTATTAACATTTTAGATTTATAAAATCAAGTTCACGCTATTTTAGAACTATTGCATGACCTAATTTTAAGAGTTGTTTACAAAAATTAAAAGTTGCTTTGATAATTAGTGGAAAACAAATTTTATTACCATACATGCTGAATACCAACAATGGAAATAGTACTTATATACATATGCAATTTCAGTAATATAACAATAAAATTGGCTAAATAATTTAAACTAAAATATTTCTTAAACTAGAAATATTTCAAAAATGAATACATATCGGTAATATATACATATACTATTAAATTACAGACTTACTGTTCGCATATATAGGTGCGATCCTTCATATATAGCAATTTATGGTTGTTTAAATGGGTACTCTGAGAGGGTTTAAACCTGGCATAGAGATAGGTGTGTGGGTAAATACGTGAAAGAGGCAGGTGGATAAAACTGACTGTTTCAATATATATATATATAATTAGCTATAAGTTTTGACCCAAAAAAATAAACAGAATTTCTACATTAAATAAAAGTACTTAATAAAAATTATGTCTATCTTTTTATTTATTATTTTATAGTAGGGAATGATATGTTGCAACAAATTTTGTGTATACTTTTTACCATCTCTTTAACTTCATGTCATGATTTACTATGTTTCTCAGCTTCATAATCTATAATTTTTTCCATGTTGTCTTATATCTATAAGATACAACATTCAGTCTGTAGCTTACTTAGCAATATTTTCAGCATTCCTATACTTGATATCTAAATTCTAGTTACATTTATTTCTTACCATGATTGCCACCTGGTAAAAGATTGAGTAATCAATAGATGCTACTGAATAACCTTGTGTGTGCATTATATGAGATAAGATCATGTGATGTCTTACTACTTAGAATTTTGCAACATATTTTATAATTAGGTTTTTACTTGATTTTATTCTCTGCCACCTGCACAATCAAAATACCAATCTTTCTGAATGACTTGTCTTCCAACTTCCACATCTACATATTAAAAAAGATTTCACATTGCTCTCTGATCTGTAATTTTGTTTTGATTTTGAGTTCTGTAATTCTCTTTAGCTTCTCTAAATTGATAAAATATCATTAGTCATATTTTCAATGTCATCTATATCTCCAATTTGGATAATGAAAGTTTCTCAATAGTACAACCTGTCCATCTCTTGTTTGGCAACATTAAGAAGACATTGGTCAATTGCATGTCTTTTCCTACTTAGATAGTAATTCATTTTATAAATTAATAGTTTATTGTCTTCGTGCCTTATCAGGTTCAAAATTACCAATAAACATCACATGATCACCATTTCTTATGCTAGCACATAACTGTTATTTTATGCACAAGCCTTCTGGTATCCATTAATTACTCTGGTTGGCACAGGGTGGCACTACTGTATGGAGAGTTTTGCAGGTTCAGAATTATTATAATAAAAAAATGAAAATAAGTAACCGTAACTTTTTCCTGACTGTACTCCAAAATGTTCACAAAAGAACTATTGGTTATCTGCATTGCATCATGTTATGTATTTTGTTGTGGTAATAGCGTGGCAGACTATGGAGCTCAAAATCCATGATTTGTGATCCAGTTCTGTCATTGTTGGTCTTGAACTTTTTATGAAACTCCATTCAATTACTTGATTTACCAAAATAATAAATGACTTATCAAAGAACCAAATGTCTAGCGTAAAGAGAGATTTTAATCATTTTGTTGCAAACAAATGCTTTTCAAAATTATCAAAAATCTAGATGATGGATAACTGAAAAGTGCAGTAAATCTTATACAGCCATCAAAAGAATTTAAATTTGACCTAGGAAAGATTTAAAAAGAGGATGTAGATTAAATAATAATATCAAATTCATTGTGATAGATGATTTAAAAAGTCAATGGTAACAAAAAATCAAAGTCTGTATAATTAATACATGATTCGACAACTTATAAATCATTATAATCTTAATTGTATTTATTGTTTGGACTATTTCCGTTATCTAGTATGAGTATTGAATGTTATATGAAGAGCTCACAAATAAACTCTTAACAAGCTTTGCAGAATATCCCTAACCCCAGACCGTTTTCTGCTACTGTCTTCCTCAGTGAGGTGCTAGGATATTCAAGCATTAGATTAAAAATACCATGACAAACCCAGTACTTTATCTAATGGATAACAATTAAGTAAAAAATCTGAACTTTTGAGACATCCATATGTCTTCCAATCCAGCTATCTAACTTAAATAGCTATATGGGACTGAACTAAGTTCAGATACACCATATATTAATAGCTTTAACAATATAAAATCACCAAAGCCTTAATAGCAAAAAATAAAATTATTAAAAAATCAAATCAGATGTCACATGATCTAATTTAAACAAGCTGTATGTATTACAAGTGGTATTGAATATCTTTAAAAAAATTGACTTTACTTAAATATTTTAAATACATTCAACTGTTAGTAATAGCACATCAAACAGATTAGTATATGCACGATGTTTCAAGATGTATTATTCTCACCTCTTCTTCAGATGTTGCTGGATTCGAACCTGGACCCTTAGATTCTTGAGTATTGAATTTTAAGGTGATACTCTAGCCAACTGAGCCATCCTTCCAAACAGTACTAGCATGTGAATTGAACCCGGACTCTTAGATTCTTGAGTATTGAAGTTTAAAATAATGCTCTAACCAACTGAGCTATCCTTCCAAATGGTTAGAGTGTTACTTTAAAATTCAATACTCAATAATTTAAGGGTTTAGGTTTAATTACCATGCTAGTACTAACACTGGTCAAGTCAGCAACACCTGAAGAAGAAGGGAGAATAATACCTCTCAAAACATTGTGCATATACTAACCTGTTTGATGTGCCACTACTAACAGTTGAATATAGTTGGAATATTTAAATAAAGTTAATTTTTTCTAAAAGTATTCAATACCCTTATTAGATGGTGGAAAAAGTTCAAACAATAAATACAACTAAAACATTATCATCACAAAACTTCAGGAAAACACAGAATAATCTTAGTTCTGGAAAAATGGTGGATTAATAAAAATATAAGCAATACATTTAATAAAACAGAGAATCAGTAACTAACTATAAACTATAAATAATAATAAAACAAAAACTAATTGAAAGATATGAATAAGTAGCTCTACTATAGTCCATCTTATAAATTGCATATATCAGCATATATCAGCATATGAAATTAATTGCTCTCACACGATTCACTTTATGGCATATGTGGCACAACTGAAAATGAATAGAAGTTATCTCTGCTGTGTCTATATCTGAGTCTTATTGGAAGCTCAGCCTTGATGTCATCTCCATAATATCTGGAGTTGGTCTATATAAAAAGTCATATTACATATACTGTTAAATTGATGAAGAAGCTTACACTTTTCAATTAGCAGGGATAGATATTTACTACATTGTCATTTACATTCAACATGCTACATTATATTGATTAGTTTATACATGTATATACACACATATACACATTTTTTATGATCCAATATTGCTTTAGCATTCTGAACAAAAATATAAAAGCATGTTTAAATATATACAGTCATATTATGGTCATTCTAACCTCAGAAATAAAAAGGAGAAAAATAAAGAAAATTTTTAAAAATGTTCTGAGTCAGAATTGCTATGCATAAAATTAAGAAATGAAATGTTGCTACACAAACATACACCTTTATTCTCACAATTGATACAGAGAGGTAGACATGGCACAATGACAATTAGGCCTTGTATTGAATTAAATTACTAGAAACAATGTGATAAAAAAAATGACTATACTGTAATTTTCGTTAATAAAAGCTGTAAACATATCGCAGAATGTATATTAATGTTATTATAAACAATCAACTACATACACTATATATAATAACTAATCCAAACATATATGCAAAGCTAATAAAATCTTTTTTGGTAGTGTTTATTAATTTTTAAGCTATTGCAGTTAATTAATAATATGAAAGCATAGTTTATTTATTTTAATTACTAGTTCATATTTTAATATTATTACAATTTTACATTTAAAACACCCATTCTCACACAATGTTTAACACAGTCGTTTTTTTTTTAAAGTAAAGGCTGTTATAGTTACTAAAATACACTTCCACCTCAACAGAAAAATACGAGAGCTGAAGTGATGGTAGTTACTAAATCATGGACTAAGCGGTATAAATAGTGAATGTGTATATGTAAAATATATGCACAGCTTGAAATAAATAAAATAACTGAACTAAATATTATTTTTTATCTAAGTAGCCAAATAAATACTAGAATGTATTTTTATATTGGACTATTTCCATCATTTAATATGTGTATTGAATGTCTTAAGAAAAATTTAACTGTCTTAAGAAAAATTTAACTTTATTTATATATTCTAAATACATTCAACTATTAATAATAGCATATCATACAGGTTAGTATATGCACAACGTTTTGAGAGGTATTATTTTTCTTTCTTCTTCAAGTGTTTCTGGCCTGGAAAGTAACAGTACTAGCATGGGATTTGAACCTGGATCCTTAGATTTTTGATTATTGAATTTTAAGGTAAGGTTCTAACCAACTGAGCCATTCTGCCAAAGGCAACAATCAGTAGAAATTTCATATACTTATCTATGAGGTTCCTCCTGATTTCTCCACTTTTTTCCTAAGAGGGGAGAATAGTACCTCTCAAAACATTGTGCATATACTAACCTGTTTGATGTGCTATTACTAACAGTTGAATGTATTTAGAATACTTAAATAAAGTTAAATTTTTCTAAAGACATTCAATACAAATATTAGATGATGGAAATAGTCCAATATAAAAATACAACTAGAACACCATAATCACAAACTTTCAGGAAAACACTAAATACTAGAATGGTTTGTTATATAACAAAGACTCCTTATTTAATATGTATTCCCTCTTAAATACCAAGTATATCAACATAATTTATAATCGTCAAAACAATCCCTGAAATACCACAGAAACATGATGATGATAATTATGATTACAAATGGGCACCAGCTATATAATTTATAGAAAAAACTATATAGAACCAACAAATGCAGGTATAGTTTATTGTGATTTCCAGATATGTAGTTTCATATAAACAATATATATATATATATGTGTGTGTGTGTGTGTGTGTGTGTACAAGATTTCCAGATATGTAGCTTTATATAAACAATATATATGTATAAGATATGTCGACTAAAATAGATGTGAGATTGTAGAAAGGCAGCCAAATATAATTACATATATATCAAATTTATTAAATAACTAAAATAATAATAAAATTACTCAATAAAAGTTAATAGCAGATTACATATTGGGGTTCGACAGACTGTATAAAATATTAAAAAAAATTTCTTTAAAGACCCCATAGATTTTGGCAGCAAAATTGTAATGGCACAGGGTAGAAAGCTTTGTCTTATTCAATATGCCCTGTGAATGCAGTACCAAAATTCTAATGGAACAATCTGGGAAGTCAACTCTTCAAATGTCCAAAAGATTATGGTTTCAAAATTATAATGGTATATATGTTTGGATGGTTGGAGTGCTTTAATTAATGACTACAAATTGGAAAACTGAATTGTAATGGTACAAAAAGATGAAATGTTCTGATTTGATAACCCCTAAATTGTAATAATATGAAAATTGAGAGACCACTACTTCAAACTGAAATAGTGCATCACTGGGAATGAGAGAGAATGGGTAAGTTGCTTCCTTAAATCGTGTGTATAAGAATTCTCTTATTCATATGCTCTCTAAGCTTTAAACACCTGGATCATATCAAATAAAAGTACCCTTTCACTTAAACAGTATACTAACACACAGAGGGCAAGACCCTTTCTCAGTTATGCATCTAACTTTACTGGTAATGGTAATGGGCTAGCTTTTAAAATGATACCTTATAACTAAATAAATTAAACTCATAAAATGAACTTAAGTAATGTATCCAACTTTATTATCCCCTACTCAATACTTTAGTTGCCTCTTTTCAGGATTAAGTGTTAAAAATGACTAATGAGACTGGATTCCTTGCCAAAATATAAAGTAGAAACAAAAGGAATATTTTATTGAATCTAATTTATACTTGCGAACAATTAAATATAAATAATTTATTTAATATTTCTAAATTATTAATGTTATATAATGTAGATGTCTACTGATGTCTGTGCAAGTGATCATTAGCATTTAAATATTTTCAGGGCAAAAATAATTGAGTTATCGAAATCAAGTATTGCAACATGACCCATATGTATCGATAAGTGATGAAATTCAAAACTAATATAAAAAATTTCACAAAATCACTCGAAGGAAAAGAAGTAATATTATGATCTACATATTCTCTTTTCTTTCAAGAATGGCAATAATAACAAAATAACAAAGCATAATATTCATTTTTATTTCATAGGGTTTTTGTTTACCAAATTTCTGTTAATTCATATTTGTGACCTTTGTTAATAATATGTTTATTAAGTTACATGTGTCTGAATGAAGACCTTTCATTTTCTAAGAATAAATAAGATATGATGATGATGATGATGATGATAATAATAATAATAGTATTAGTAACAGTAGTAGTAGTAGTAGTAGTAGTAGTAGTAGTAGTAGTAGTAGTAGTAGTAGAGTAGCAGCAGCAGTATTTGCTAAAGTCAAATGCTTCAAGATTAGAGATTCATTCTTTAAGGTAGGATTATGCTAACTCTGCAATCTGCAATCCAGATTGAAAAAAAAAAATCAAGATTCTCTTTAGACTATACTAAGTATAAATATCTGTTTTCCTAATTGTGTCCAAATGCAGACTTTTTAAATCTTTTACAAAAATAAACCGAGATAGTGCTATCATATTTGATATTTTAGGCACCACAATGGCACTGCAATTGCTACATTTCTACATGTTTTAAAACATTGTGTACATTAAATTATGGTGTGTGACGAGATGCAGCAATTCTTTCTATAAAGTTTCCATTTTTAATGTATTTTAAAATATTCAAAAAGATATCAACAGCATATGCACCTTACAGACTTTTGTCTGTGGTTGATAACACATTCTATTGTTGTGACAAAGCTATAAAGAAGGTGGTGATTTGTGACTGGCTGCTAATCTAGATTGTTTTACCCTGTGGGTAAATGCCATAAAAATGTGTTTTTATTAATTATTAATGATTATGCCATAATATTTTTTGTAAAAGGCTTATTATTAAATCAAAAACTGCATCACTAGGGGAGGGATTGTCTTTGAAAACATTTTATTATTAAAAATACTGATCTTATAAAATATAGAAAGTGCATTACCAGAACCAAAAATAGCCATGGAAACAAGGTTTTAAAAAAAAAACTTTCCAATGGTTTTATTGCTACAAGCAGACTTCTCAAGTGTAAAGAACTACAAAATAACATATTTAATTAAATATTATCCATAATTCCACTTACTTCCCATACACCCTTAACATTAAAAGAACTTTTAAATAAGTTAATTGCTTCATAATCATAATTTTTTAATAATAAAGATTATTTAATTCTTCTTTTTATTTCATTTCTCTCAAAGAAGGCAATCTTAGCTTCATCAAAATTAATAGTGTGGTCTATAACTTTTTCATGGATTTACAAAGCAGAACTAAGATATTTATTTCTAACCCTACTTTTATGTACCTTTATTTGATCATTTAAGCTCAAACTACTCTGACCTATAAATACCTTCTTACAAAAACAAGGAATAATATACATTACTCCAGGAATAGTCTTTCTATCAAAAATTTCCTTTATATTATTTAACTTTTTCTGAGCTTTGGATGCTCATCCGCATCAACGGCTTTAGGTTGCTTGAAATTGGTCATTTTTTTAGCTATGGTGATGATTTTACACTTGTTTGAAATCTTAGAAAAAGTCCTGTAAGATGCTACCCTCTCTTGAATTATTTTACAAGTAAAAAATCAATAATAATGATGTTTTAAGTCTAACAAAAGGAGGAGGCCATCCGTTCTCAATGCTGATTGGCTGATGATTATTTGGTCAAAAAAAAACCACCGATAAATAATTTTCATTGCTGAAAGTGAAAATATATGTTTTAGAGTGTTTTTTTTTTTTTTTTTTTTAATATATTTTTTTTAAGTATGTGAAAAAATAAATATTTTTAAAAAAGGTAGAAGTTTTTTATAAAAATTTTTTATTTTTTTATAGAATGTAATTTAAAAAAGAAACCAGTGAAAGACGTTTTGATTCTGTCAAAAGTTTAGATTGCCCCAAGCTGTTTATTTGATTTTCTAACAAAAATTAATGTTTTAGAATATTTTTCTGGCATTTATTTACATATAATTAAATTGAGAGAGTGCAAATTTCTCAAGCGCTTATGACTACCAACAGCCAATCAAATCTTAAGCACTGGGACAGAGAATTTAACAAGAAAAGAGACAAGTAAAGAAGAGAGTGGAACCACTCTTTTCTTGTTAAATTCTCTGTCCCAGTGCTTAAGATTTGATTGGCTGTTGGTAGTCATAAGCGCTTGAGAAATTTGCACTCTCTCAATTTAATTTCAATACTGTCTGTGCTGTATCAAATAATATTATTTACATATCATAATGTATTTTGGTAAAATATGCTGAAAATATAATTATTTTTAGAAATATGGTAAGATTTTACTAAAAAATACTTAACTTTTATAATAATGTAAATTGATGAGGAAAATCAATGATGTTGCATCATCCTGTAATTTGCTAAGATTTTTTTTTTTCCACTATCGAATATTTTTATAATTATAAATAAAAATTTACTTTTAAAAAAACTTTTGTTTACTTTTATAACCTGACAAATTATTAATATACTTTTTACTAATGAAACTAAAATGAATATAATATTAAAAGATGAATATATTTTTACTGTTGATTCTGTAATTGACCAATCAAAAGTTTAGAGTTTTACCTCACTCAGCCAACTGGAATTTTCATCATGGAAAAGGTTAATAAATTATTCAAAGTAATACCCCTTTTCCAAGCAATTTTTTTATTTCCAAACAAATTACTATTTTTACATACAATTTTATAAGAAGACAATTTAAATGGCAAAGAAATAAAATCATAATTTTCTTTATTCTTTACTACTACTGCATTGACATTTTGCCTCTGTGAAAACAGCTTGTGTAAGTATAAAGGATGATGATGATATGTGATGATATGATGTTTGATGATTTAATCTTCTGAAGGCAGT
Organism: Epiperipatus broadwayi; assembly: GCA_028023455.1. NCBI lineage: Eukaryota > Metazoa > Onychophora > Udeonychophora > Euonychophora > Peripatidae > Epiperipatus > Epiperipatus broadwayi. The sequence continues at coordinate 295,305 of JAQFVV010006680.1, read as the reverse complement.
AGTAAGCTTGATATTTAAGAAAGATGATATGGAAAATATTAGAAATTACATAGATATCGGTCTTCTATCTGTTCCATACATAATTAACTGATGATTTCTCATATTAAACTTTAGATTTTAATCAACTAAAAGAACAAGCAGGATTAAAAGTAATTTTGTCATAGTGGATTACACCCAAATATTGGGAGAAATTATATGAAGAAACCAAGAAATATGTATGAGTTGTCATTTAGTTTTGAATTTATAGATTTAAAAAAGCATTTGATTCTATAAACATTATTATGTGATTAAAGCATAGGATTGTTAAAATATAGATCAGGAATACTACCATATTCTGAAAAATATTTATCAAAAATACAACAGCAGTGATTAGATTGTGTGCTAGAAGATTAATGTTGAGAAGGATGGAAAATAGATGTTTTTTATATCTCCAAAACTTTTTACATAAGTTTACAATAAACATTTTGTAGATAGGAAGCTAAGGGTGTAAACAGAAATGGAGATGTTAAGTGTTGTTAGCCAAGAGGTCAGCACAGCCACCTTGCAAGTAAGCAGTTGTTTGCAGATGGTTGTTGTGGGTTCGCCTCCTGGCAGATGCTATGACATATGGAGAAAAAAAACCATAAATGGAGATTATTCATGTCATCTAGATTTTACAGAATGCTTCAGAGCTTTAGCAAATACTATCAGTTGTTAATTGAAACTAAGAAAATAAGTCTAAAAATAAATACCAAAAAGATTAAAATAGTGTTCAATGGATTTTACCAGAAGAAGAAAATAAAAATTTATAATCTGGTTTAAAATAACCATAAGTATTATTAAAAATAGTGGAAACATAATGAAAAAAATTATCATAGAAGTAATTTAGGTAAAATGGTTTTGATAAAAATATCAATATACCATTTTTTACTTATGGATCTGAGACATGAGCAATTCAGAGACTTCGACTCAGTAAATTATGGATATATGTATGTTAGGAGTACCAAAAAAAAAGCAAAAAATGAAATATACTAGAGAGAACAATCAAAAGAGAACCTATGTGAAATGGATGGATAAAATAAGGAAGCTTGCTGATGCGTTGTATAGAAGATGGCTAGGAATAGAAGCAATTGATTACATGGAGACTTTCATCCTATAATGGACTAATAGTTGATGATGATGTATATATAATATCATATCTTTTTTATTTTGCTCTATATAAATAGCATCTACGACGGTGGTTCTGTGTCTAAGAGTTTAAATTTACAATTAGATCATGAAAGAGTACCGAAAAGCTGTTTACACATAATGACTTTATATATATCATTGTCTGCCTTATAAAATTTATTTTTGCTTTCTGTACATTCTAACGTAATGGTAACGTAATAGTTTGGAGATCTAATGTCTCTAAAACGAAGTTCCGCTTAAATTTTGATACTCAAAGTTCCAGAGCAATAATCATTCAATTGCATGTTGTTGTTATTATTATTAAACAACTAACTGCACAGAAATAACTTTATCGGTACCCACCCATAAGTCACAACGCTAAAATACCGGAGAAATAAACCAGATTAGTTAAATGCCAGTTGGAGAGTTCTCCCCACCGCCACTTTGCTCTCAAGTTACAGCTTTATGAACAGATGATGGAAATAGTCCAATATAAAAATACAAGTAAAACACCATCATCACAAACCTTCAAAAAAACAACACTTATGTGTTTAAAAAAAAAAAAAAGTTTATTTAGAAATTTTCAATTACTTTAAAATAATATCTAGTTTTTAATAAATAAATCTCTCTCTTTTTAGTATTTGGGGGATTTTTTATATAGTTATTATTCTCGGAAGAGGGGTCTATACGTACGTTTTCGACTAGAAGATACGTAGACCAACAAAGCGCACTAGAACACATTATCATCATCGGTGATAATTCACTCTGTCAACTTCCGAATAGAATTTATTTTAGTACCTAAGTTGTGGAACTATATAATAAACGTTAATAAGTTCTTTTATATATATAAGGGAAAATGCGGTAGATAAGTAAATTCCTTCCAAAAAAAAAAAACAGACCGCACTTACGCACTTAAATTCCTTCCGTAAGATAATAACAATTTTAAAAAAAGTATAGTGTTAATAATCTGTTTACTTGAAAAGTGCTGAAAAGAAGGTATCAGTTTAAAGAGTCAGGCAACAGTCCAGAACCAACATATGGATTCCAGACACAATTGTAACAACAACCTGAAAGACTTGGTAAAAAGTCGAGTTTTAGACTTGGAATTAAATCTTCAAGATAAAATAAAAATATTATTAAAAATAGATATTCTTTCTTATGCAGATCAAAGCAGAATATAAATAAAATAATTGGTTTAATTAAACATATACAAGTATATTCTTTTTTGCCATCAATGAAAAGTTAAGAAGAAAGCAAAAAATAATAATAATTAAAGAGCCTGTAAATAGCTCATTACAGAGCAAAGCCTGACCCTCCCCCCTTCCCCATCCACCTTCAAAAAAGTAAAGAAAAAGAAACTATTACGCACCAGATTTGACAACTAGTATATGGTAAGAACTTCAGCGATGTTTCATTTTTAATGCACTCTCGAGCTAGATATCCCCTTTTCAACCAATTTCAAACGATTGGATAGACTGGCTAAAGTCAACTATCTAAAGAAAAAAATGTATGCCTATTTGGAACCTTATAAGCGTTTCAAACTTTAACCAATTAGGGTTTAAATACCAGATTAATGGCATGTCAAGCAGATGCATTAACAATTACTTACATATATATAATAAATAGAAATAATGCCTAACACTAGCTGAAATCTATAAATAATATTTTAAACACTCTTTACCTAAATTCTTTTAGCCATATCCCCCCCCCCCTATATATAAAGCTTGAATTTTGCAGCTCATTCAAGCTTTTTTTTTTTATTTAAACGGGAAGAATATAACTATGGAGTACAGTATTTAATATATATATATAACAATTAAAATAATAAATACAACAATAATTAACTATTATATACAGTCTTTCAATCTGCAGAAGTACGGTTAATTCCTTAATCTTCCTCAACTACCTTTGAATTCAAAAAACAACTGTATGTATATATATATATGTGTGTGTGTGTGTGTAATAACAGCTAATTTTTACATTTCATACATTCAGTTGCAAATATTGTTTTGCAGAAGAAAGTAAAAAGTTTAAAAATAACGATTGGCACGTAGCTGTGCAAAGAAGATTTATAGATATAATTTATTTATTAAAATCAAAAATCATTTTTTAATCTATTAAAAAATTATTTACAATTTTTGATGAGAGTTGAGAAAGCAATTGGTTAAGTATAATGCATGGAGTATATCGGTGTGTGTTTGTGAGATATGTACATTGAATAAAAAAATTATGACTAGATTGTATGGATAAGAATGAAGATAATTAGTTGGGTGGTTAGATGGGCAAATTAAAAAGCTCTAATGAGAGTGGATGAAGTAAAGATTTATTGGAGAGACTGGACATAAAAAAAAAAAAATTAGATGGGACATATATTGGGAAAAAAGAATTGCTTATAGAGAAATGTTTTGGAGAGAATGATAAATGATAATAAAAGGATATAAAGAAGTTTGCTATTTTTGGATTATATAAAGGATGGAATAAGTTATATGGAGTTAAAATCTGTGGTAATGAACAGAGCAGGTTGGGAAATTAGTTGCATTGGTTATGCAACTACTCTCTGAGTCTGTCTGCGACATAGAACACACTAACGATAATATAGTAATTGGAAAATGTTTATTGTGACTATATGGCTTTAGTTTTTTTTTTAAATGAATATAAATTTGTGTATACTATAGATATATAAGTTAGAAAATAGTTTTCTAAATAATCTTTTTTTTTCATTTAATAGTTTAATAATCCCATAATAATTTTTTAAGACTTGCTATCTTAATATAAACTTAGCACTGATTATATATGTGTGTGTGGGAGATGACAATCTGGACCAACTGATGAGTGCTGGTTCATCACGAAATACGAATATTGGTGATTATCTTTTCTGCATGTGTGTGAGGTCATGGGTCTCAGTAGTATGAGATAGTGTGGATAGTTTAAGGTTGCTTGAAAGTCTGAGTTCAAATCTCCTATATTTTTGATTGAGCTAAGTTTTTAATTGTTGTTGTTGTTGTTTCTCTGAAAAATTAATCCTGGAACTTGTAGCTCTAATTCCACTATTCTATTATAGCATTAAACCATTCAAGGCATTCCAAACTAATATTGTAAAATTATCATCATCACTAATAGCCACTCATAAATGAAAATGGTCATTCTCAACTGAAAAAAAATAGACAGAAAGATAATGAACAAAAAGTTAAAGATGAATTTTATAATGGCTATAAAAACCAATTCATAAGCCATATATATATATATATATATATATATATATATATATATATATATATATATATATATATATATATATATATTAGCAATAATGTTATCATGGATATCATTAAAAGAATTAAAAGACTGCACTGGGATTGGATTGGGCATATGACAATACATAGACAGTTGAAAGACTTCAACTGGATCACAAGAGATTGTAAAAGCCTAGTAAGAGACTATGCGTGACATGAATGGATAAAATAAGAAAAGTTGTTGGTATAAAACAGGCAAAACTCTCCATACACTAGTGCCACCCTGTGCCAACCAGAGAAATCAATGGATGCCAGAAGGCTTGTGCATAAAATCCCCATCAAGTGTCTATTCATCCAATATCCCAAACTAGTTTCTGGCTTGTGACAGTAAGGAGCCTTGGATTTGAGAGCACTGCACTTAGATTTTAGGATCTAATGCAACCCTCATCAGCAACCTTTTATCTCTACTATGAATTAAGAAAAGATAAAATATGGCTGATGGAGGATTGCATTAGATCCTAAGATCTAGGTGCAGTGCTCTTAGATCCAAGGCTCCTCACTGGCAAAGGCTACAAGCCAAAAACTAGTCTAGGGATATTGGATGAGTAGGCACTAGATGGGGATTTTATGCACAAGCCTTCTGGCATCCATTGATTACTCTGGTTGGCTCAGGGTGGCACTACTGTATGAAGAGTTTTGCCTGTTTAATAAGTTATATGCTAGCATAAGAGATAGTGATCATGTGATGTTTATTGGTATAATATGAAAAACAAAGACTATGGATTAAACATGGAGACATCTTCGCCCTACATTGAATTAATAATGATAGAAAATGATATTGATGATATTGTAGCATTCTTAAATTTAATCTGTTTAATTAATATCAGGCAACAATAATAAGCACATAAGTAAGCTGTGAAAGTCAAATGATCTATTAGTATTACCCTAACCAAATAAAAAAGTTTATAGTTGGCATGAAACTATAGTTTTTTAGAGTATGGAGAAACTGGCCTGGTATCAGATCTATATTTTTTACACGCAAGATTTGTTTCCATAATCTTACCTTTTTTTTTTTTTTTTAATTTCATGCTATTAGTTTGAATAACAAAAAAAAAAGGTGACTGCTCACTGCATAAGTATCTTAGTTCCAAATTTATATTCTAAATTCACACTGATAAAAGTGAACATCGAAAATCAGATTGGAATATGGATGCAATTGGGCTTACCCTCTGATAAGTATGTGAATGTTTAAATTCTCATACATATATAAGTAATATATAGGGTATATGAGCACAGACTTTCACATGACCCACCGCTCTCTACTCTATCTAATAACACTGATACACTTAAACACATATATGTCAAAAAGATAAACAATCACCAATATATGTATTTCATGCTAAACCAGCAATCATCAGTTGGTCCAGATTATCACCTCTGCACATATATACTATAAGTGCTCAGATATATTAAGAGAGACAATCCTCATACTTTAATGGACAGGCTTCAATTTACTCCACAACCGTCCATCCAATTGAAAATCTGATGATGGAATGCTCAAAGGCCACCCTGAGGCCGAGATTCTTGTCACACCTATGTTGACCTAAGGTCAATCTGAACTCCACATGTACAGGACATAATTCATTTAATACATATGCAAGGATGGGCAGACATCTCTACAATGTAATAACTGAAACATATATAAGTATAAACCATCATGAGAAAAAGTTATGTTAAATAAATTAAAGAATTTTAAAAGACTGATTCTTTTAAAATTAGCAAATAAAAGATTTATAACTTGAAGATTTGAAGAAGATTATTTTCAAAAATGTTAATTATTTAATTAATGAGAGTAGAATGTTGTTAATGAAATAAAACAATTAAAGGAATTTGACTTAGATTTCCTTTATAAGATAAACGACAATCCATAAAAATAATTGATTAATTAAAGGCAGAAAAATAACACTTAAATTCATGTATGGAGCATTGAAATGAAGATTCACCTGAGCGGATAGATAGAAGAATATTAGCCAATCAATTGCAGAGATTTTAAAACAATGAATGCCTCAGTACTAATCAGATTAACAAGAAGACTTAACTCACCGTGGAGCTTCATCCGTGCACACAGTCATATATGTTAGAACAGATCATCTTCCATGGCATAGTGACTTCAAGTGCAGAGAGCTAACCTCCAAACATGAGACCTGTCAGATAGAACATTTAAAGATCGTATTGATCTTATTATTTATGTATGCCTTCGGCCTTATTGTGTTAATGATTATATGTGTATAAATAATTAAATGCTAATATATAGGATTGTAAGGAAAGAATTACTTAAATATTAACTGTTAGTATTGATTTGTACTCGTGGGAAGTACACTCTTAAATCAGCCAGACATAGCACCTTCTAAGCTGAGAAAGTTATGCAATCGTTGATAATAAAATGGATAAAAATAAACATAAATAAAAGATATGAGTATTGAGATAAAATTAACTTCTACCATAATTCATCAATATTCTTTATTACAATATTAGCATTCACTCTTAAAGAATAAGATCTCTCTAATTCTGGGGGGGGATATCAGTCTGATGTTGCGATTTTTAAGATAATGTCTCCAAGTGATCTGCAGTTACATGTAATCACTAAAATGTGTCCGCAGATCACGTGAACATGGTACATTAAAAATCACAAGATTAGACTGATATGCCTTCAGGGTAATACGTCATCGGTTGAATTATCCAGGTCACATGATACAAACTATTCAAAAATTAAAAAAATCTGACGCAGGTCAGGCAAATAGTAAAAATAAAATTTAAAAAAAATGTACATGCATGTGTTAAAATAATTTAGAAAAAACTATATTATAATTTATAAAACCACCCTATATTATGCTCAATTATAAAAAACAGCGCGTAGCGCTGGAGTTGGCGGGGGGGGGCTTTGTGTTTTTGACAAGCCGAAGGCACCTTGTATTACTCTCATAGCTGTAATTCAGAAATTAAAAATTAAATTAAAACGTAATTCAATGTAAATTTGAGAATTGTAGAAATATTAACAAAAAAATTTTGTAAATTTTAAATAAACAGCTAAATAAAAAAGACGCGATTTAATGCAAATCTGGTATTAATGGCATCGCTCTGTATTATTCTCATAGCTGTAATTTTTATAATTGCCGATGAATTTACGAAAAATAATTTGAGAATTGTAGAAATATTAACAAAAAGTTTTTATAATTGCTGATGAATTTACGAAAAATAATTTGAGAATTGTAGAAATATTAACAAAAAGTTTTTGTAAATTTAAAATAAACAAATAAAACACTTTACCCGAATTAATGCGAATCTGCTATTAATGGCGTCCTTGGAGAAAACGTGTTATCACATGCATTCGGTAAGTTTAAAAACGTACTGCATATCCCAAATTTGTTTAAAAAAATTATTGAAAATTATTTACACATAAAACGTAATTCAATGTAAGTTTCAGAATTGTAGAAATATTAACAAAAAATTTTTGTAAATTTAAAATGAACAGATAAATAAAAAACACTTTACCAGAATAAATTATTTACACATTAAACGTAATTCAAAGTAAGTTTGAGAATTGTACAAATATTAACAAAAAATATTTGTAAATTTAAAATAAATAGATAAATAAAACACTTTACCCGAATTAACAGCTCAAAAAAGTAACTGTGACGCCGTGGATAGCAAAATCACAATAGACTGAAAAATCAGAAAATTTCCCAAACCTCTCTATGAATTTTAAATCTCGCAGGTGAAAAAAAAAATTGACTCTCTGATGGATTAATCATGCCAGTCACTTGGTTACCATGACAACGTTGTCATGCAAAAAAAACATCGATGTCTACCGGAAGGGAAATCGGTAAGTCAAAAACATCATCGGTTGAATTATCCATAAGTACCCAATTTAATTATTCATGAGTTAACTAGACTTCTAATTTTTAATACCCAAATAAATACGAATAATTTTCGAAATGTTTAATGTTTAATTAATTTTCTTTTAAAACAGTGTTTTACTTCAAGCTAAATGTAACTAGATATCCAATTACCAACCAATAATAGATTGTTTATTTGAAATTAGATATGATCTACTATTTGGAAAACAAGATTTAATACTGATTGCAACCTATAAAGAAATTTTTTTGTTTTCGAATTTGAACCCAGAACAACCAATAATAGATTATTTATTTGAAATTAGATATGATCTACTATCTGGGAAACAAGATTTAATACTGATTGCAATCTATAAAGAAATTTTTTTGTTTTCGAATTTGAACCCAGAACATAGGTATAACAAATGATGTATGCTATAGTTAAATCACGGTGTTCTTTATTTTAAAAAAAAGATTAAAACAACCTTTTCAATATAGAAAGCACTACAGGACAAAGATCCCTCCAATAGTCCCTCAAAAAAGTACACTAAAGGAAAAGGCAATAGTCATTATCAGAGAGGGGGGTTCAGCAATTTTCCACTCTCTGTTTTTCGATTTAATTTTAAAATATTTATATATCCATTTACAAATTAATATTGGATGATTGGTTAAGTTGGCCAACGGCAAGCTGTCTGAGAAAAAACATCATATGATTGTTGAAAAGAATTTCGTTTGGCCCCGATTTGAATCCCAAATCTTAGGTTTCGAAGATGGATTGCTACGACTGCATAACGAGATCCTTAATATTAAGCCCTTCATAAATATATATATATGTCGCTAATTCATGTGGTATATGAAATCGGATATCGTATAGAACTTAATATTTCTGTTAACTTTGTTCACAAAATATTTCAATCTTAATTAACAAAACCTATATTTACATCTATTATTTATTTATCAAAGCAACAATAAAAATGAATTTGCGAGGGGGAAAAAGGAAATAAAAAAATCAGCTGTTTTTATCACTTTGTTATTAAAAACATTACCTTTCAAAATGGTGTAGTTTCAGGTGTCATTCATTAAATAGTTACCTGCCAGAATTAACTTTCTACTCTGAGTGAATTTTGAATTAATTAAATTGGCATCCTCATTTAGAAAACATAAGTTATAATTCGATATTTATTAAATATTTAATTATTTTACTAGTAAATGGTTCAAATAATTTTAGATAATCCCGACGGAGATTCATTATTGTAAGAACGTGAATATAAAACTTAACTGGCTTTGTTGTTGTTGTTTTTTTATAATTACATCTAAGCATAAATATACAGAAACAATAAAAAGTTAGAATTTAATAAATTTAGTCTATTTAAAAAATATATATATACATAGTATCACAATTAAAAAAAAACGATTTAATTTCAGTTAGAATTAAGTTATGTAAAAGAATAAAAAAATAAATGTTCTAAAAAATATGATAAAAGTGCTTACAGACTTCAACTATGGGATAAATGTCTGTTATAATAAAGGAGATTACATAGCTAATTAATGCACCATTAGTTCAGTTGGAAAGTAGTTTCATTGTCTTCCTTTATTGTTTTACTATGAAAAATTTTTGGACTATTTGAAAAAAAAAATCCAAACTTTTGAGTCTCTAAAATGTATAGAAATTGACCTGATGTCACATCTCTATAACTGTGCAGGCGAAGATTCGAATCCTTGGTTGTATTGTGGGGTTTTTTTAACTTCAATCTATTAGCTTAAATGATAAAAAGAAATACAAATTCCAGCTTTAAATCATAAGTCTTCACTAATGGAGACAAAAATCAGAAACCAATCTGGGAATAAACCACTAAACATCACAAGAACATCACTCTCTATGCTTAGACAAGCTGTTAGAACAGAGGCAAAATTCTCCATACAGTAGTGTCCCACTGTGCAAGCCAGATCTTAATGCAGGGCTCTCAGATCCAAGATTCCTCACAGATAAAAGTCACAAGCTAGAAACTAGTCTGGGGATATTGATGAGTAGGCACTAGATAGGAATTCTTTGCACAAACAACTTGCATCCATTGATTATTCTAGCTTGCACTGGGTGTGGACGACTGTATGGAGAGTTTTACCTTTGTTATAATCTGGGAATATGAATACTATGGTGCTCTAGAATAGAGCAGAGTAAATTATTGGGAACAGATAAATAAATTGAGGTCAGGACATGTTGCTGGTATTAATCTTTCTAGACAAAGTATAGAAAAGATTCATAGTTGCCATAAACCTAAGATCCTTAAAAATATATAAAAAGTGATCTCCATAATTATGCAGCAAATTAGCTTGAATTCGGAACTTATGGGGTTTTTTTTAACTTCGGGATATTAGCTTGCATGGAATGATAAATGGATGCACTAATTTCCACACACAAAAATCTGACCACAATATATATATATATGGCAATCGATGCTCTGAGCCAACATCTATCTACCTAGTGAGTACATTTGTGTACATGTCAGTGAAGTTGTCATAGACAATATATATATACGTAAATCAATGACTATCCAACTATATGACTTTCTGACAGGCAACCAACAAATAATCCGTTAAATTCTAACATTACAACCCACATGCATTACGTATTTATTAACAGAATTTACAGTGTTCAGTCATCAATCACATGGCGGATGTTATTACAGAACTTAATTTAAAATTACTATCATCTAATATAAATTATTTTTATCCCCATCAGAACTTCCTAATAGGACACAAACTTCAAATTTCTTGCTAATACAGATTTTATAGTTATTTATGATGTTTTGATAATTATCTGTTTACGAATACGTGTGCTCACATAAATAAATCGGCTTATTGCTCTGTCAATTAGTAAGGAACCAGAGCAGTGCTGAAAAATCAAAAATGGATTAGTGTCAAAACAGAGATTCTGTTTAGAATCTTCCAACTGGCTGATGGGAAATATAAATAACTAACTAGCCCGAACGGATGTTAAGAAAAAGTAAACACCAATTAGAAAAAAATATAAACACGAAAATAAATGATGTGCCCTAAACTAAATAAATAAAATCTTTTAAAATATTTTTATTTTTGTAGAAAAAGATCTGAATTCATAAACTTAGAATCCATTATATATGTATTTTTTAAGGCAAAAAAATTATATTAAATGACTTCAATCTACAACAAGCTTTGATCAGAAAAAACGTATATTCAAAGTTTAAGGATTTCATTTAACTATATCTTTATTCATTGATTGATAAATTTTAATATAATGTTAATGAGAAAATGTCCAAAGCGAAGAAAAATAAATCAGTTACAATAATCATACAAATAAGTAGAAAGTGAATACTTAAAGAATCTCTAAAAAATCAAATTTTCAAAAGTCATTTTAATGGGCTTATTGTCTCTGCGGTTAATCAACTAATCGGATAAAAAATGAATCGTTTAATTAATGAATTAATATCCTTGTAATTTCATCAAAGTGACTTCTACAAAGTCTGACTTATAAAAGATTTTTATACTTTTCACATACCAATGAAGACAAACCGCATTTAAGTTTACATTATATTCCCAAAGTGGCCAAACCTTTAGTCAAAAACTTTATCGAAGGAATTTAAAATAGGCTTCAGACCTCCACCAAACACAAATAGAATGATCAACAACACAAAGGACAAAATAGAGCCAGACCAAGCTACCCAAGTTGTATATAAGATTATCAGCCCTCAAATTGGCTCCTAAGGCAACATATTATGGTGAAACTAGGACCACAGAAAACAATAGAGTAGCACAACACATATATGTATAATAGGGTGGTAAACAAAAATGAAGGCAAATCAATATTTGCAGAACATCAAAAAGCATTTAATCATAAATTTGAACCTTCTAGCCCCGAAATTGTTTGCAAAGAAAGAAATGACACCAAAAGAAAAATAAAAGAAGCTTATTTCATGGCGAAAGATCCAAATGCAATCGAAGGAATGCCTGTTTTCCAATATCTAAAAAATGGACAGGGTAATGATTTGCATAAATTTGCATTCATTACTTAGGGTAATGATTTTCATAAATTTGCATTCATTACTTAGGGTAATGATTTGCATAAATTTGCATTCATTACTTTAACTTATAATAATGACTATGAATATGGAGTAAACATACTCCCAAAGCACTAAGCTAAACTTTGTTATTTGTGAAAAATTTTATTAACATCACCTATATACACTATTATAAGTATTATACGATTGCTAAAATTAATAGTATGAATAATATTGATGAAAATGATTATGAAGTATTAGGTAGATTATTATCAAAAACTAACTATGAATTGGTTACAATATAATCACAGAAATAACTACTATGCTAAAAATTGAAATGACAACTTTTATTGATGTATTCATTTTATCTTTCCATTTGGATTTGGACTAAAGATTTACAGCTTAGTAATGTCTAAATAACTCTTTGTAATCTTAAAATTGAAAAGATTACCAGCTCTGGTGAGATACCTGGAAAAGACTTAAAACATAGTGGTAACATGTTAACTTCAATACTGACATTGTTGCAGCTTAATTAATCTTAAGGATACTCTAATATTTTTCTAAAATGTAACTAGAATATACAAAATTGCAGTAGTTATCATGGAACATCATTATTATTCACAGAAAAGATACTTTCAAGACATTTTGTTGAGTAAGTTGCTTTTAGTTGTAAATTAATGGTTACCAGAGACTCGATGTGAATTCAAAGAATCATGAAGGTCTATAGACATGCCTTTTGTTGTCAGAAAAAACTGCCAAGGACAAAAAATAGTGTATAGATTGCTTTTACTGATTTAGTAAGAATATTTGACTCAATAAATTGAACAGGTGTAAGACATCATTTAAAATTAGTAGGTTGTCTATCAAGGTTTATTAGTATTATACAGTTTCTAGTGGTAGAATGTGAAGATTATAAGTACAGGTAAAAAAATCTAAGGTACTTGAAATGAAAATTAGATAAATAGGGGTGTTTGCATGTTCCAACATTACAACTGTGGTCTTTGGAACTATTTATAGGCAGCTTAATGATTTAGAAATCAGACAGACTTGGTGGTAGAATTCATAATTTGAATCAGTTACAAACAAAAACAAAATCATTTCCTGGATTCTGGTTTTATATTATACAATAACTGTGATATTTTTGTTATTTCAAAGGACCATCTGTTGAATGTATTTACTGTTTTAAAGACAATAATATATAAAGCCTTTGGTTTACCAATTAATGTTTTAAAAAAAAAATTTTTTTAATCCTCAGCAATAGTCTTGGATGGTTAACTAATAAATCCAATACTTCTGTCATTGTAAAATATAAATCACAATATAACAATGGGACTATTGTATAAAACAGAGAAACATTATTGTCAAGTGCTTTCAACTTATTTGAGTCCTTATAACTCAAACGAGTTGAAAGTGCTAGGCAATAGTATTTTATATCATTTTAATGTTTCTCTGTTTTATACAATAGTCGTATTGTTATTTTGAATCTAAGAATGTAAAGCAAAAATAAAATAACTTGCCCACAAGCTAACTGCCAGGCTGCATATTATGGGGAGACCAGGACCAATATTGCCAACAGAGTGGCTCAGCATAAATATCTTTACAACAAACCTAAAACCAAACAAGAAGTCAATTCCATCTTTGTTGAGTATGAAAAAACAACAGGGCATAGATTCAAACCCAGCTGCTAACATCGTTTTCTCAGAATGACGGATACTAAACACAAGATCAGAGAAGCATTATACCTAGCAAGCGATCCTAAGTCATTAATCGAAGAGAAGCCTGCTTTACCCTGTCCCGAAAATGGCAGTTATAACTAATTTACATTATTTTGCATAAATTTACTTTCTAACAACTGCAATTTTTAACAAAATAGTGGCTATGAATATGATCCCTCAAAAGCGCTCAGCTAAAATAGTATTTTATATTTGCTTTCGATTATATATACTAGCTTCATTATCTGTGCATACAGCATATATATACTATTTAAATATCTTGGTAGTTTTATAAATAGAAAGGTAATCTTGGATGCTGCAATTTAATTAGTTTTATAGAGAGAATTGTTATATTATCTAATTCATAGTAAGGGAAGTAAGATTTGAAATATTCTATAAAATTTTAAAAATATAATGGCAAGATCATCACACCAGTCAATTGTTCTTCAACTTGTTGGATGCAGTGTTATACTATAGAATCAACTATTGTAAATTCAGTCAAGCGTTGATGGCCTTGTGGTTAGCATAGCTGCCTTACAAGCAGCTGGCCTAGGTTCGCTTCCTGGTCAACGCTTTGACATATGAAAGAAACTATTGTAAAATCATATTTTTATAAGATTTTACTTGTAAGACAACTGTATAATATAAGACTTCCTAAAACTATATTTTATGCCGAACTTAAGCATCGTTTTTTGAGGAAGAAATAGATCAAGGCAAAACTCTCCATACAGTAATGTCACCCTGTGCCAACCAGAGTAATCAATGGATCATGAGATGAAATAGATTTTTTAAACCATATAAAGATCTGTAATGGCGATTGTTTCCATTGGGAAAATATATACCGGAGAGTAGAATACATTGGTGAGCTACAATTAGAAATGGAACTAAAGTATTTTAAAAAGAAAAGTGCTCTGCAAAAATTAAGATAACATTGCAAAATATCAAATAAATGGAGTAATAGAAAGTGTTGTGTGTGTGTGTGGATATATTTGTTTCATAGTTTGGCTTATATAATCATCGCTAAACTTATTTATAGTGGGTTTTTCCCTTTGGTGTTAGAATGGCCAGTCATTATGAATGACTGATGATGATTGATAGCAAAAAATACAATTTCATTGTCAGTATTTAATACCTACACAAACATTTGTATTATTTCAATAGGTTTGAATTAAAACTATAATGAAAAGATTTTTATTTTATTTCTGTCAAATGCCACGTTACAGCTAGTATGTCAAATATAATAT
The DNA here is from genome assembly GCA_028023455.1 of Epiperipatus broadwayi. Lineage (NCBI taxonomy): Eukaryota > Metazoa > Onychophora > Udeonychophora > Euonychophora > Peripatidae > Epiperipatus > Epiperipatus broadwayi. The sequence goes on along the minus strand of JAQFVV010006680.1, from coordinate 280,043 downwards.
ACTTAATTAAATTTTTATGCTCAAAAATCGCTACTAACTTTTCTTCCATTGCGTAAGCTTGTGGTTAAAACACCTGTAGAGGTCCCTACTATCGCATTTTACACGCATATTATCGAGGTTATAGCCTCAGTAAATATTACTTAATCTTATAAGGTGAATGCTTTAAACTACAAACTTTATTTTTCAATACAATTTCTTTAACAATTTACTTAATTGCTTTTACACAATGGTAACCTTTTTAAAAAGAAAATGCTATCTGTTAAAAGAAAACGTGTTATTTTCTAAATTAATATATATATATGTTAAACCAAACACTCAATATCTTAAAAGAAAAATCGTGGTTTTTTCTTATTTAACCTGTCAGACAGTATGCTAATTTAGAGGGGGTCTGTTTAATGACTACAGTGGTAGCTGGTCAATAGGCCATAGTTGTTTCAGCATCCCCAGAAAAAAATTAATTATTATATTTGTCACATCTGACCTTGCCTTCAGAAATGAACTAATTCAAATTCCTTCCTCATCTGATCAAATTGAGCATGCATTGCTGCCAACCCAGGTGTAAACGTGCGAACAACCAATGTATAAACATGGCCAAAGGGTAAAAACAAGTATGGCCAATGTGTAAACATGTATATAAAATCTTACCATTGGTTAAGCTCTCTGAATCTGATTGCTGCAAGTAAGGCAATGGATGTGGCAATAGTCAGCCTTTTTGGAGGCAAGCCAAAGAACATCTAACTAAATGACAGTATATGTTCTTAAGAGAGAGAACATCTGTCTATTTGAATGACTAAACATGCTCTCCATTGAAACCACCTCCAATAGTGAAGGTGTTCCTTCTTTATTTACTACTGATACATATATGCAGTGAGGCAAGTCCCAATGGAACTGGAAGCTGCTATAACTATGGCAGACTGGAGACAAGCTATCTAGTACAGCCTTAAGAGTCATTTAACAAACTCGAGGCAAGTTGTCCAATACAGCCAGAAGAGTTAAGACTAGAACTCACGAGGCAAGCTAATATATACAGCTGGAAGTGAGTCCAGTCATTCTGCATAACCAGATCATTATTGACTAAGTTATACATCAAACTGTATTTATTGGTTGTATTATATGTATGTATATTTGTTCTAATAAATTGTGCACATTAACTTCAAGTATTCATATTTTTATTGATATCACTATTTGTTTGAGCTGAACCCTGTAATTCAGCCAAACGGCTTGAAAATATCAATAATAAAAAAATCATTCAATATTTTGTATAATTAATATTTTGTATAATTATTATGTAAAGACAACTATTTCCATCGTTTTTAAAAAGAATTATTCTAATAAATGTTTAAGATTCTATTCAAAGGAGCTGCTAATTATGGCAGTGCCAGAAACGCCATATTCCCGTGAATTTCAGACAGTTCCACACAGATTCATTTGCTTTTATCAACACATGTAGCATCACTAGAGATGCTCATTCGGCATCATCAGTAGTTATTTGGGCAAGATATGTTTATCTATTTTGGTTTCTGTTCAGAGCAAATATTTTTTTACTGTTTTCATTTTTATAGTTCTCATTTAATTAACATATAAATATTTATTGCAGAAAAATAACAAAATAATAAAAGAAATATTATTTTAAATATTTATAATAGTGGGTGTTAGTGTTGAATATATAAAAAAAATATTTTCCCAATTGTCATTGCATAAAAAAATTGAAATCCTCCAGATGCTGAGTGCTGGTGATTATTTATATTTTCAACATGTGTGTGATCAGGTGGGGCAATATAAAATGCACAGAGAGTAGTGGGTCATGTGAAAGTCTGAGTTCGAATCACGCATATATTACATATATAAATGCAGGTTTAAGCCTGTCTGAGTTCGAATCACTCATATATTACATATATAAATACAGGTTTAAGCCTGTACAATATATCAAATAGCAATTAGTAAAAATAAAAAATACATTAGATCCTTTAACAATTTTTGGTATGGAAAACATAAAATGGCTGCATGGTTGTGAAATTAGAAATGTTCTGTTTTGTTTCCTTGCTTATGTTTTGATGATGATGCTGTAATAAAGCACCCCTGCTTAAAAATCTATTTCAAGGACCACCACTGGATTTCACATATCCTCCAAATATCATTACCTTTTTTTTTATATCTCCTTTATAATTTTTATATATTCACATCTTTTATCCTTCATTAATATGGATTCAATAATATATCTGCCATGTGTCAAAAAAATTCATTCTTTCCTGAAAAAATACCTCAAAATAGTCTCTGATTTTAGAATTAACATGATCATAATTCATTCTTAATATTAGTAGTTAATTTAATATTATCATTCTCAACTATTATCAGATTACTTCAGGATGAAGATCTCTCTAAGCCTAATCCGGTTTCTCCAATCTATAGCCTCTCTTCTCTATATGTCCACAGCAAACTTAATTTCATCCATCCATCTCATTTGCTGTCTTTTTATAGATCTTTTAAATCTTTAATTAGAATTTAAATTGTCTTTTATTATTTTTTCTAAAAATATATACTACTTGTTGGACCTTCACCTATGCAGTTCTTTTTAATCTCTCCTTGTTATTCTCAAATACACTTAAATGATACATGAAATATACATGTAATCCCATTTTTAAAAAAATTATTCTGTTTCAAATATAAACTATTTAATTTTTCTAATCAACATTTTACAATTTTCTGTTTAAATTAATACACTGTACAGGCTTACCCACACCTGCACATACACGTTCAAATGATAAATAATCACCAAGATACGTATTTCATGCTAAACCAGTAATCATCAGTTGGTCCAGATTACTCTCACCACACATATATACAATCAGCGCTCAGTTTTATATTAAGACAGCCAATCTTCATACTTTAATGGACAGGCTTCAAACTACTCCAACCCACAACTCTTCAGCCACCCATTTCATTGAAAATCTGATGATGGAATGTTCAACGTCCTTGTTAGTGCCAAGGTTGTCATCCTACCCATGTTGACCATTAAGTCATTCTGACCCCTCATGTACTGGAGAATAATCCATTTACATACATATGTGAGGGATGGGCAATCCTATTCTTAATACTCTAGAGCTAACTATTGTAAATTTTTTAATTAATTAGTAGTAACCAGTTATAAGCCAATAAACATCACATGACTACCTCCTCTTATGCTTGTGTATAACTCTTGTTAGAACAGGCAAAACTCACTATATATATTACCACACACAGCAAGCTAGAGTAATCAATGGATGCCAGAAGGCTTGTGCATAAAATCCCCATCTAGTGCCTACTTATCCAATATCCCCAAACTAGTTTCTGACTTATGGCCTTCGTCAGTGAGGAGCCTTGGATCTGAGAGCACTGCATCTAGATCTTAGGATCTAATCCAACCCTCCGGCAACCACCTTTTATCTCCATTTAACTACAAAACTATGAGTCTTAAATTGAAAACACCTTAATGTTTTCAATCCAAGCCCATTAGTTTATATAGTCATATGGGTCTGAACCCAGTTCAGTACCCATACATTTTGGTGTTTTTGGTTTTTTAATAACCACAGCCACATAAGAGGAGGTAGCCATGTGATGTTTATTGGCTTAAAACCAATCCTGCTTAATAGGATAGTGGTGGTTATTAAAGAACCAAAGACACCAAAATGTATAGGTACTGAACTGGGTTCAGACCCATATGACTATATAAGCTAATGGGCTTGGATTGAAAACATTAAGGTGTTTTCAATTTAAGACTCATAGTTTTGTAGTTAAATGGAGATAAAAGGTGGTTGCTGGAGGGTTACATTATATCCTAAGATCTAGATGCAGTGCTCTCAGATCCAAGGCTCCTCACTGACGAAGGCCATAAGCCAGAAACTAGTCTGGGGATATTGGATGAGTAGGCACTAGATGGGGATTTTATGCACAAGCCTTCTGGCATCCATTGATTACTCTAGCTTGCTGTGTGTGGCAATATATATAATGAGTTTTGCCTGTTTTAACAAATTTTAGTAACCAGTTATGTTTATATTTAATAAGCTAAAAGAAATGAGATGTAGTGTTGTTATTAATGCTCTTAATTTGTTATTTTTATTTCTGAAATATTTAAAGTTGAATTCTTTTTTTTTTATCATTTTAGCAAAAGCTTTATTCCACGAGATGATTTCATACCTACATTCAAATCGAATTTCATTATGGCAATATTATTAATGTGTCTATATTGAGACGGATGTTTTGATACATCTCAAATATATATATATGTATTTGAAGGTGGATTTCAGCTAAAATTTCTGTTTGTAAATTTATTTCAAAAGTATGCCTTTTTTTTTTTTATTAAACGTGTATTATAAAATTGCGATCACATGTATATACGCACACACAAGAATCGATAGAATAATTTTATTTAATAAAATGGTACTGTGGTATTAGAGCTACGACATGAAGAATTATAATAGTTTAATCATTAAATTAATTAGGTTATAAATCAAAAACATATTTTAAAATCTACATTAAAAAAAAAAAAATTTAACAAAAAAAAAAAAAAACGAAAAGCACTAATGTGAAGAATAGTTAAAATGCGTGTTTAAATCAAATTGAGTGTATGTTTGCACGTGCATATTCTGCATAATCTATTTTAATACATTGTACAGGTTTAGACCTGCATTTATATATGTAATATATGCGGGATTTGAACTCAGACTTTCACACGACCTACAACTCTCAGTGGCATCTTATATTGCTGACTCACCTGATCACACACATATTGAAAAGATAAATAATCACCAATAGACGTATTTCATGCTAAACCAGAACTTATCAGTTGGTTCAGATTACTATCTCCACACATATATACAATTTGTACTCAGCTTTATATTAAGATAACCAATCTTCATACTTTAATGAGTGCTGCTTTAGCACGAAATACTTATATTGGTGATTATTTATCTTTTCAACATGTGTGTGATCAGGTGAGTCAGCAATATAAGATGTCACTGAGAGTTGTAGGTCGTGTGAAAGTCTGAGTTCGAATCCCGCATATATTACATATATAAATGCAGGTGTAAGCCCGTACAATGTATTAAAATAGATTATGCAGAATATGCACATGCAAACACACACTCAATTTGATTTAAACACACATTTTAACTATTCTTCACATTAATGCTTTTTGTATTTTTTTTTTTATTAAATTGTTTTTTTTTTTAATGTAGATTTTGAAATATGTTTTTGATTTAATAACCTAATTAATTTAATGATTAAACGATTATAATTCTTCATGTCGCAGTATCAAAAATAAATGTCAAATTTTTGTTTTTTAAAAAAATAAGCTATATATAAATAAATTACTTATCTTTTACAATTGTTACAATTTTTTTTTTTACAATATCTAGTATAAGATTATTTTAAAACTTTGTAGAAGAACAATGCCTAATCTACAAGGTTTTAAGTTTGGAATGTTAAGAATTTTATTAGTAGTTAAAAATACTAGATTATTTGGAGTTATTTTAAATAAATGCCGGTTTTAAATGTTTCCAAGAAAACAGGTGGGCAAACTATAGAACCGGAGACATATATATATAAGCTAAAAAAATTTAATGCGTTCATTTTTTTTAGTATTATTACACACTTTTCCATAATTAAATGTTCCAGTTACGTCTCCGCTCATTAGTACTAAATTTTTCTAAGAAGAATCTAGGGTAAGTTACATGCAATTACCGTGCGATACGCGGCCTGTTTAAAAGAAACCAAGCAGTCACCAGAAAAGTGAAAGGATCAACCATTTCCAGTTTTTCATTGGTAGTATGGGTGGCTAAAGGCTACCCCAATCATGAACTCGCCACTTCTAGCATAACTCCAATTCCCACCATGGTATAAACTACTGATCGCATCGACCTACTGTTTCTCTGATCAATAACCTGGACACCGAAGCTGCTCAGTTATCTGCTAAAGGAATGATAACACCCATTTGAACACTCATTTAAAGTACGTATTCCTAAAGTCAAAAGTTTGCAGCATAAGTCTCTCGCTAAAATATGAGAACTTAATTTATATCCAGTAATCTAGTCTTCAGTCGTTATAGTTTGATAAGCATATATATTTAGTATGAAGTCAATTCTGTGTTAAGTAACTTCATAACTAACATGTACTAACATGTATAGTTAATATAATATTTTATGCATTTTCTAATTTCTTCTTGGATGAGTTTTTGTTTTATTATTATTATGATAGAGGTTGATTTAGGTAATTAATTAGACCTTAAGTTAATTTAAATAATTTACACTGTTGAATAACATTTTTTTTAATGCTTAAATTTCTATTCAATTTTGATTAAATCAGTTTCATTACTCGCTGCTATTAGTGACGAAACATTCAAAAGCAAACGAAATTCTTATTAAATAAAATAGAGAAATTCATAGACTAATATTTTCTTAATAAATTTCTTTCTACAAAATATTTAAAATTTTTAGTTATATATATACAAGGGATATTGGAAGTGTAAAAGTCAAGACTTGTTTGGGCTATCATAACCTACGTATGGCAAATCGTGTTTGGTTATGGGTGTTGTGACCAATAAGACGGCTCTCTATGGCATGGCTTGGGTTCGATCGCACAGCTCTGTGCCTTAGCAAGACATATAGGTTTGTATAAATTGGTAAAGATAATTGTTGTGTTTGGTTAGGCTTGCAGGTTCGTTTCCAAACCAACAGATACAAAACGAACACCTATTCAGCAATAAATATGTATAATTTATTAGTACAAAATATATACACATGTTAGTTAACAAATGTACAAATACAGTTGATATGCTTCAACACTGAGATAGTCGTGCAAAGTATGGAACTCGCTTCCAGCTACTGATTAGCCTGCGTCATGAGTTTTGCTAAGCTTCCATCTATGTAGTTAGCTTGTCTCGAGTCAGCTCTAGTTCAGATGTAGCAGTTTCCAGTCCGTAGGTGGACTTGCCTCACTGCGTAGACGTCATGATGATAACTAAAAAAATACCTTTGCTGATGGCAAAAGGTTTATTGGAGAGCACATTCTGTCGTTCAGGTTAACAGAAGTAATTGCTCTCTGCCTTGCCTCCAAAAGGCTGACTGTTTAAAGGCAGATCCCCTACCTTACTGGAAACATGCAGATTCAGTGTGTGAACCCCAGTGAAGGTTTTTAATCCCATTGGATAGCAACTGGGTGCTAGCCAATCAGGTAAGCAATCTGGAATACTCCACTTCTGAAGGCAGGGTCAGATATGACATCCCTCCCCCAGGCTAAAATTAGCCCTGGAGGACATAGTCATTGAGATGCACTGGACGACGTTTTGTCTGCTTGGTTGATTCCTCTGGTTGATTGTTGTTCCGGTCTTCATCCTCTTCTCTTGATGAGCTTGTTTCTGTTTGTCTGCTGCTTTCTTGATAGCTTCAGATGGGTGGCTGAGTCTTAGTTGGTTGTAATGGCGATGATGATGATGACCATCTTCAGTTTGTGCAACAATGTAGAGGCCCTTTATTTGCATCACCACTGCTGGTCTCCATCTTGTGGACCCATAGTACACATGACATAGTACTTTTGTTCTTATTTGGAATTTTATTTTGTTTTTATCTTCTAGTTGAAGTTTGGCATCAGGTTTCAGCTTTTTGTTAAAGACTTTTGATTCATTAGACTTTAACTTTGACAATGTTGTGAGCTGGTTCACTTTGATCACTTTGAATATCATTATGATTATCTAATGCCACTACCAGTGGTAGGTATATAGTTTTGTTAGGCAAAATAACTTTTCCTGTTGTTTGACCCAACAGTTTGATTTTATTCCCTTGGTAGTCTAAAATTGACTTACTGCAAGGGTGCAGCTTATATTTATTCTTTTTATTAATGCTTGTCCAAGTCTTTCTTGAAACAATAGACACTGCTGACCCTGTGTCAAGTTCCATTTTAACTGGTGTATCATTTATCATGACAGTGTGTATAAACGCAGACTTGTTATCTCTGATGTGGCTTATACAGGCAACTTGCTTATGTTTATTATCACTGCCTTTACTATCTTTAGGAATAGACTTGGCTGATTGTCTTTTTAATTTCAGACATGCTGCCTTTATATGTCCTATACACTTGCAAAACATGCATGTTGCTTTGTGGTATGGACATTCTGTATGCATGTGCATGTACTCATTGCATCTATAGCAAAGCCATGGGCTATTTGATGCAGAATTATTTGAGCTGACTGAGTGCTTGGGTGACCCAGTGTTATGCTCAATTTTTTGCACTTCATACTTTATAAGTTTTTTTAATGAGTTAGCTTGGCTAGCTATTGTTTCTGCTAGTGTTGCTTGAGCTACCGCTGTCTCAAAATCTAGGTCTGGAACCATTAACATTTTCAGCCTCAAATTGTGATCGTTTATGCCCCAAATAAAATGATCATGAAGTGCTTCATTCATGAAGTCTTTGAACTCACACTTCAAGGCTAACTTACGGATTCGTGCTACAAATTCTCTAGCTGTTTCACTCTGTTCTTGTAGGCTGAGATTAAAATGGTATCTCTGCATTATTGCCAAGGGTTTAGGAGTAAAATACTCTGTGAGAATTGTCAACACTCTATCAAAATCCAGCTCAGCTGGGGTTACAGCCGTAGATTGAGACTTGAATATTTCGTATGTTTGCAGACCTATTGTGGTCATTAGAGTAGAGCTTTTTTATATTGTTAGCCTGTAGATAAAAAATCAAACGCTCTTAATAATTTTGCCAGCTCTCAGGTTGAGCCGGATCAAAAGATTCCATAGAGCCAATTGCGTTAGCCATCTTTTTTATTTATTTTGAGTAACCACACATATTTGTTTTTATAGTTACGTTATTGTAACTAACTGAATGAAGCTTTTTAGCCAATAGAGCGAGCTTTTACTCTGTCTTGCAAATAAAGCTCTTGTGATTGGTTGAAGCTTCTAATTGATACACCTTTATGCCTGCATTCAATTTTATTCAACAGTTTTACGTTATTTTTCTAAAAAAAAAAAATACCATCGTAATGAAATGAAAAACAATAAACAAATACACTCTCGTGTATTTATTTCACATTTAGATCTGTTGAAACTGTTGTAGTTTATTCTAATTTTTCCAGCCGTGAGGGAAAAATTTCTATTACTGTGCCACATTCGTTATAACTGGCTTAGTTTATTGCATAATTTTTCCAGCCATGAGGGAAAAATTTCTGTGTGACTGCTCCAAATCTAGTTGGCCTGTCAACAGAACCAACTGAGTTATAATAAGAGTGTCGACCGTGCCAAATCTGTTGTGTTTGGTTAGGCTTGCAGGTTTGTTTCCAAACCAACAAATACAAAATGAACAACTATTCAGCAATAAATATGTATAATTTATTAGTACAAAATATATACACACATTAGTTAAGAAATGTACAAATACAGCTTCCAGCTACTGATTAGCCTGCATCATGAGTTCTGCTAAGAAGACCCTTCCAGCTATGTAGTTAGCTTGCCTCGAGTCGGCTCTAGTTCAGATGTAGCAGTTTCCAGTCCATAGGTGGACTTGCCTCACTGCATAGATGTTGTGATAATAACTAGATAAATACCTTTGCTGATGGCAAAAGGTTTATTGGAGAGTACGTTCTGTCATTCAGGTTAACAGAAGTAATTGCTCTCTGCCTTGCCTCCAAAAGTCTGACTATTTAAAGGCAGATCCCCTACCTTACTGGAAACATGCAGATTTGGTGTACAAACCCCAGTAAAGGTTTTTAATCCCGTTGGCTAGCAACTGGGTGCTAGCCAATCAGGTAAGGAATCTGGAATAGTCCACTTCTGAAGGCAGGGTCAAATATGACAATAATACGAAAGTTAAATTTAAATTTTATAAATGTCACTATCTCATTACTTGGATAGTATTTGCTTTAGCTGAATTATTGCCCTAGAGAAATATTGTGGTCTGATTCAACTTTTCAACTTATCTGATGGGACTCATCCGTGAAGGAACTTTACTTTCTTTTATTTTGGAGATTTTTTTCTTTTATATTAAAATTTTTATATATATATATATAAACTCAGAAATGAATAAATAATATTATTTACATTTGCCTGCTGTTTGTTTGCTGTTATCTGTCTGCCAATTGCTTAATAGTTATATGCCTCATATTCTGTTCTGCTCCTGCTTCAGGAGCAATAATTGTATCAAAGTATGTTCAGATTATCATCACAAAATAAATTTTTCAAACCGGTCAGACTAGTTTGGTGGCGCCCTCAAGTGATTAGATGTATTCTTTATATATTGTTTTTCAAGCTGCATACTTTCATTAACTGAAATCTCTGGTTTAAAAAAAAATACTGGTTTTTCAACAATAAACCCTTCCTTCCTTATTATAAGCCTAAATTTGGCTAAAGATTTAATTAAACATTAATTTTTAAATGATTTTATTTAGCTTAGAAATTCTATTTGTTTGTTTGTTTATTTGTATCACATCTTGTCACTAATTTGTAACACTTCTATCAAATGCATTTTCTACTAATTTTGTCCACATGTTAGGTATTGATGTTAGTGCAATATTTCAGCATTGTCTAGCCATTTATCTAGTCTAATAGTATTGGTGTATTGCATTCAAATCATGTTGAAATCACTTTCAGTAAGTTTTCAGTGTTGGACACTAGGTGACGCTTTTTTAAAAAATACATTCATTGAATTTCTTGAATAATTCATTAAAAAACATTTGCAGTTTATTAAAATAGAAAGAAAAAGAAATGTGCAAGCCAGAGTAATCAATGAATGCAAGAAGGTTTGTGCATAAGATTCCTATCTTGAGTCTACTCATCCAATATCCTTAAGGCTTTCGATGTAAGGAGCCTTGGATTTGATTATAAAAGATAATGAGCTTGGATTAAAAACATGATTGTGTTTTCATTTTCGAATCTTAGCTTTATAGTTAACTAGAAAGATAAAAGGTGGTTGCTGAAGGGCTGCATTATATATCTTAAGATCTCAAATGCAAGGCTCCTCACTGACAAAAACTGAGGATATTGGATGAGTGGGCTGTAGATAGGGATTTCATGCACAAACTTTCTTGCATCTTAATTACTCTGGCTTGCACTTGGTGGCATTACTGTATGAAGAGTTTTGCCTCTGCTTTAACAGACTTTGTAAGAAACAGAAATGATTAAGGATGAAATCTTATTTTTTCTTGATTGTTCAACTAAATTTTTATTATTATTATTACTGTCTTCTGAAGCAAAAACATCATGTAAACAATTTATAACACATGCAAAGTTCAGATCAAGGTATTGGAAATATGGTAACATGGTTTATTTGTTTTTTAAGGGTCATAGCATCGGCCGAGCAACTGCCTGCAAGTGCAAGGCAGTCACGCTGACCTCTCGACCACCAATGCAAGACTGGTAACATTGTTTAGACTGTTTGTTTTTTTCATTTGAATATGAATAGTTATAAAAAGTAGGTTCAAAATATCTGAATACTAAAAAGTAAAAAATACATGTATAATATTTTTGTAATATTGTGAAACTACTTTTCACACATGCACTAGGAAATTGGCATGCATCCTTCAATTAATAAACATTTCAAAAGAATTGGCGATCCATGTATACTTAGAGCTTTTAAGTCATAGCCTGGAGATTTACTTCCTTTATTTACAGATTAAACATGGTTCAATCTATATATGTAAACAAAGGGAGTAGGTACATCATCTTCCTTTTGGCTAACAATTAAAAGCACTCTAAATATTTCCACCCCTATATAATTATTAGTTTAGTAAATATTAAACACCAAATTCCATCCCTCTGATATATTAATTTTATTTTGAATTACCAACAATGTTGACAAAAGTATGCTTATAAATATCAGAACTCCAAAAATGAATGGATTTAATCTATTCTTAATCCTTTATACAACATTTGGAGTGAATTTAATTCACAGACTGAAGGAAAGTAATTAATTCCCTTCGTTTATATATATATTCTAATATTGTCATTGATAAAATATGAATTCATAGTATTATTTCTGGGAGCTTCTGTGTAGTAAAAATATAATATCTAAAACGGGGTGATGTTCTCCTAATTGATTTTGATTGATTAGATATATTTTTGAGTTATATACATTGATTTATCTAATTATACTTATTAGATTAGATTATAAGTTATTTTGTGATCGTTATTTATTTTAGAATTCATCATTAGATATATTAAATGAGATATTTTCAATATTTGATTTTTGTTCTATTCTATTTCATATATTCATTAATTATCTTATATTTTAGACTCTCAATTTTCTATATTTAATATGATTTCATATTAATGAGGAATTTTTAGTTCTTTGATAAGTGATTTTCTGTCTATAATCTTTGTTTGTTTTATGAGGTTTATTAGTTTTAAAATTTATTTTTCTTTTTGATTTTTAATTTATTTGACAACTGTATTAACTGTTTTGACTTTAGTTTTACTTTAAAATTAATCATCTTGTTATTTTTCTATTATTTTCGATATGTTTTCGTTTATTGATTCTCATTAGAGTCTTTGAGGGGTAATTGAGAGGAGATGATTTTTGTATTGTTAGGTTTCATATTTCTTGATGAGATATTTATCTATTTTATATTATTGAATATTTTCTCTTTTTTGATATTTCATTGTTTTCTTTGATTTTTAGTTTTTTTTATTTGTTTTTTAGTTCATTTAGATTAGATCTACTATATTGTAGTTGATTGAGATCATTATTTAGGTTATCATTATATTATCCTTTCCTATATTAATTTAACTACTTATAAAAGATCATCTTTCTTTTGATGTCGGCGTTTAACCATTCAGTCTCAAAATCTGATATTTCAGTACAATAACAAGTACTTTCCTTGGAGTTTATTTCTTAATCATAAGAATGTGTTAAAAATCATTATTTTTCCCCTTTGTTATATTCCCCTGATTCTCAAATTCTATTAGTTGAGAAGTTTTAAAAAATCCTTTACCCTCCAGCAGCCACCTTTTATCTCTATTTAACTACAAAACTATGATGATAAAATTGAAAACACAATAATATTTGCAATCTAAGCTGGTCTGAACTCAGTTCAGTACCCATACATTTTGGTATCTTTGGCTCTTTAACAACCATATCCACCAGTATCCTATTAGGCAGGATTTGATTACTATTTCTTATGCTTGCACATAACTGTTATTAACACAGGCAAAACTCTCCATACAGTAGTGCCACTTAGTGCCAGACAGTGAGTGGCACTACTGTATGGGGAGTTTTGCCTGTGTTAATAACAGTTATATGCCAACATAAGAAATGGTGATCATATGATGTTTAGTGGTTTAAATCTATTATACTTAACTTACTTTGTTTTATTTATTCTTGTTCTCAGCCTCACGGAATTAAGTCATTAAAATGTCCAGAGTAGATAATTGAATCACTAGGGAATATTAACTTCATTGTGCCTAGTAAATATATATATATGGTTGCTATGCCATGCTGCAAAACGCTATTGTGGTATCAATAATTCTAAACTTGAGATTTGCTCCTAACTAAATATAGAAACTTTAATAACGTTTAATATATCTAGACAAAATAGCAAATCGTGCTGCTAAGAGATGCAATCAATAGTCAGATTGTTATGAAGTTATGTACTTACAAAATATTGATACGACTATTAGGTAAAACAATTTGCTAGTTCCTAAAACGATTAAGGAACTAGACCGATTTTGGAAATGAGGTTGCTAGTGGACTAATTGTCACTAATAGAATATTAAGGAAATTGTAAAACATTCCTGTCCACTTATAATTAATGGTAGATATTCAATGATGAGTGTGCAACTTTCTCCAATGGAGTGTTTTGTATCTGCATTATACACATACTCACGACCCAACATTAGATTATTTAAAGAGAACAGATAATAATATTTGTAATTATTTGCAGAGAACCGTTGATATTATATGTGTTTATTGTTCACTAACATTTTGTTGTTTTATTTTTATACATAATTGTTATTAATAATAAAATAGGTGTCATATTTATAATACAGATGTTGGTCATTACTGAAATCATCATCTTTTGCACATTATCGAAATAAAGAAAGTCATCATCATCATCAAGCATTATCAATCCACTGTAGGATGAAGGTCTCTCCAAGTTCAATCCACCTTCTCTGATCTTTAGCTTCTCTTCTCCACATCACCCCTGCTCACTTTCTTATTTCATCCATCCATCTCACATGTGGTTTCTTTCTGGGTCTTTTACAATCTCTTGGAATCCAGTTTAAGATGTCAATTATCTATCTATTATCATCTCTTCTAACAATATGTCCAGCCCAACTCCACTTCGGTCTTTTAATTTTTTCAATAAGGTCAGTAACACCTGTTTGTTTTCTTATTCATATGTTGTTTTCCATCCCTTCTTGCTACTTCCAACATGCATCTCTCCATACTTCTTTGACTGGTCTGAAGTCTCTGTATTGCTCTTCTATTAAGTGTCCAAGTCTCAGATCCATAAGTAAGAACTGGTTAAACACATTTATTAGAAACCTTCCTTTTCAAACACATAGGCATATTTCATTTCAGTATCAAGTTATTTCTACCAAAACCATTCCAACCAAGTTTAATTCTGATTAATTTCATCCATTGTTTCCATCTATATTAATAATTTGATTAAGGTATTAGTAACTGTTAACTTCTTCTAACTCATCATAATCAATCTTTATTTTCATATTTTGAGAAAATCCATTAAACATTACTAACATTACTTTAGTCTTTTTAACATTTATCTTTAGTCCTACTTTTCTACTTTCATCTGATAATTCCTGCATCATTTCCTGCAGCTCTAAAGCATTATTTGCAAAAATAACTACTTTATTAAATTTCATTTCCTTTTTTAAATCCAATTGCATCGCTTATTATTTGTATCTCTAACTATAATTTAAAATTCAATAAGAGGTAATAGAGTACAACAAAATTCCTTTGACATCTTTTGTTGAATAAATAATTTAGCCATATTTAGGTAAGAATCCTGAGAATTAATTGATTTTAACATTACTTTAATCTGGGAATAAGAGAGTTAACTGCTGGTCATATCTGAATAAACATACTCGTTTATCTTAAAGTAAGTCTTTATACATTATACATTGCAATATAGGTTATGCACATAAGAATATATTAAACTTATTTTGTTAAATCTATAAACATACCTTAAAATATTTAATACTTGTAGTAATTTTGTATATATTACTAGTTTAAATAGTAATTATTAATTATTGTTATTAAAGGGATAAAACACTGACGGTCTCATTTTAGTTTATTTTCCGTAAAGATGCATTCAATCTCAAATGTATTTTACACAAACGCACTCGTCTCAATCCAGCGTTTTTTGCTTCTGCCTGATTGCAAACAGATCTTTAGATTACAATATATATGTGTGTAAAATTTCCAATTCACTGCACGTTTGAAATATATGGATAAAGGCATCCGAAAAAAATAAATAACTCACATGATGTCTGTTTCGTGCTGAACCAGGTCTCTTTAACAGTCCCAGATCACAGAGATGAAGTTGACCTGTTCCATGTATTTGTGTTTAATTAATAAACATATATATTAATTTTTAATTGAGATTTAAAGTTTATATCTGATCTAAATATAATTTCTAGTTTAATAAATGATTAGCAATAATCATTAACGTATTTATCTGAAGTGAAATGCTGAAAGTTTGTCATTATAAATCATGTTCCATAATTATGCACCCACAGCAAACAGAAAATTCATCGAATTAAGATATTTTATGTTCACCATCCAATGCAAATTGGTATAATTAGGCAATAGAGAACAACACTTAATCATCACTGACAATAGTTTACCTTCACTCTCTTAAAAATTATTCATTCTAGCGTAATAAAATGTAAAAATTAAAATATCTTCTTTCGGTAATCTGCTTGCAGAGAAAAATTTCCTCGTATTATTCGTGAACGTTGTGATTTCTCTTGTCAAATATTAAGAAAGATTGAATGCTCTTCAACCTGAGATTAGAATTAATCTCTTCTCCGATTTCTTTTCAAAAGTAAATACTTTTTTCATTCACAAATCTAATATTCTGTGATCACACTATTTTTATTTTAAAAAAATAAAATTTCATCAATATATTTATATATAGTGTAATGACTATTCACCTTTCCACAAGATGTTAAAATTGAATAGTTACCAGTCCCTACCTTACATAAAAAAATGGTATAGTGGGAATGCATGAGAATGGTATATGGGTAAATATCAAACTTTCATCATTCTAGCATAAAGAGTCAGCTGTCAAACTTCCACCTCATTATTTATGCAAATTCATGCATAGTGAAAGAATGATTTTTCTTTTTAGGTAATGAAGGATAATGATATGATGGAATTAAGATTACGAAGAGTAAAAATAAATTTCGGATATATATATTATGGGGGATTTAAACTCAGGCTTTCAAGCTCCCTTCAGATATCCACTCTATCTCAAATTACCAATACACATGACCACGTGTGAAAAAGATAAATGGCCACTAATATACATATTTATTTCGTGCTGAACCAGCACTCATCAGTTGAATATATATAGTTGATTTGGCAAAATCCTGAATTACACTTAAGATGTCAACACATTTATACTTGAATAGGCACCTGTATCAAGCTGCATTCTAATGCACTATCATAGACATTATTCAATTCCTATCTATTTGTCTAACTCTCACTTCATGATTTAGTCACAATCTCTTATTTCTGTTGGCATTATAGTATATGATTTCATAATAACTAAAAGTCTATAACTGAACTGATTCATATATTACTTATATTACAAGAGAAAAAAACTGCACGTTTGTTGAGAGGGGGTTGTCTGGATGTTTGTGCTATTGGATGGTATAACATGATGGGAGTAGTACTGATAAAAATCAAATATTTGAAAAAAATATATAGCACATTTTAATATATTATATTACATCAAATATATATATGAAAAAATTTCGTGACATAGCAGTTATTCTAATGCATGAGTTGGGGTTTAAGAAGAAACAAGGTAGCTGTTTCAAACAGGCTTAGGATTTTTATTTTATGTAGCTAATCCATAGCCAATCTAGTTTGTCATTTATTTATCAGGTAGTAAATCAATATTTAGTTATTTTTTAATAAATAATAAAATTAAGACGGGAAAACGTTTAAAACTCTTATCACCAGTTGGACACAACGAAAAATGCCTTGTCCATCATTACATTTCTTTGTCTGAGAGCGTTAAAGATTGTTTTTATCTTTTTTGTTTATATCTGACAACAACAAAAAAACGTCACAAAGGGAGGTGAGTATAAGATTCCGTTATGAAATAGCAAGAGTTATTTAAAGCTTTTTTCCCCCCTCTTGTGATTGCAGATTGGTTTCGTAATATTCATTATCAATTCTTTGTTTTACTCTTTATCTTTTCATCTTTTTCTAGATGAGAGATGTAAACAATCACATAAACGTCACTTACTTTACCGTTTATATATGTCAATCATCCATAGGCTGCATTTACCATAAGCTATAGTGGAATAGATAAAGTAGAGTGTGCGTGTTACACAGATTTTATTTTACATATATTGGTAATGGTCAACCTGATTATAAAATTTATTATAAGTGACTGCTTGTTGTGTCATATAACACTGACTAAAGGATCAGAATGTCTTAAATAGCATTACTTTTGCTCAGTGAATGTCTTCTATTGTTGCTTAGAAATGAGCTCGTCTATTTATGCAACAGTTTGTCAATACTGTCAACCTGTACTGTTTTGAAATCTCTTTTACCAAACACATCCAATTATATTTACATTCAGATGTATTCAAATTGTAATCCAGTACTAAAAAGAGTTAATTCGGTAAACAGACTCAAATACTGTTTGGCTTATAATTATTAAAATCTGTGTGCAGTTGTCCTTCAACTTTGATGTCTTATCTCTTGACTTTGATTATTTGCATGATATCACTTTTTTCTTAGATGAAGGAAGTTTTTATGTAGATATCTACATATATATATATATATATATTAGAAAGATAATTTATTTCAATGCAAAGAAATATGTATAGGGATTACTTAGATTGCTGTTATAACTAATAAAGTTGGATAATAAACTACTTTGAACTTCTCAAATCTTTAGTTTATATATATAAGAATTTATACTCTTATTCTTCTCCTTTACTTTCTTTGCATTTCTTCATATATTCATATATATATATTGCTTATAATAACTTCTCTCATATACACTTTAATGCAAAAAAAAAAAAATTTAATAAAACTTTTTTATTTTCCTGACAGTTTCGACTGTCCAGCAGTCTTCATCAGAGCTTCTCAAATTTCCTCTAGCTTTTAAAGTTATTATAAGCAATATATAAAAATAAGAATTTATAGTTCTAAATATTTTTATAGGTAATGTTTTGAGATCAACTCATTGCCACTGTTTAACTATAATTGAATAAGCCCTCTAGTGACAGCACTTGACAATATTTTAAGAGTAACTCATTGCAATTGTAGAACTGTAATTGAATAGCCCCCTAGTATCAGCACTTGACAATACTTTAACATAAAATTTAAAGCATTATCAAATGCTGTCACTAGAGGGCTATTCAATTATAATTAAACAGTTGCAATGAGTTGATCTCAAAACATTATATATATATTCAAGCTTTTGGTTATTATCAGTGCAACTTTACTCAACCATCCATCGCACAGAAAGTCAGACCATCATATTTCACTATGCATGCATTTTAGAACCACTTTTCAGGTGAGTTAAACAACAAAACAATAAATAATTTAAATTCATAAACAAATATTTTGTTGTTAAATAGGGTTTTGCCATGACAACAGTTTGAAATTGTTGATTGTTAATGATATTGGAATTGTCTAAGTGTTGACTGGCCTTTAATGAAATATTTTAGATATATTTAAACTTAACTTCATATATAAATATAATATATAAAATGAGTAAAACTTTCTTATATTCCTAAAATTTATCATACATTATTAAAAAATAAAAATTATATAAATAAAAATATTATAATAGGATGGTCAAACAGAAAAAATATTGATATATTAGTAGGGAATTATAAAATAAAAGATGATATAAAAAGGGTATAGTATATAAAATTAATTGTGGGTTTTGCAGTATGGTTTATTATGGACAGGCAGCAAAACAATTAGAAGAAAAGGCTAAAGAACATAATAATGCTATTAATAGAAGAGATGACAGATCTGCATTATATGTTCACTACTTAAAATATGGACAGAGAATAGATTGTGTTAAGAATATAAGTCCATTAAATTATATTAAAGAACTTAATAGAAGGAAGATATATGAAACTAATTACATTAATTATAACAAAAATAATTGTATGAACATTTATAAAATGTTAATTAATTTAACTAATAATTGGATAATGAAAAATGAATGGAGGGTTATATAATATGTGTTATTATAAAGATATTAAAACATAAATTATAGGCTTGTGTTAATTTTATATAGAGCCAGTAGATGTCACTATGTATGCAATATAGTTTTTTTTGTAGTTAAGACATGTTGAAAAGGGCAAAAATTTAAAAATTGCCGAAAAGAGCTTTTATATGTTACAATTATATAATTATATTATAGCTATTGTCATATATTATTTTGTTGTTAGATAAAGATATTTTATTCTATATAATAGCTAGAATTTATATATAAATTAGATATATTTCAAACTTACATTTGACTACATATTCTTGAAATATATAAACAATGATAGATCAGAAAAAGACAAAATGATGATTGCACTAATAAATATCAAAACATTTGATGAAAATATATATACCTATAGTGCAACAATTTTTCACCCTTCCACATGTGTTAAAAGTAAATAGAAACAAGTCCCTGCTTTGCATAAAAGTGATGTAATGAAAGATATTGAGCTGTAAAAACAAGACATGGAAATTCAGGTATTTAATACAGTGACCTCACCAGGAAGGTAGTCTGAATTTGGGAAGGATTTCTGTGCAATTGGGTTATTGTGATATGGTACATACAGTTGAGGTGAGAAATACACTGATCAAAACTGAAAATGTTAATATATATATTAAATTTATAAATTTTCTGTATAACTTGTGCACATTAATCCCATTCTCTCAAATAGAAATTCTGAAAGATCTCAACATCTGATCATATTTCAGTATACACACACAGCTAACTTCCACCTACTTCTTGATTTCTAAGAAATGGGCTAGTTAAATAATTTGCATACATTTACATACATTAATGCTAATACAAAATCATTAGAAGCATGAGCTATGAATATGGGAATATGGTAAGTCTCAAAAGTGCTTAACTAGAAAGTTTTTTGAAGAAAAAATAGCTTCACTGATGTGCATTTAGAGTGCAGCATAGTAATAACCATACATCCTAAAAGCAATTAACAGCCAAAATAATATAGAATGAGAATAAATAAAACACTTCTAATTATGTTCATGTGGATCTTCCAATTAAACCGATTAGTTTGTGCTCACACATTGCATAAAGATTGATGAATGAGTTAAATTAATACTTTTTAAATTTGATAAAATGTTTGTTTTTGCAGTTTCTAAATAATTTAAAATAAAACAATACAATAATTTATTGCTCAGGAATCCAGAAGAAGTTTGATTAATAGAAATGGCAGACGTAAGCTTCAGAATCTACCATTCTACACTTGTATAATACCATTAAACATCACATGATCCCATTCTTTATGCTTAAACAAGCTGTTTCCACTGAATGGCACTATTATATGAAGAGTTTAGCCTCTGTGTGTCTACATTTGTACCAAATTATATAGAATATTTCTAAATAAAAGTAATTTTTTTTATACTAGACATCTCATATTTGAAATACTCATTCAACATTTTAAAAACTAATTCAAAAAAATTATAGCTTGTAAATTTTGCCTCAAATCATTTAATTCATATATATATATTGTAACGATATATAAATATGTCGTTACATTAATTTAAAATAAAAACTTAATAAAAGTTCGCAAATAAAAGTAAAAAACTAAACGCTAAAATTAAAATATTGTTAAACGTATATATTCGCACAGATGCTAAACTTTAAAAATATTTTTTTCATAAACAAAAAAAAAAAAAAGTATTTGAACGTATTTTTTTTAATAAAAAAATACAAGGTTGAAATATAAAAATATTTTAATAAAAAAATAACGTAAGTTAAAATAAAAACAGGTATTAATTAATTTCTGAAATCTGTAAATGGAAATGATTGCTTATTAATTATCTAAAAGCTGTTTAATTAAAAAGTCAGATGAAAAGTTAGATAAGAAAAGAAAGAGATTTTAGCTTGACCAATGGAAGCAAATAAAGGCCCGGACCATAACGAAAAAACAGAACAGTGACGTTTTTGTTCATGGAATCCATAGGAGGACTATAAAAAGAAAAAATATTGAGTTCCAGTCAGTTTTTCCAACTTGATTTTGGTGAGTCTGGCGACAAGACGCACTTGTCGTCCTCTCACTTATTTTAAAAATGCAAAGACTGTGATACCAGAACAGAACCAGCTAATGCTACCTCCAAAATATCAGACCGTCTTCCAGGAAAGTCTCCGTGGAATTGCCAACGGAACAGGGACTCTTCTACCGTAAGCAATAGAACTGAACAATTGTTAAAATCATAATATTAATTAAGAACTTTAAAGATTGATAAGTTAATTTAAATTTTATAAAAAGAACTTTTCTCTGACTTATGTGTCAACTCAATTGATAATGTGTAATTTTATATATGTTTGCGTTTGATAAAAAAATCATTTCCATTTATTATTTATTTGTATTAATATTTATTGTTTAAATTTTAAATGAGGAAATTTAAGGGTGGGTATAGATGTTGCATAGATTCGTTAGCGGTTGATAATGTTGTGGTTTTCACATTCGATTAGAATATATGTCAACGATATCACTGCAAGCATCTTACGATGAATGCTAATGGGATTTGTATATTCCTATGCAAGTGACTTTATCGATGACTTTGTATTTTGATCAGTTGTGTTTAATTTGGAATGTTTTTGACCATGGAATCTGTGCAGCTGATCTGACTCAACATGTTAAAACAAATTTTATAAAATTCATTTGTCAAACGTATTTAAATGTTAAATTTAAGTCGGTGAATGGCTATATAGATTTGTAAAGTTATATTAGGGGAGGGTAATCTTGGTTTATTGGTGTCGTTGTTGAAGTGGGTCAATGGATTGATATATTTGGTAATGAGTAGATGTAGTATGAGTTTCGCTACGTGCAGAATCGCTGTATACACCGCACCAACCCTTTGCTATGGATGGGATTGTAAGTCAGCAAAAAGGATCGCAGTCCCTTCCTATGGAGTTTTTATTTTATTGTTCTTCTTGCTATACAGACGTCATGTTCCTGTATTGGACAAGAGTCAATGTTTTCTCTAACTATACTGTTCAAATGTCCTTTCCTGACAGTATAGTATATTTGTGCTGTTGTATTTTCATGCTACATTGAATACATAAATGTATCGGATGGATTGATGCCAGTTTGACTGCGAATTTTAGCCTAAGGTTAAATAGGGATATAATGTTTTATTTTCAGATGCAAATCTATGTAGTCTATTCATACTTGACCATCTAAATAAATATTAAACTCATTGAAATTTATGTAAATGTACAATTAAAGAGTAATCTAAAAATCTAAAAAAAATGTTAAACCTATTCCTCGAATTTAGAATGATTTTATATGTGCGTAAATAAATATTTTTTATGTGTTAATTTCTGGCAGTAGCTTTTATTCTCTTATATTTAAGATATAAAATTTATATTTTATTATCTCTGCTACTCACTGAGCTAGTGACTTGGGCTAACGGTCGGAATATTTAAATAAAGTGGAATTTTAACAGCGCGTATCTGCCTACTTTATAAATTTTTCTAGGTTTAAATGCCTAGATGGCGCCCTGGTAGTTGCAGATATTGTTTTTGCAGTTAGATTCGATCTTCACTAACATTTCGATCGTTATAATATATATATAGTTCATATAGGTAGTGTTAAACAGTCAGAAGAAATTTCAAGTTTAAAAGTTTTAATAAGTTTTAATAAATAAAAATTAAATATATATTTGAAATGCACAGATAAATATAGACGGTATAGTAATTAAAAAACTATTTTTTTTAATCAAGTTAAATAAAATATTTTCTAAAAAGTTGTAATACAGAGAGCGTACCAATAGCTCAAACAAGCTCTTAATTGATAAGTGCGGTATGAGAAAATATTTAAAATCTCTATCCAGAACCTTCCCATCTCCAGACCAACTGGTTTCAAGCTTATGATTCACATCAGTGGAGAGCTAGAATATTCGGACACTAGATCTAAAATATCAAGTCAAAACCCAGCACTTATTTCATACTTATATTTAAGTAGAAACTCTGAAATTTTTGGACATAAAAATGTCTTTAAATCCAGCTATCTAACTTAAATAGCTATATGGAATTGAATTAAATTCAAATCTACCATATTTTAATAGCCTCAGCATAGCCAAAGCCTTAAAGGTAAAATTATAATAATCAAAAAAGCAAGTCATATATAACGTGACATTACTTTTATAAGCTTGTATTTACAAAAATGTAATACAGAGAGTGTACCAATAGCTCAAACAAGTTCTTAACTGAAGTGAGCCATAAGCTCAAAACCAGTTGGTCTGGAGATGAGAGTGTTCTGGATAGAAATTTTAAATATTTTCTCATACCGCACTTATCAATTAAGAGCTTGTTTGAGCTATTAGTACGCTCTCTGTAACACCTTTTTGTAAATACAAGCTTATAAAAGTAATGTCACGTTAAAAAGTTGTGAAATCTAATTAATTCTAAATTTAGTTTAAAAACTAAGTTTAAAGCAAAAGGCTTTTAACAATAATTAAAAGTGGAAATGACACTTTAAAAAAAGTAATTAAAATGCTGGTAAACAGATCGATAGATTAATTTAAGAAGATAAATAATTGATATAGTTCAATTAAAAATAGGAAACAAACTATTCAAACCCATATTCTCTCTCTCAAAAGCATGTCTTTCTCTATATTCGAAAGTATCATTTATAAACATGCTGCTAATTACAAAAATTACTTATTATACACCAATTATAGTCTTCACAAAATTGTTTACATCAAAGATTTATTCACTGTATAGATAACTTTTATGGGAAAGAAAAATAGTGGCCATCTCATTCAGACAATTGCAGTATTACAGCAACCTAAATGGATTAGGATGACATTCTATTCATGTATTTACAATATAAAAAAACCATTAATCTTTTATCCTCCATGATAAGAATATATCCACATTTAGAACTCACTCTTAAAATAACACCTACAGACAAACCTCGTCCATACACAAAATATCTGCATATAATCTTAGAATCTATTAAATTAATATATAACTCTAACATAATTTTCCCACAAGACAAATGGCTCTACTAGAATATATATGCACTTCTACATACAAACACAAATTATATCTTAGACTTGCCAATGTTAATAAGCAGCTAATATATAGATTTAAGTATTGGACACTCATGTCCCAATTTTTTGATTTTCTACTCAAAATGAATTTGTGGTCATAACCAACATTATATTTCATATGATATGAAAACATACTTAACATTGACCCTATATGTGAGTTGTGCTACAGATCAGAAGAGAACCAAAAGCATATATTCTTTGAGTGTAGTAGCCTATAATACATTCAATTGTTTATTACAAAAATTTATCAGAAAAGAATGCCACTATAAGTTCAATTATATATAGAGTCTTTTCCAAATGCATTCTTTGCAGAGATAATAAAACAAAGAGATAAAAAAAATCACCCCATCAGAAATTTCCACACTGACTCGGTCACTTGTCCATGAATGCTCTAACTTCTAGTGAGATGTATTTTTTGTTTGCTATTTTATTGTAAATGTTTTTAATAATAGTATAATTCACTGAATGCTATTAAAAATACTTATTGTGGTATTCTTTGATTAGTTTTGTATTAGTTTTTTTTCTTTTAAATTGAAATATCTGTATACATTTTTTTTCTCTCTTCAAAGTAAAATATCTGTAGATATATTTTTCCTTGAATAAAGTTCCTTCTAAAACTAAAAAGGCTGTTATTCATGCTTCAAATTAAGAACTTGCAAATATGATATTGGGAAAATAAGCAGTGAATTCTCTGGAATTATCTATAGCCAATAGATCAAAAGATCCCAAAGATGAGCAATGGATCCCAATTTTACAGATAAGATAGCTCCAAATCATATAAATCGTGCTGGAAATTACATTCAAAATATAATTCTCATCTGCTTCCAGGATTCTATTCTGCTTCAGATATTCTTTGTATGTTGTTATTAAGAATAATATTATTATTTGGTTGTTTTGCCACATCTACAATGTAAGAATAGATCTGTTATCTGCTTCACTCTATCAAGGTGGCAAAGGGCAAGCTGAAAAAGCCATTGCTAAGTCCTGAAAAAAAGCTGTCATGGAAGTAAAGAAACCACCCAAACTTGTATCTGCTATATTTCTACGTGAGATTAATAAAAGTCTGATGTGATTTAGATATAAGCTACAGCTTATGGCCTAAAAAAAAATCTTTTTTTTTTTCACAAATGCAATTTTCTTTTAATATATTTGAACATCCCCCCCCCCCAGAAATTTTCTAATTTTATTAATATTATTTTAGGTATAATATGTTGGGCTTTAATTCATTCCAACTTGTTATAGCCTATTTAAATTGGAATAAAATAATCATTTTAATAACATCAACTTCCACTTTTTATTAACTTGGGTCATTTCAGTCACTCTCAGTGTAAGCTGTAACATATTATATATTTTTTGTCATTATCTGTTAAGGGTAAAATATGGATATTAAAATTACTTTTTTTCCCATATATTTTATATTCAAGAGTGACAAGCAGCTAGCATGGTATTCTATGTTATCTATAATATATAAGACATTACATATACATTATTTTTTTATGTTTATAATCTTTTTATTTTCTAGCATTTATTTTTTCTATTCTGTTTCTAGACAGATGATATCAGAAGAAAAAAAGAAAACAGCACCTTGAAGATGATCCACCAACCCAAGGAGATCAGCAAAATTTAAAACAACAACAAACTATTAACTCTGATACTGGAATCATAGAGTCTGGAATTCCAGTTGATAGGAATATTTAAATTGATCCTAGTGGAGTGTGGGTGCTGTTGCAAAATAGATATCTACAATTGAATAATAAAACTATGTGAAAACTCTAAGTGTGCATTCAAACAACAGGTGTTCAAAAGGTTTCTATAAGAACTGCAAAGTTAATGGTGAAACATATAATCAGGAAAAGCTTCTATATTTTCCGACAACTGGTTGGGTTTATTACTTTGTCTGAAAACTGTTTTCAGCATCATCTGTAGCCCTAGTTTTTGATGAATTTTCTGATTGGTAAAATCCTACAATCATTCAAAGTCATGAAAACCCTGAAGATCATAGGCGAGCTTTGCTTACATACTTGACAAGAAAGCATCGTTCGACCTTAAACTCAGGACTAGCAAAACAAAAAAGAATAGATTTTAATTGTTCATCCGTTGTCATCTCATCTAGCAATATGCCAAGCCCAACTCTACTTTAGTCTCTTAATTCTTTCAATGACATCATTAACACCTGTTTGTTTTTTACTCATGCATTTCATTTTTGATCTCTTCTTGTTGTTCCTAATATTCATCTCTCCATATTTTGTTGAGTGGTCTGAAGTCTCTGTATTGCTGCTCTTTTGTTATATGTCCAAAGATCCATAAATAAGAACTGATAAACTTCATTTGTTAAAAAAACTCCTTTTCAAACACATAGGCATATATATCCTTTTAATATTAAGTTTTATATATTTACATTATGGCTTTTTAATAAATCTAATATTAATATATAAAAAAAATAACATCTAAAATTATTATTGTTTTTTAATCAATTTAATATTAACTTACAATTCTGTTTCAGATTTGAACTTACATCTATTAAAATTTTAAAATTTAACAAGGCATTTTAATTTCTTTCAAATGTTTAAATTATTCTTTTTAGCTTAAATTATATTTTATATACTTAGTATCAATAAAATAAGCATATCAAGTTTTTATTACTTCGTATATAATTCTTTATCTAAAATAATTCTAATATAGATAGACATATGGTAATATAATAAAACTGATTACATGCTGCTATTAAATTAGTTATTATTATATGGAAAATTCAACGCATTTGTGATTGCAGCTGTCTATTGATACATTTGGCACCTGTCCCTCCATGTATATTTGATTTTATCATGAGACACTTTTATACAATCATTGATAAATCTTTGATTACACACACAATATTATATAGTATCAAATTATTGGTTGCTTAGAGAATCATATGATGTTCAAGCCCTAAAATGGCATGTTTACTTTTAATCCAGAAATCATAACTTCTCAAGTTCGTCATTGTACCATTATGTTAAACAGAAACAATTTATAAGAATTCTAACCTAAATTATAATATATAATTTTTTTAATGTCATTTCTCCATTCGTTTGATTTGTAATCTGATTTTTATATCTAAAAATGATAATGGAAGACTCTAGGATCTCATTTTGCTTAGCAAATTGTAATAAGCTTTTAATTATAAATTTATTTAACGCTCATTGATTAGTAAGTAATATTTACTAAGGCAGTAAACCTAAAGCTTGTGCAGTTAAAAATGCGAAGGTAGGGACTTACAGGTCTTAACCACAAGCTTATGCATTCCCCTCTTTTCTTCCAATGCGTAAGCTTGTGGTTAAGACCTGTAGAGGTCCCTAACTTCGCATTTTTAACCGCACAAGCTTTAGGTTTATTGCCTTAGTAAATATTAGTAAGCTTTTACATGTATTTCTAATAAGATATTTTCCAAAAACAGAAATAATATTTTTAAATGTGTCTGTAGTACTTTTTAAAACTTTTGTCTAAAAATAAAAAATAATCGAAGGGTTTTATTGCTCCGGAGTGAATAAAAGTTCATGGGCCTAAAGTGCTGGAATTGATCAAAGGATCTAACACTCTAAATTCTGACACTTTATCATGACACTGAACCATTCAGGCTAAAATATTTGAATCACTCTACTTCTCAGAAGTGAGCAACAGAATTGATAGATTCAGGAGCAATTTGGGCTCAAAAGTCTGACATTCCACCACTGTACCAAATCACGCAAAACTCTGATATACTAGTTTACAAAAACACATTAAAATATTCCAGATCAGATTATTTTTACATAGCATTAATAGATATACATAGTGCTACTGAAAAACAATTTAACCAGCATAGTTTAATGCAGTAGCAGAGGGAAAAACTCTGATCTCAGGTACATAAATGGCAGTTTTTTATATCAGACACTTTGGTGCTTGAACATCTTATGAACTCCTTAGCAATAGATCATTTGATTTTTTTGATTTTTACAAATATATCTCTTTTTTTTTTTTTTATGAATTGTTGATGATGTCAAACCTTTTTTCATAAAAGATCATTATTAGCCAATTAAACATCTCTTCCTCTGAAATCATATTCCGGGACAGTCATTCATTTTTCTCCTACACATTATACAATTCCAACTTATTATTCAATCTATCATCAGCACTAACATATTACTTTTTCTTCTATCTCATATTAACTAAAGATATTATTACCAATATTTTTTTATTATATTACTCACCCTAATCTCAAAATGTTTGACAACAAAACAAAGCATAATAAAAAATTTACAATCCCTTCTTCCATTTTTATATTTCTTTTAACCCTATATAACTGATTCAACATTCCAAATATAAATCATATCTATTCTTCCTATTATTTTTTAAAAACATCTTCTACAGTTTAATTTATTTTTCGTTTTGGTATCCATATTCCTCTCCCTGACTCAGATATTCTCATGTTATTATATATCCTTTCATACCAGACAAATGTTTTGTTTTTATATTACTTCTTTTCCATTATTCTATTTCTTCTTTTCCTTATCCAATTCTTCTATCCTCTTTTCCCATCTCTTAAAATTATGAACGTATAAAATATTCTCTGAGCATCAATCCTATTTTCTATATAAATACTAGATTGTAGAACATTAACAACTTGTCAAGTTCATTATTTTTTCTATCCAATCCAATCATGCTTTGATCGTAATAATCTATTTTCATCTGTTGTAGCTTTTTAAAATATTTTTAATTTGCTTTAAAATTTAAATTGCTGGTGACCGTCAATAAAAGAATAGTAGTGATATTAATAATTTTTATTAGTCATTCATTATTCTAGAGATATGATAATCTCTAGTTTCACGAATGACTAATAAAAATTATTAATATAATTTCATCAAGTGATTTGTGTCAAAGTTATGAGGGCAGTAAGTTTGACACATCATTTAAATTGTAGTAATTAGCTATTTATATTTACTGAATAATGAAATATAGATATATCTAAGAGATTGTAGACTGGGCCAACTGATGAGTACTGTTTCAGCATGAAATGTGCATCTTGGAGATCATATAGCATTTTCACATGTCTTTAGCCATACATTTATAATTACATCCCTCCACAAGATGTTAAAAACGTATAAAAACTATTCTTTGCATGAGAGTAATGTGGTGAAAATTACACTATAGAAATATTATTCATTTATAGTAGTGATATCTTTTGATGAGAACATGCATCAATCATACAAATTGAAACTACCCTAGCACCTCACTGATGAGTGCCAGAGCATGAAACCATTGGTCTGGAGTTTGGGTGTGATTTCTGATAGAGATATTTTAAATGCTTTCTTTTGCTAAGCATTTATCATATAGCTTGTTGAGCAACTAGCAAAGTTCTTTGTTTAAGAAAGTAATGTACATCAATATTTTTTTTTAATATTTTCTTGTTTACA
This sequence comes from Epiperipatus broadwayi, assembly GCA_028023455.1. NCBI lineage: Eukaryota > Metazoa > Onychophora > Udeonychophora > Euonychophora > Peripatidae > Epiperipatus > Epiperipatus broadwayi. The sequence goes on along the minus strand of JAQFVV010006680.1, from coordinate 250,110 downwards.
CAAACTAATAGTATGCTAAAATTATCATTGGTTGCTATTTATAAATTTGTAAACAACAAAAATTCTACCATACATTTACAATATACAGACTGCATCTGAAATTTTTCTAATGGTAAATAACTGAATGGTTTATTGCTCAGGAATTATAAGATATTCAAATACTGGAAATGTCAGGACTGGGCCGTTACTCATGGATCCTGACGTCCATATTCTGCCATTCTTCTAGTGCATCAAACCAGCAGGCAGAGTAAAAAAAAATCCATTGGTATGGCGGTTGAACTTTGCTCAGGTTGAAAACATTAAATTGGCAACTGATTTTATAACTTTTTTTTTAAAGATGATAAAAATATTGACAAAAAACACATGAATCATATTTATCTATTAGTTTCTATGATTAAAGCAGATATAACTTGAAGATAAAAGCAGTACAGTGTGGGCGTGCAATCTTGCATATTTAATTTTTTTCGGTCATGAAAAATTGCTTTCACAAATTAAAACAAAATGCTAGCAAGCACGGATCCTAATCTAATTGTTTTGTGCTGTAAATTGTTCATGTATTAAATGAATAAGTGCCATGTTAGTCTGTTAGAGTCGCATGACCCTTTAAGCCCCTCCCCCCGCCCATGTGACTGGGAGAGCATAAACATTTTTATCAAAGTGACCAAAATGCGACTTTTGTTTACGTTAGGCAGCTGAAAATCAACCCAGGGATTTTTAGCTCATGCATCTACCACTGAACTAAACCACTATACAAAGCATTAAACACCAAATTTAAATGCTGCACAGAATATATACCAAACAAACGTAATGGTAGGACCCATCTTATTATTTTTTATCTCTTTAATTATGAGTATAATTGATGCAGCACCATGTTTTTTTGATTAATTAGTTTTGATAATTAAAAAGTAATTGAATGGTTTATTGCACGGGAAGTCGCAAGAAGTTTGAGCACCGGAAATGACAGAGTCAAGCCATAATTCATAGATCTTGAGCTCCACAATATTACTCTAGCATTGCACCAAACCATGCAGAGAATAATCTGAATCATATGAATATCAACACACAATCTTGTGGATCACATGATTCTCAACTTGTCACTACTCTTTAAGAACGCATGCTCAAAAATAATAAAAAACAATCAAAATACATCCATTTTATAATGAGTTTTTTTTTTATTTACTACAAAATAAATGTACTTAGAACTGTAGTTGGATAGCAGACGCAAAAGCTAAAAGTTAGTGAATTTGTTTTTAACTGAGTAAAGGAAATATTTAAAAAAAATCCATTTGCTCCGAATAGAAGAGTTGAATACAATCTACCCTTTGAGTACTCATATATCACATGACTATGCATTAGTTTATATAGGCACGCAAAATTAAATAAATTATCAAATCGCTTTATTACTTAGGACTTCATAAAAAAGTTGAATACAAAAAATGCCGGAGCCAGGGTTGATTCAAAGTCCTTATGCTTCAGAGTCTGACCATTTATTATTATACTAAACTACACAGCGCACACGTGAATAGAAAATATATATCATAATCAATGATAATGTAATTAAATATAAATATAATGGACTAATATAAATAAAATTCTTTAAAATATTTTTTTTAAAGATAAATTGGTAATGTGTCTTATATGCATATATATGTTCATTATTCCACAATGTATTAAAAGTGGACAAAACCCAGTCATTACCTTGCATCTACTGGCCATATGGGAATGGAAATTTATCTATTTGATACTTCTGGCTTACCTGGAGAGCAAAGATAATGTTTGTGAAATGCATACATAATAAGAGAGGGTAGTTATATTTGCTCATAATGATAGATTGGTGCAATATGGCAAAGTCGAAATAGGGAAAACTTGGAAAATATATTGAACCATTTATATATATATATATATGGTTCAAGTATTTTGGCATTTGTAATATTTAAAAATTAACAAAAGGAAAAGTTAAAGATCGTTTAAAAGACGCAATTTAGTTTTCTTTTCTTTTTTTTAGTTAATATAATTTATTTTAGATACGAACAAGGAAAGTTATTTTGTGTTTTGTATTATATATTTAATAAAAAATGAAGTTAAAATTGGAAGTAATAGAAATACATATAGATTATTAATCTAGATAAATAAAGGAAAGGACAAACGCAAGAGATTACAATCATAGTTTCAACACTAATTAAAGATGGCTGAAATAATTTATAATAAAAAAAACAACTTTGTAACTAAAAAGAAAAAAGAATGTACAGGATTATCAACTTGTATCTTGATAACAAAGGACAAAAAGATATGCGCAGAAATCGAAGAGTAAAAAAAGAAGAATAAAACTGTGAACAGGGTTCTATCTTGTTCTTGTCTTTCTTTTGGCTGACTATTTCTGTGGATCCAGGATAGGGCATTTTCTCTATTCTGGATTAATCATATGCTGGACTATTCATATGCTGAACTAGTTGGCATGCAGGAGTGGAAACGAGCATCTATGGACACCTTCTTTCATCTTAAAGAGGTCGCACCAAAAAGCTTTCGAGTTTAGCCTTAAAATGAACCAGGAAAGTAAAAATGACAGAAATGAAATCAAAATTAACAGCAATTCAACCCAAGAAATGCATGTATGCTACAATAATCTGCAATCTACATAGACCCACATATCTTACCAATAAGCTACTATTGTCATACCCTGATTTATAACTACTTAAATGTTTGCAAACTAACAACTATGAAGCTTCTAATACTAATATAGACATTCACCCAGAAAAAACTCTAAGTGTAATATGAACTGTTTTAATTATTTGATTATTTATCTGGATTGACTTGTGATGTGTTTTCCAATTTTATTAATAATTTATCATTTAAATATTTTAATTTGTCATAATAAAATATTTATCTTTAATGTCAACTTTCCGTTTTACATTCTTAATTATAATAGTAATAATAACAAGTCAGATGTCACATGACTTATATATATATATTTTGCTGTTGTGGCTTTGGCTAAATTTAATGGCTAAGCCTACTAATATATGGAGTATCTGAATTAAGTTCAGGCCCATATGATTTTTTCAGTTGGAGAGCTGACTTTAAAGGCAAGTAGATGTCTAAAAGTTTCAGATCTTCTTCTAACAATTAACTTTTAGATAAATGCTTTGCTTGAGTTGTTTTTTTAAATCTAATGTCCCAACTCCTCACTGAAGAGACCCATAGGTCGAAACCGGTCTGGGGATGGGGACAATCCAAGATAAAAATGATTTGAATGTCTTCTCTTGTAGTAGCATTTATCATAAATAAAAAAAAAGCTTGTTTAGAGCTATTAGCACGCTCTTAATTTTACATATTCTTAATTATAGTTATTTAGATTTTATTATTAAAAAGATTGTTTTAAGAAATATATAAATTACTTTACCAATATGCTTGTTTAATAGTTAAACTTGGGAAAATTTCATGTAAAAGATTTAAGTGACAAGAAAACAAAATCATAATCTTATTTTAGTTAATTTATTTCGAATTGACGATGCGATGCGACAGATATCAGTGGGTCTGCAGACTCTGATGCCCTTTTAAATAAATAAAAAACTGATTCCACTGGCAATGAAATAATAAAATATTAAGTCAGTTAGTCAGGAAATATAACTATTCTTTTTATAGTTTGATTAACTAGCACTTTATAATGAGTAAAATAAGATCTAAATCAAAATGGAAAACGTTACAATATATACATGCACACACACACACATGTAAGAAAGATATATTTATTAAAGTAATTTTTTTTTAAAAATCTGATCTAATGTTTATATATATGTTTTCAATCTATTTTATAAACATTTTTTTTATTTATATAACAAGGAAATGTAATAATTTTTCGAATTTGCCTTAATGATGCAAAAAGCTTGGCATAGTTTTTGATGTAACTTTATATATTAAATTACCAAAATAAACGAGTTAAGAAAACAAGCAATAGTAAGAACCACAAATTGATTAACTGTTATTATTCACTGATCTGCAATACAGTGGAACCATAATATGTTATATTTGGTCCAAAGGCACATAGCAAATGATAGAAATTAGTGGATAATAATTAATATTCAGATTATAATACTATATTTTTCAGTACTTTTTAACATATATATTATACTATCTATTAACATCTGACAGTGATTGTTCTAATATGAAAATATAACAGATATTTCCATATATTAAATTTTTTATTATATATATTTGTGTGTGTATAGGATGCAGATGCTATTTAACATGCATATACACATATCTATGATAAAAATTTAAAATTACAGTAAATAAGCAAATTAAAAGTATAAACAATAATTATTTTATCTATAAATTTCTTTTTAGGAATACCTTTTTTCCCACAGAAAATACACAACAGCATGTTAGCTCTTTTGCTCAGATCATTTCCATGTTCATCTTTTTAACTACTAAAACCAGCCGGTGAACATATATATCCTTGATCTCTACTTAATTATAATCAAGTTGGACTATTCTGCTACCCACTAATCTATTACTTTGTTATAGTTGTTTTTTTATTTCCAATTGATTAAATATATGTATTAAGTTCTTAGCACTAAGATTATGATACTTTGTACTAAGTCTCTGTGGAATCACTGAACTTGCTTTCAAGAAACATAATTTATGACTCGAATTTTAATTGCAAATTAAGTCTTTAGTATTCTAAATAGCTTAGGTGGTTAGATTATATCTTTGCTTAAATAGATTTATTTATTAAACCATCAAGAGTTTTGCCTCTGTGCGATTTATTTATATGTTTAAAAAAAATGTAAATGCATTAAATATTTTTTATTTAATTTAAACTTTAACCTGTGAAAGTTAAAAGAATTTTCACTTTTGCTACAATTCATTTGAAAAGGTCAATTTCACTCTTTGACGCTCATGATTTCTCTGGTCAATCATTAACAAAACGTGAAAGTTCTTCGACTATAAAGATTAGAACGTATGCTGTCTTAGAATTGTTCCCAACAGAAATAACCCTACTATAGCGTGAAATCTGTTAGAATTCTAATCTTTCTTCTTTATTTTTTTTAAGCAATCTTATCTAACATATTTTACGTCTGTAGTGAAATAAATGCTCAAAATATCGTTATTTATCATTTTAAGATCAGCGTTATTGCAAATGTATCAAGGCTGACTTCTCACTGTCTGTATATTTATCTGTGTATTTACCTATTATCTACATTTCTGTCTGTCAATCCATTCATTCATCTATCCATTTGGGCATATTTTACTTACATATTTATACATAATTATATTGGCAGTTGCTTGAAAGTCAAATGACATTTGAAAACAGATTGGGGCCAACAGTTTAATTTAGCCGATTTTTTTTTTCTTTTCTCAGCTAGAATCAATCCAGAACCATTAGCTCTTCAGTTTGCCACTCTTATCACTGCACCAGACTGTTAATGAGATGGTATTTTATCATTATTAATACATATGGAAACATAATGGATGAAAATAATCATAGAATTAAACTTGGTTGAAGTGCTTTTGGTAGAAATAACTTGATACTAAAATGAAATATACCTATGTGTTTGAAAAGGAAGGTTTTTAATAAATGTGTTTTACCAGTTCTTACTTATGGATCTGAGACTTGAACCCTTAATAGAAGAGCAATATGAGACTTCAGACCACTCAAAAAAGTATGGAGAGATGCATGTTGGGAGTAACAAGAAGCGATCAAAAACACAATATATAGGTAAGAGAACAAACAGGTGTTATCTGACCTCATTGAAAAAATTAAAAGACTGAAGTGGAGTAGGGCTGGATATGCTGCTAAAAGAGATTATAATAAATGGACAATTGAAATCTTAAACAGGATTCCAAAAGATTGTAAAAGGCCCAGAAAGAGACCACTTATGAGATGGATGGATGAAATAAGAAAGTGTGCAAGGGTGATGTGGAGAACTTGGAGAGATCTTCATCCTGCAGTGGATTGATAATGGTTGATGCTGATGATGATGATGTTATCATTAATTAGAACAAATGTTATTGTTTCATTGTAGTACCAAAAATTTAACAGCAATCCCTTCATGATGAAAAACAAATAAAAATATTTTATACATAGGTGCATCACCTTGACAACTATTCCAGAATAGTTTAGCATGTTTATAAGAATTATGGATTAAAAATTTAAAGACTGTCAAGTGTTGGTAGTTGAGAGGTCAGCACAGCTGCCTTAAAAGCAGTTGTTCCAGGTTAGCAAGTTTGCTTCCCGGCCGATGCTATGACACATGTAAAAAAATGTAATGATTTAGGCACTCTAAACTGGTAGGAGGAAGGTGAAAATTTTAAATATTTTGGATAATAAAATGTTACCATATTAATGCTTGAACATCACTTTACTTTTAACTGTCTATAAGAAAAACAAATAACTTTGATTCTTAAAAATAATCAAATAGTGCTTGGAAGTTCATAAGAAGTTCAAGTGACAGAAATACCAGTACTAGAATGATCCAAAGATCTTACTCCTAAAAGTCTTCCAGTCTACCATTGTTCTAAACCATGTAAGGTTGAACTTATTGTCTATAGCTGATATTTATTCATTAAATGTTAAAAGATATCACTAGAGTTATCATACAATTGCTAAATTGTCTTTATGTTGGAACTTGTTTCTGCATACATTTCATAAAAAACTTCAGCAAGCAATTCCGTACAAGTATATTAAACCATGATTTAAACCCATATTTGAATTTGATTTGATATTTCACAATTATAATTAGCTCACAAAATAAATTACTAAAATATAAAATAGTTACTGAATTAGGTTCAAAATGTTAACCACTGAAACTTTCAGCTAACAAGTGGCCAATGGATTGATGCAATATATATTTCTTCTATCTAAATAGTAAAAAAATCTTTAGTTGGTAATTAATTAGTTAAAAATATATAAAATAATAGAGATAAAAAAATTATATTAAATGCTTTTATTGACTATGCACTAAAAAGAAACAAAAAATTGTTTCTTCAACCACAATTGGAGTTTTTAGATTTAAGTTGAAATAGAAGCATGGTGGTCCAGAAAATTTATTTTGTTGTAAAAAAAAAATAAGGACTGACTTAATTATTTTTGGAACACCCCCCTCCCCCAACAAGTTAAATCTAAAAACTCCAATTATCATTGAAGAAACAATTATTTTATTATTTTTTTAGTGTGCAGTCAATAAAAGCATTTAATATAAAAAAATTAACTCTTATTTTTAATTTTTTATATTGGCAAAGCAAATAAAAATATAAAACTACAGTGTATATTGTATTTTAAATTTATTGGACACTTATAGTTGATATATATATAATATTCAAATATAAATATATTGTCTATACTAAATTAATATAATTATAAAAGGCTTAAACTCAGACTTTCAAGCTTCCCACAGCTATGCACTCCATCTTGTACAAATGATACATATGATCACATACATGTGAAAAAGATAAATGTTCTTCAATATACATATTTTATGTTGAGCCAGTACTCATCAGTTGGTCCAGATCATGATCTTTCACATATATATCCAACCAGTGTTCAGTTTATATTAAGGTAGAAAATCTTCAAACTTTAATGATCAAGCTTCAATCTTCTCAACCCTCCAATTCTTCAGCAATCCATATCAATGAAAATCTGAGATGAACACTAAAAGCCCCTGTTGAAACCAATATTATTGTCATACCCATGTTGACTTTGTCACTCTGATCCATCACATATAGGACCTTAATATGTCCATTTAAATTCACAGAAGAGGGGTGGGAAGAATAGAGGCTGAATATATAATATTCAAATATAAGTATATTGTCTATACTAAACTTAATGTAATTATAAGGGACTTAAACTCAGATTTTCAAGCTCCCTATAGCAATGCCCTCTATAGTATATAAGTTATACACATACCCACATAATGTGGAAAAGATAATAGATCTCCAATATATGTATTTTGTGCTGAACCAGCACTCATCAATTGGTTCAACACAAAATACATATATTGGAGATCATTTATTTTTTTGACATGTATGTGGTCATGTGTATCAGTTATATATGATAGAGTATATAGCTGTAGAGAGTTTGAAAGTCTGAGTTCAAGTTCCTTATAATTACATTGAGTGTAGTATAGATAATATACTTAAATTTGAATATTACATATTCAGCATCTATTCTTCCCATCCCTCTTCTGTGTATTTAATGGACATATTAAGATCCTATATGTGAGGAGTCAGAATGACTTAATGTCAACATGGATATGACAATAATATTGGCATCAACGAGGGCTTTGTGTTTCATCATCAGATTTTCATTGATAAGGATAGCTGAAGAGTTGGAGGGTGGAGAAGATTAAAGCTTGTCTATTAAAGTTTGAAGATTTTCAATCTTAATATAAAATGAGCACTGATTATATACATATGTGTGAGAGATGGTGATTTGGAACAGCTGATGAGTTCTGGTTCATCATGAAATGCATAATATATTGGAGATAATTTATTTTTTCACATGGACGTGGTCATGTTATCAATGTATAAGATAGAGTGTATAGCTGTAGAGAGTATGAAAGTCTGAGTTCTTATATGTATACATATCATCAGATATTTCTGCTATAAGTTAAAATGTATACTACTTATGTATATATCCTATTTAGTATGTATATATAATAATATGTGTATATAACTGACTAAAAATATGAAAATATTTTTTTAATGAAAAGTATTAAACATTTTTACTTTGATTGGAATTTTTTTTTTTTAAAAAAAAAAAGGTTACCAAGACTATATTATAAATGAATATTACTTAATACATATAATTTACTTTAAATCAATTTCATACATATAGTGGATATATATTACTAAATATTTCTACAGTAAATTAATATGTATACTCTTTATGTATATATCATATTTAGTATGAGTACATAATTATATATATATATAAGAAATCAGTAAGTAACTTTTCTATATTATATTTTCCATATTACAAAAAAATTTCTTATTACTTAAATCATAACAAATAAAATCAGTAGCAGCATTATTTTAAAAATTCTTCTCACTCTTTCTATCTAAGAAACTAATACACTTATTAAAAAAGTAATGTATCATCACTTTCATAGACATTTTAAACAAATATACAAAATTTCAACAAATTATATTGAACTTAAGTTTGTTAAATATTGATCTTAAAATGTTAAAAAAATATTAAATTTAAAAAATATATTTATATGGCACTTTTGTAAATGTTATTTAAAACAAATGAAAGTTCTTTGAAGAATTGTTGATTATGTATGTGAAATTAATGAATATTTTTAATATTTTCCAGCTCTCTGTTCCATATATAAAATTTAAGTGATCTACTGAAAAGATGGGTGTTCCAAATGGATTAGGCTGGTATTACTTAGTTATATACCAGATTTTAAGCATTTTAATGGAATTTAAATATACACCTGGGTCTTTTTTTATGCGGACTTATTTAACATGATTTTGAAGTTACATGATTCATGTTACACTGGAAGTCGAACTCCGATAATGCGCTATTACTTTAAATAATAAATTTTGTGCACTTACGTCATATTGAAAGTAATAGCATATTATTGGAATTCAACTTTCATCTTAGTAATTTCAATATTTTCAGTGCTTTATAATAGTAAGATTTTATGCAATAATGAAATTAAAATCATGATTTCCACATTTTATGTATACACACATTAAATTTTACAAGATTATAATGTAAATTTGTTCAAACATTGTGCGTGTTAATTTTGCATTTTAAATCATATTCTGTTTTTGCTTTTTAAAAAAGAACGTAATCAATTATTAATCATTTAGTGTCCGCAAGTTTATTTTTAAAAGGTGAGTAATAGCAGTGGGCTCAATTAAAATTGAAAATTAAAAAATTAAAGACAAAAATAAGAATTTAATTTTTAGTTGTTAGATTAATTACTAATTACGTTGTCACCAGAACACCATTAATTAACACAACATGAGAGTGACATTGGCGCTAGTTGTATTTCATCTTGTGAAGAATCTGATTTTTTTATCAGTTTGCAAACAAACCTGTTTACCGGAAAATAGCGATAATAATTAAAACGTGTATAAAAAATGTAAATTACTGTAAATTATGCATAAAAATATATTGTTTTGAATAAAATTAAATATTATAGATAAAAAAAGTTTGTCTTGTATCAATTTTTTTCAAATTTGAAATTTTTTATTAGTCATATTTTATTTCCTTATTTTTTTTTTTTGCACAAATTTTAAAGTAATTTTACATTGGTGCTTTGCTTCTATGTGATTTTTGAAAAATCACAGTCCGTATCCCCCCTTTTTCAAGGTAAGTTACATCTATTTTTGCACGATTTCGTTTGCGCGTGTTTTCAGAGGAACCTATCTATCGCGTAAATTAAAACCCAGGTGTATTAAATGTTAATTTTAAAACTTTATTCTAACTTGAAAAAGATTAAAACTTAACAAAGAAACAAATTGATTTTTCATCTTCAATAAAAGCATTTAAAAATGTGTTTACAACAGAAATAAAAAAAAAAACTATGACAGTTACTCTGAAAGTTTACAAATTCAAATAGAGACATTTACAAAGTTCATTTTAATATCCTGACAGAAGTACAATAAAAAGCTGTCTTCATTAAGATCTGCAATGGCACCATCTAATGTTCATCAAATAAATCAATGCTTACATAATTTCCAGAATGTAAAAATAGTCACCATTATAAATTTCAAAAATCTAATATAATTTAAAAGTATCTATTAAGATCTAACTGAAAAGATTATTGTTCTCTGGTATGTATTAAAAAATTAATTAAAAAATAAAACAAAAAAGTATAGTCAATCAAATGTTGAAGAGAGAAATTCCAAAAATATGACAGCATATAAACTGTGAAAACTAAAAAACTCCACAATGCATGTTAACATGCATAATTCTACATGTAAAAGTCATTTCAAAACCTGAATAAAAACTAAAGAGCTATCCCACCTTAAGATTGCTATAATTATTCTTAGTAAAATCCATATGAAAGAAAAAGTTTAATTGAAGATATATATATAGCTATAAGGTTTTGGAAGGGCTGATTAGCAAGTGAAAAAAACCCCACATAAAATTAGATTTTGGTGGGTCTAATTTTGTATCTTGAAATTTTTAAATATATTAATAAAAATCTTGAGTTATTAAACTTTGTTTTAGGCAATGGAACCTATGTTCCAACATTAGATTCAGGGAATTCTAAGAACAAGTTTTTACTTTAACTCACTTGATTTTTTCACCTTCCTATAATAACACGAACATTTCTTTTCATTCTACTTTAGCACCATCTATTGTAAGATTTATTAATTACCAAGATGATAGTGTGATTTAATCTTCATCCTCAAACCAGTTTGCGATTTCATTTTTATCAAAATAAACTAAAAACTGAAAGTTGAAACCAATGTAGTTATGCATCTGGAAGCCTTTTTTAACATCAAGATAATAGTCTAAAATGTAAAAATAAAGCTGTATGGTTTTAAACTCCGGACACTTTTTGTTTGTTATAGTAAGTAACAAAAATCGTAAATTGATGTGGTATTAATATATCTAGCTAGAAAAAAAAATCTACAATTAAAGTAGAACTACAATTATAAAAATATACAATTACTTGTCTGGGGATAACAATATAAAAAACAGTTTTAATTCAAAATTTTTAATTTAGAACTATTAGCTAGAAAAAAAAAAAAAAATCAAAGATGGCTGTCAAAACATAACTGCAATGTTTCTCTAAAAAAATTGTGATGGTGGTGTTTTAATAGTAATTATATGCTGGATTGTTGCCAACATCTAATCACTTGCCATTAATAAAACCTTAAATAAATATCAAAAGAAGAAACAATCATTGATATTGTAGCATATCTATACATTCCTAAGATGGTAAACAAACTAAAGAAAATTCACAATCAATACAACATCAATGTGGAAATATTTATATTGATGAAACCAATCATGCCACTGAAAATTGATTAAAAAATTATAAAGTGATGATTAGAACAGAAAAAGCAGATGTATCTAAAACAGCAACCTATGTATGTATTGGTGAACTTATGTTCAATTGGGATGAGATAAAAATATTGGATAAAGAGGAAAACGAACAGAGAAATCATTCAAATAGGCTGCTCACATGACAATGGAAAAGAAATCCATGAGTCAAACTAATACGATAATTCATTATGTTTGGAAGCCAGTTATTACCTTTACTCTTAGGAAAAAGTGAAGAAATTGGGATGATCTTCATAGATAAGTATATAAAATTTCTACTGGTTGTTGCCTTTAGTAGAATAACTTCATTGGTTAGAATATCACTTTAAATTCAATATTCACAAATCTAAAAGTTTAGGTTTAAATCCCATAATAACATTGTCACTGGTTGTGTCAACAACACCTGAAGAAGACAGAAGAATAATATCACTTGAAACATTGTGTTATGTACTAACGTGCTTTTTCTTATTAAGTGCTGAATGTATTTAAAAATTTTAAATAAAGTTTAAACTTTTCTAAATACATTTAATACTTAAGATTAGATTATGGAAGTTACGTAACATATAATTATGACATAACTGCAATAGTTTCAGTTTGGGATTCTAAATTTTCATTGATAAAAGTCAGAAAGTAAAGATTAAATTAATTACTAGTTGGTGCCAATCAATTATTCAAGTTTACAATAGATAATCTTAAAATAAACTTACAGTGAAAACTTTTATTTAGTGTTGAATAGTGTTATTATGTCAATCTATTAACTCTTCCTAAGTTTATGCTCAAATCCCTTGGAGTGGTACTGCCTCCCAAATTTTATCAGTCATAAAATTTATATGATGTTCGAATAAACTGAATACTGATACTTAGGTTATAAATGTATATTAAATGATCCCTATTGAATGATAATAAACCTATATTTTAGTTTCTATTTTTCTTCCTAGATATCAGGAATTAGCAACAGATAAGATAAAGTTCAACAGGGTGATGGTCAACTTGCAAAGGTTAAATTATACAAAATGATGGTATTTGTTAACACTGTATTTGTATGTCAGAAAGATTATTTCTAAAGATATTTTTTTTCAAGTTATTATCTTAAAAGATGCTTTTATTTAATAAATATATTTTATTTTTAATATTATATCGGAACAATTTGATTATTAGAAAAATTTAATCTTACAACTTGAGAAACAAAAAAACTTACCTTATAAATGATGTGCTTATTTACTTCTTTAAATAAATGTGTTGCTTTTAATAATTTTAGTTATGTTTAAAATTAATTTTATGTGAGCAGTTAAATTTTGCTTTAATAGCTTCAATGTAGTTAGTTTTTTTTACTACCTTGAATAGGGTTGAAATAGGGTTTTTTTTGAGATTTTAATACAAATGCTAATAGAAATAGTTATTTTAAAAATAATATTGTTGTTTATCAAAAATGAGAAAGGTGTCAATTATTTATATAATTGTTTTAACAACTTTTGAAATGGGTTAAATTATATTTTTGAGAAGAACTGATCTATTTATGAAAACTGACAATTGGAAAGGGAAGATGACTTAATCAATCATCATCATCAACCATTATCAATCCACTGCAGGATGAAGGTCTCTCCAAGTTCAATCCATCTTCTCTGATCTTTAGCTTCTCTTCTCCACATCACCCCTACACACTTTCTTATTTCATCCATCCATCTTACATGTGGTCTTTTAATTTTTTTCAATGAGGTCAGTAACACCTGTTTGTTCTCTTACCCATATATTGCATTTTTGATCTCTTCTTGTTACTCCTAACATGCATCTCTCCATACTTCTTTGAGTGATCTGAAGTCTCTGCATTGCTCTTCTATTAAATGTCCAAATATCCAAAATTATTCAATCTTTTTAATTAAATGATTTTCAGTTGTGTCATATTATGGAGTATTCGATGGCACTATTGTCACTTTTAGGTTTTTCCACTCTTGTGATTATCTATAGTACTATTTTTCTGGTTATTATTCATTTGATAGTAGACACTGGAATTAGAACAAATATTGATTTATTACTTTAAAAAATGTGAAGATGTCAGTATTCTACAGAGAAAGTATTAGAATGAGATAATGATGCTATTGATTAGTAAATTCTTTAATCTTAAGTCAAGGGCACTTGAGAGATTATTTGAAAGCACTTTTTCATAGATTAGCAATGAACAAAAATTATATTTTCTTTAATATATTTTAAGTATTTATGATTATTTTTACAAAATATTTGTATAGTAATTATTAAAAGAAATATTTTTGTGATTACATTTAAATTTTATTTGAATGTGTTTTATTTTAAAAAATACAAGTTAAGAAATTCATAATAATAGTAAAAATAAAAATAAACCATTAAAACATCACATAATCACTATTTCTTTTGCTTACACAAGCTGTTAAAACAATAGTAACTGTCTCTATACAATAGTGCCAATCAGTCCAAATCAGAGTAACCAATGGATTCTAGATTTGTGCATCAACATCCCTATTTGGTGCCTATTGATTATCCCCAGACTAGTTTCTAACTTGTAGCCTTCATCAATGATGAGTTTGGATCTGAGATCTAAGTCCAATGTTCTCAGATACAAGGCTCCTCATTGATGAAGGCTACAAGCTGGTAACAACCATGGAGACTTGGATGAATAGGCACTAGATAGAAATTTTGATGCACAAACCTGATAGCATTCATTGATTATTATGGTTTGTATTGTGTGGCTACTGTTTAAAAATAAAACTTATGATCAGTAACACTTTAAAACTATATAGTACTTTTGTGATATTTTAATAATTATAAATGCAATTTTAAATTTTGGAAAAGAATTTCATAATTTGTAATGACTTAGAAATGAAGTTTAGTTAACCAACATTTAATTAATTTTTTTTTTTTTTATTGGATTTGTGATAATTGTTAAATAAGAGAGAAGTTATTGTTCTCATTACATATTTATTTGCAAAGTTTAAATATAATTTTTAGAATGTTTTTCATTTGCAAACATATATTTCTAATAAATAAAATACAATTGTTTTATTCATAATATTGATTAAAGGGGTTAACTAAAATAAAATATTGAACTATAACCTAAACATCACACTAGGTGTTGATACAAAAAGTATTGAAATTGGGGAAGAGCTAAGGAAATTTATCATAGACATAATTGTTTTTTTGTAATCGGTATTAAAATTTTAACATTATATATGTCTTCAATCAAAAATAACAAAATAGGACTATGATTTAGTATAATTTTTAATTTCAAAATGCTAAAAAATAGAATGTAAAAAGATAACTGCATAAAATAACTGTCTAATCCGTAATATAAAAATTAGAAAAAAATTAATGGTTTATTCATAGAAAATAAACATTTTAATTATTGAAAGCTTTGTTAACAATATTAACTGTTTATCGTCCTAATTATAGTTATCAGTTTTCATAAAACGATGAGAATCAAGTTAATAGTTCAAAGAAATTTATGTTTGTATGTATTTATTCTTTTGACAGCATTGTGTGAGAGTTTGTAGTCTCTATAATGGTTGGCATTTGTTTTTTAAAAATTCATCATCATCACCATCACCATCGTCATCATCGTCATCATTATTATTATTGAGGAACACATGCATGATAAAGATGAACATAGATATAAATTGAGTACTGAAGATAAATAGGAAAAATAATAAGTGAATAAATATTCCAAACTAAGTATGGATACAAAATAGAGATGAAAATTGAACATCCTCTCTTAATAACAAAAGCAAAATTTGTTTAATTTGTCATTTATTTTTTATCCTCAATAAGTCCATAACTGTCTAAATCTGCATGTAATAATAATCATAAATTATTATTATTCTTCATTATCAGTAACTTCTTTTTCTTATTCATTTTCATCACTATTACTGTCTTCTTCTTTTTTCTCCTTTTTATTATTAATTTTTGGATTTTTTTTCTTGTTTTTATTATTGTTTTTATTCTTACTTTTCTTCATACTTTTTATTTTTATTCCTATTATTATAACTGTTATTGTTGTTCTTTATTTTCATATTATTATTCATCATCACCAGTTATTATTATTTGTGTAATAAAATAAAATTAGGAGAGTGTGAAGCGTAGGAGAGTGTGAAGCATTGGAGAGAGAAGCTGTAATGAGTACAAATTATAAGACTATAGCAATAATCAGCAGCTTAGCGCTTTCGAGGCGAGTTGCATAATAAAAATATTAGAATGAAAGATAAATAAAAGAAATCATTATAGATATATTAAACACCTTCATACTTCCCCATTCTTTTTAAATTCATATAAATAAAGATACAATAAAAGACAAATAACCCCCAAGATGCATTTCATGCTGAACCAGCACTCATCAGTTGGCCCATGTCACGATCTCTCATATATATCTTTAATATATGCAAAGTATTTATCTAGAGTAAATTGTTACATTCTAATTATAATAATTAACGGTTACCAGATTAAAGTAATGAATTAGGTCTAAAGATAAATGCTAAAAAGACTGAAATGCTGTTCAGTGGATTTTCACAGAAGATTGATAATAAATAATCAAATGGTTTTATTGATCAGAAATTCATAAGAAGTTCAAACAACATAAGTATCAGAACTGGATATGATCCACGAATCCTAAACATCAGAGCTTCCATTGTACCACTGTACTAAACCATGCAGGAAAAGACTGATAATAAGATTTTGAAGTTAATGACCACAAATATTTTAATCAGGTCATTATATGGAAACATAGTACTAAAATTAATGACAGAATTAAACTTGGGTGGACAGTTTTTGGTAAAAATAATGTAATAATAAAAGACAATATGTCTATATATTTGGAAATGATATTATTTAATAAATGTATTTTACAAATTCTTATATGAGTCTGAGACTTGAACATATAACCAAAGAGAAATAATACAGAGACTTCAAACCTAATAAAGTATGACGATATATATGTTTGAAGTAACAAGAAAGGATTGAAAATGAAATGCATGGATAAGAGAATAGGCAAATATCATTGATGTTATTGAAAGAGTTAAGACACTGAAATGAGTTTGGTTAGACATATTTCTACAAGAGATGTTACCAGATGAACAGGAGAAGTTTTAAACTGCATCCTCAGAACATTGTAAAAAATTGAGAAAGAAACCATATGTCACATGGATAAACAAAAAAAAAGTTTTCTAGTATAAACCTGTATTAAATTTGGAGATATTTTTACCATGAATTAGATCGATAATGCTTGAAAATGGTCCTGACTAACTTTAACAAAATACATTAATATTACTAAATTAGGTGCTTGTCTTATAGATAAAGACGTCATTCGATGGCACCATTTTTACGCTAAAACTATAAAATATGATCATTCCCGGGCCGTTAATTATAATCATTTTAATGTGTTTTTTGTAATGCGAAAATAAAAACAAAAGAAAATCGTCTTTTTTAAATATTATTTCATTTTAAATATTATTTTTTATTAACGTATACAAATTAAATGATAATAATAAATGTAAAATAAAATAAACAAATTACAATTTGATTCGTGTTTTTTAGTTTGCTTTATTAGAAAAATCAATTTTCTATTGGAGATTTTTTTACTGGGGTTACGGCTTTTTTTTTCTTGTTGTTTAAAAACTCATAATCAGAATAAAAAGTAAAATTTCTTAGTCTTCCTTTTACATTTTATTTCTACAGAGAAACAGATATTATTGTGTTATCGCTATTTTTTACTTTTTTAGTCTTTGTTTTAATTTTTTTTTTTTTTTTTTTTTACAGACAAACAGATATTACCGCTATTTTTTATTTCAAATAGAATGACAACAAAAAGTAAAAGTTGTTACGGTTAGATTTAGGGTTAGTTTTAGGGTTATGTTTAGGGTTAGTTTTAGGGTTAGTTTTAGGGTTAGTTTTAGGGTTAGGTTTAGGGTTAGTTTTAGAGTTAGATTTAGGGTTAGGTTTACGTTTAGTGTTCTGTTGTTTGTAATGCTAAAATAAAAAATATCAAAATCGTATTTTTGTAAATATTTTTTTTTAGTAACATCTATAAAATAAATGATAACAATAAACGTAAACTATATTCAACAAAGTATAACCATAGTCGGAGAAAAGAAAGAAAATAAAACTTTTTTAAACAACAACAAAAATGTCTTCTTTACTTATTAATCATGTTTATAATATATGCTTTTTATAAAATTTACAAAAAAAAATGTGCATAATTGTACTTTTCTTACTGGATATTTTTATGTTACCGCTCTTTTTTACTTGTTTGTCTCGTGGAATGTTACGAACAGTATGTTACTTGACGCGTTACCTAATTCCAACTCACTTTACACATATATCTTGTCAACATTTTCCCAATTAAAACTTCAATACAGTACGGTGTAAAAAGTCTGATAATTATTACTTTACAAAATCTGAACATTTCAATACTTTAAAATAAAAAAAAATCCAATGAAAACAACATTTCCATCCAATTCAAAAAAACACTCTCTCTCACCAAGCCGTAACCATTTTATAAACTGTGTGAATTCGGAAAATGTATTTGCTGTGATGTGACATACATTCTGTATTGCAACGCAACATAGTGGCCTGCAATCTGTAGCACAACAAAAAGTTGTATTATAGAAAACGCAGGTTCGAACGTGTCGGCCGCGGAAACAGCATTTTTATGTGTTTTAGCGTGAAAATGGCGCCATAGAGTGGCATCTTTAGCTATAAGACTAGTACCCTAAATTAATATAAATAAATGTTGAGATAGTGTAATTGAATTCAGAAATAACATTACATGAATATTTAAGCAATATATATTAAGGCTATAATCTTAAGACTATGCACCTAAAATGTGACAGTAGGGACCTCTACACTTCTAAACATAAGATTAATGACTTTAAAAGACAAGAGCGTCCACTCTTAATTTCTAAATATATAGGATTAAGTTTACTTATTTCTGCAAGTGCAATTTTACTGTTTCTGTCACTAAAATATTAACTGAAATTTTTATCACTAAAATATAACTGAAATTTCTTATTTTTATATTTTTAGATATACTTAAAATATCCATTCCACAACACATTCTCGAATTATATGAATAAGACTTCTGAAAAAGGTGTTGAGGGTCGAATAGCAGATCTTATAAAAGTGTATTTACAAACAATGATAATAAACAACACTTCTTAATCCACTTTTTCTTTTTAAATCTTGTTTTATTTTCACTGAATTCACATAGATATATTGATAATTTTTTTACATTTTATTTTCTTAGTTTTAACCCTTTTTAGAACTGAAAAAAAAAAAAATTAATTAAATAATTTACCATCTATATAAATTAAGTTTTTAAGGAAAAATTGAATTTTGGAATTTTAAATTCAATTTTATAATATTAATAACAATAATTAAATAATTTATTACTTGAATGCTTATAAAAAGTTTGAAAATTAAAATGGCAGAGTTTTTTTCATAATCCATAGATCGTAACTATTCCATACTATGAAGGATTCATTATACTCTCTGGTTGACCTTTCAACTTTTGATTTTAGTATTAAACTATTATTCTATACCAGAATTCATAAACTGGACTTGATTTGGTAGAAATATACATTTATAAATAAAAAAACATTCTAAAAAATTATATTTAAACTTTGTAAATATTGAAAAATCAAGTGTGTAATGAGAATAAATGGCAGTCCTCAGAAAATGAACAAAATCTTTTTTATTTGAAAATTATTTATAAACACAAATAAATAAATGTTAATCTCTGATAAATCTATCAAATTCTGCTTTAAAATATAAAAACTGTTTTATAATTTTTAGAATATCTCCAAAGCAGTATCAGTAATAACAGGCAATGACATTACACAATTCAGTCACAAGATGGGGTGATTGTATGGCATATCAAGGGAATGTACACATGGGAGGATTTAGTCTGCAAGTTGTGTAAGGAGGTGTAGAAAATATTAGGCATCTGTTAATTGAATGTAAATGCCTGCAAGCAGAAAAAATACAAATAATGAAGTTGTGGAAGAATAAATATAAACAAAGTGATTATACAGAATATAGGTTCTTGGTTTTTATGCTGGGTTTGGGGGGGAAATAAGGGGGATTTAGATATAAGGGACATGGAGTTGACAAAGATTATGTTGTGGAAATGGGATGGAGCAGGATAGAGAAGAATATAGGAAAAATTTGGGGTGGGGAAGGTAAAGTGGCTAATAGGTTTCTCTGGGCAATTCCTGCCTCCAAAAAAGGAGAAGTTACAGTGCATTACATCACATCTGTTTCTAACATTATAATCAAATTTATTAACTGCTATTTTAAAAAATAAAACAAATAAATAAAATTGTTTTAACTGTTTGACCTTGCTGCCTTTTTTTTATACTGACCTCTTTCGATTTTTCTTTTAATTAAAAAATCAATATATGAAAGGGGCAACAATAACAATGGTTTCAGCAACAAACTTTCTTATTACTTTAAGGAAGAGTTAAGCTTCAGATTCTATTATTTTATTACTATACCAAAGAACATACAGCAATGTGACATTATTAACCCTGAAGGAAACAAACAGCTAAGGAAAATATTAAGTTTCTAATTGTATTTCAAAATAACAAATTTCTTAAGAAAACCTTGATATCTATTTTGTATGCATGTAAGTATGTCTGTGTGTTTTTTAAATATGATTAATTAAAATTAAAAACTTGAATAACCTCTTGTATTAATTATAAACGATTAATATCATTATCTCATACGAAAATATAATGAATATAGTAAACATTGATAGTTTAGTCAATGAATACTCCAATGCTGATATCATCATTTATTTGCCATATTACTATATATACATTTTTTCCATTTTTAATTTGTTTTTGAGATCAAGTTTAAAATGTGGTCTTATAATCATATAACGTTTTTTATGCCTTATCTTTCTATTATTTATCCATAGCCACCTTTAACTAATTTTTAATTTTTTTTAACTTTTTGCAGATGTCAGCTTCATTCCACCACCCATCCCCATTCTTTATAGTTCATCTTTATGATGAAACTTTCGTGTTTTTTTTTCCAATTTACCTGGATATATTTAAAATGTACTCTCCCCCTCTCTCTTTCCTCCTACCCCCTCCTCTTCTCCCTTTCCTTCCCTTTCCCTCCATCTCTCTCTCTCTTTCCCTTCTTCTGTCTCTCCTACCCTCTCTCACTCTCTCTCTCCTTCCCCTTCTCACTCTCTCTTCTCTCGTTTTATTTATATTTAATGGACTGTACCTTTATTTTATAAAGTATCCCCTTTCGTAACTTCTTTACAGATTATTAAGATTAGATTTTTTAAAAAAAATAAGGAAGTTAATTTAATAATTAAAAGACAAAATAAAAAGTAATTAAGGTTTGTATTGTGATAATTTACATTAAACTTGAAAAATATAAACTTTTATTGAAAAGTTTGTTTGACAACTGTGTCTTTCCTTATTTTATATTTCCTCCATTCTTATCAAACCAACATTCTTTTTCTTTAATTATTAATTTCATATGTTTACCTTGTTCTCAAATTTAATTAATCTGTTTATTATAAATTTTTATTTATTCTATATTTTTTTTAAATTGTTTTCCAATATAGGTCAAATCTTTCTAAATATTTGTGAATGTAGCCAATTTGATAAAATTCAGTACATTTTTGCTTCATTTTCTACTTTAATCGTGCGAATATAGGTATGATAAGACAAAAGATGTCAGATGAAAATTATTAGATGATTCAAAATATTTACATATGATAATAATAGCAAATTATTTATTTTTTTATCTTACACAATATATAAGATAAAAGCATTTCTCAACTCTAGTGCCATCTATAGTAAGATTGAGTAATCAGTAATTATGGGATCATAATGCATTTAAATTCTCATTGCCAGAATAATTTCTGCTTTAACTTTTATCATGAGACTTGGGTTTCAAAGCTGAAAAAGCTGCTCTTATTTTATTATATATTGTAAAATAAAGAATTGAGTATTATATTATTACTATTACTATTGTTGTTATTATTATTATTGTATTTTGCAAATGGACATCATCATTATCAACCATTATCAATCCACTGCAGGATGAAGGTCTCTCCAAGTTTAATCCATCTTCTTCAAGGACATAGATGTCTATAATTAATAAATAAAAAACTATGGGTGTTAAAATATATAGTTATTGACTTGGAGTCAGATTTATATAATACTTTGAGCAGGCTGACTTGGGTTCAAAATCTTAAAGGGTTTTGAATTTTCAGGCTTTTAGCTCGAACAATAAAATATATTAAAGTCGTTTGCTAGATGCATAGCTGTACTGCTTTCAGATTTAAATTTCAAGCGTCATTGAGAAAGGCAAAACTCAAAAACTAGTCTGGTGATGGAGATTTATTTAAATTCACTATTGTCTAATAGGCATTGATTTTTCAACATACTCTAGATGAGGAGAGAGGAAATCTGCTCTTGTTTTTATTATTTACTAATAAATATTTAGAAGTAATATTGCTTTTTATATTTTTAAAATAAAAGTAAAAATAAAATGAAAGGATATAAATCAAAATTATGCACCATATTTTTATACCAATAGTGAGACGTGTAACTGGATGTTTAATTTATGCACAGTACAGAGTTTGCTCTGAACTCAAGCATTCTGTGCAGCAGCATCTTGTCAGAAAGGCAGGCTGTCAATTGAAAATTAATGTTCCTTTCTTGGTCTTGCTCTTTAAAATCTTTTGTTGATAATTCTGTGGAGAAAAAGAGTATAAAAGGGGTAGGAATGGGTTAGTCATTTGTAGCAATCAGAATAATGATCTTTTAGGCCAAGACTAAAAAAAAGGTATAGATATCATTTCTACAAATGACAATTAGAATGTTAGTACTAACTAGACTTTCCAAAGACTTGACAATTGTTCAAGAATATATGTCATCTACGACAATGTACATAAAATTGGAAAATTAATATATAAAAATTATAGCTTACATGGTTGTAACATTTACCAATCTTGTTTACATTAACTAATTTTTTCTACATCCATGTGTATATTCTAATTTTGTGGTTTTTGTCAGTGAATTCCCTACTGAACTCTACCATATCATTACCACTTTTCAGCAAAGAAAGTCAGACTACCTTTTCCACTGTGCATACAGTTTTAAACAACCTTCGCTTTCAGAGGGGTGTAAACATAAACACATGGAATAATAGTCAAAAATAAGTCATAGATCACATGACCCTATTCTCTTAAGCTTGTAAGTTATAAGCAATGAGGATTGCCAATTCTTTAACAAGCTTCATGATAAATGCTTAGCCAGAGAAAGCATTTAAAATATCTCTATCAGGACCCCCCCAAATCTCTGACTATGGTTTCATGCTTTGGCACTCCTCAGAGAGGTGCTAGAGTAGGTTCAGACACTAGATCTAAAAATACCAACCCAAAGCTAGCATTTAACTAAAAGTTATCTATTGAGTTGAAAATCTGAAATTTTCAGACACCTACATGTCTTCAAACCCAGATATCCAACTCAAATAGCTATATGGTGCTGAAAGATCTTCAGCCATACATATATTAGTAGTCATAGCAATATAATATTGCATAAGACTTAAGGCAGAGATTATAAATAGTCAAAATAAGAGTCATAGATCACATGACCTTATTAGATTGAAATGAATGTTCTCATGATCAAAAAATGTTTATAAAATATGTTTTCAGGAGCAACACCCTCGACTGCTTTTTTTACTCAGTTAAGGACAAGAATTATCTTATCAAAATGTCAGTATATTTACTTTAGTACTATTTTTTTAAACACAGTTTTTACAAGAAATAGAGATAAAAAGAAATATAAAACACAGGTATTATCATCTTAAAAGAGAAAATATGTGAATTTTGTTGGGAAAAGATTGGAATTAGCGAATGAAGGCTCACAGTGTCAGATTTACTGATAATATGTTTAGTAGAAATAATGTTAATAAAATGCTCAGTACATTAGATGGAATTTGATGTAAGTTAGAACTGAGAATAAATGCAACTAAATCTAAAGCAATTAAGATAAATAAAAGAGTACTTTTTCACTTTACTAAGCACTACACCATCCCAAGTCCATTGATTGCTGAGATTTACAACAGATAGCTCAGAGAAGAATAAAAGTGGCTGCACTTAGAAACATCAGGGAGCATATGAGAGATCATGTGATGTTGCTATAAAATATCATATGATATTTTTGTTGATAATATAAGACTTTAAGAGTGATTTAGACAAAAAGCTATAGAGAATTTTGGTGCTTCGTAAATATTTAGAATATTTTTTTAATGATGGAAGCAATAATAAAAAAATATAATGTATGAAAGGCAGGGGCAAAACAAGCTTTGAAAAAGGCTTGTAAATCATTCTGCAGCCTTTCAAATGAAATATAAGAATGATATATGTAAAATGATTTGTTTGTACTGTTGTTTTATATAAATCAAAGTTTGGAGAATTAATAAAAAGAGTCAGAAGAAATTATCGAAAGCTCTAATATTGTAAATTTGGAAAATGGAAAAAAATAATTTAGAAGGGCATGGTTAAAAATATAGAGATATTAAAAAAAATCAATAAGACAAAATTATTTTTTAAAAATATGAAAACTAATAAATTAAAACTATTTAAAAGCGAGTGAATTGTGAATAACATTTTGAGCAGTATAGTAAAATAGGAGAGGAAAAGGAAACAGTTGATGGGTGACCATTAAGAAATGAAATGTTTACAAAATTGTAAAGGAATATAATGAATAATCTGGGATAATGCCAGGATCCTAATTCTTGTCAGAATATTGATAGTATCATCATAAAGTCTTTTCAGAATTTTAAAGAATTACACATATTTACATCATATGATCACCATTCTTTATGTTTAATTAGTCTGGGGATATTGAATGAGTAGGCATTAGATAGGGATTTTAGGCACATATTCACATATTTATTTCTTTTAAATAGGTAGTTTTCAATGATTTTCTATTCCACATATTGGCTTTTCCTAATACAAAACTTTTAAAAGTAGTAATCTTTACCCTACTCCAGAGCTACCTAGTGTAAGACTGATTAAAAACTGCATCTTTAGATCCAATTTCTAGATTTTCTCTTCACTAGTGAAAACTAAAGCTAAGATTAACACTCTTGTGCATCATCTAACCACCATTTACTCCTTTATACTATTCAAACATAATGTTTTAAACCCAGATTAACACATCTTGCGTAATTTTATAAGTCAAATACTAGGTCATTTCTATATATTTTAGAGACTTCAGTTTTATAACAGCCCAAACCCCTTCTACTCTTTGATTTAAGAAAGTTAATATCATATGAATTTTCACCTACTAATTAATATATTATCAGGAACAGCTACCCCATCTACTGTCATCTTCTGTAAGATTGAGTAATCATTTCATGTTTATTGATTTAAAAAGCTTACAATAGATGGCTATAGATGACTGTTTATGGAAGCCTATGAGTAATTATTGGTGGGTTATGTAATGTAGGTAATAAGTAGTTTTTTTTCATGTGTCATAGCATCAGCCAGGAAGTGACTCGCTAACTTGGGACAACTGCTTGTAAGACAGCTGTGCTGATCTCTCGACCACCAATGCTTGATTATGTAGTTTCCATTGAATTCTTACATTTTTGTCTTTGCTATGTTTTGCTTTCTTTGGTAGGATTTATAATACAATCTTTAATAAAATTAAAATATACATTTATATAGAGAACTGCTTGTGATGCAAAATAATGTTTAACAATCATTACGTTATAACACCATAATATAACCCCAACAGGCCATATAGATTTTTCTCAGATGAAAATTAAATCAAAAACTTTTAGTCATCAGAAAGCTTCAGAGACAAATACTAAGGGGAGTAATAAAATAAAGCACTATATACTATAATCACTACATTTTTTCATATTTGCCATGCACTCCTTTGTCCCATATTTTTTACTCTAAATGTGTTTCACATAAGAAATATATATATATTTATTTGGGTGATCTGGAGGTTTGAAAGATCTTATCATCCATATATGATCAGAATTTTTTATTCATATGACTTAATATCAACTAGTTTGATTTTGAAGTCTTTATGTTTTTAGCATCATATAGAATATTCAAGTCATCAATTCTTTTATATTCATATTCTATAATTGATGGTGATTACTTATATCCCAGTAAAACATCCAGGGCTCAATAATGTGATAGTGTGAGAGATATATGTGTAATTAATATATTTGAGAAAGAAAAAATTAATACATTTAAGTACTTATGTGCATCTATGTGATTACAGCTAAAAAAAAATTAAACTTTAAAGTCAAATGATGAGATTATGTAATAAATAGCAAAGTTACAATTTGATTTATGAGTGCCAAACTTTCTGCACCCACAACTTTGATATCATCCAATTTAGATAAATATGTTAATAATTATTGCTAATCACTTATTAAACTAGAAATTATCTCTAGTCCAGATATAAATTCTAAACTTCAGATAAAAATTAATATATCTGTTTTTAATCATATATAAACACTTAATGATTTCTCCTATCTTTTTTCATATATTATATTTTTTAAGATACCTTAAAACTGAATTCTAAGTATATCTTAAATATAAAAGTCTGACTGCTATTTTTCTTCAGAAGCTTAGATGTTTCAAATTTCCAAACCATCTGGCATGTACAGGTTTATTTCTTGAATTAGTCTGTGATATTTTTGACTAAAATGATACCTTAGGATTTACAACAAATTTTAGAGGAGTGGGTGCCAAATCTGAAAAATTTGATTTGTTACAGATATTTATTAAGTAACTAGCTAATTAATTATATATAATATAATAAACGGATGATTTAAAAGATGAATATAGAATTGTTGTATTAGTACGCTCGTTGGCATAGCAATCTAGGTAGATACAAGAATGGTTAAAATTTATTAACAGCCTTTGGTTGATTAGTCAAAATCAGTAATTGTATCTAAGGTTAGAAAATCGCTGTAGTAATCTTTTTACGAATACAATATATTCTTACAATAAGTTTAACAAATGTGATTAACCTGATAATTAAAAAGGTTATGGAAGGTGATGGATTATATCAAGTATTTTTACAAAAAAAAAAAAAAAAGAGTTTTATACTTTAATACTAAGTTTAACAAATATAATGAATAAGATTATAACGATTTTAGGAATTCTATCAGATATTTTTTCAAATTTATATGTCAGCATAATATTTTGAAGCAGATTACAATTTGCATAAATGATTTTTTTTTATATTTCTGTGAAATGTATTTTTATCTTTTAAATTTATAATTTTAATGATAACATTTAAAATTTTAAAAGATTAGAATATTATCAAAATACTAACTTTATAAAAAGTTCGCTATATTCAATATCTACATAACATAACGTATTCCTGAAGTATAGATCTGAGAATAAGTAGTGTTAAGAAGAGTATAAACAATAGCAAATCACATTTTAGGAGAATCAATATATCATACAGTAACTTGTTATGTAGTTACTCTCGCTTTGTACAAACAACATCCAACATACACGTTATAAATGTTGGAATATTTATTTATCTAAGCGAACGTAATTTGAGAAGATACATATACTGTAAAACGGATCTAAAAATAGAAATTCTGTTCTTTGTAAGTTAAGCAGTGCGTTCTGCCCTATTAAGTCAAAACATTCTTTAGCTTATCTAATAAACATAAAGCTTCAAACAAATTGTTCAGGGAGTAACACTGCTTTAATTAAAGTTGTTTAATTTCATCTCTCTTTTCAAAAGTTTTAATTATTTCAGATCCAATTTCCGACTATAAAATTATTTTTAAAAATCTACTTTGATAAAATTTATTCTGTAAGCAATTTTTTTTTTTAAATTCCAAATTATAAAGCCATATAAAATTTTTGATTGTTGCTGCTTATAGAATTCTTTATACAATAATATCTCTTCTATTTAGTAACTATTAAATCACAAGCAAAACATGGCGATTTGACTAATCAATATTCCTCTTTATAATTCTAAACTTGCGTTTTATACACAATTAATGAAGCTTTATAGCAATCAATAAGCTGAGTGCTTTTGGGAATTCTATGTTCCCATATTCATAGCTCTTTTCACTAATAGTTAGTAGACCTCACAGTAATGTATGCAAATTTATGTAATAATATTTAAATGACCCACTTTTTAGAAATTGTAAAGCAAGCATCTCTTCATTGATCTCTTTAGAGTCTTCTGCGATGAAATACGCCTCCTTCACTTTGTGCTTCACGTCATTGTGGCTCAGTGCAAATTATCTCGCTGACCTTGGCTGGAAAGTGTAACCAGTGACTCTCTCATGCTCCACAAATATTGAGTTGCCTTTAGCCTTAGTTCGCATTCTATTATATATGTATCAGTGCTGTGATACCCTAGTAGCAATGTTAGCTTTGGTTTCTCCATAGTACATGGCTTGGCAACCTCCTTGGGGCAAGTGATCTTGTACACGACTTGGGGGGTTAGTTCAGGTAGGATTTTGTCCTTGTATTGCTGACTAATGTATTGGTTGTAGGAGGCTAGTGAAAGCCTACTTCAAAGTCATTGGAAAGTATTTTAACTAAATGTTTAGCTATAGAGGGTATGTATGGTGGCAAAATCCGATGTTTATTTTCTATAACTAGGTTGAATCTAAGCTTGTGGTAAAACTGTTTGACTTTTCTATTGATAAGTCCACATTTGAATCCCACGTTCTCCAAGTCTGCCACATATCACATCAAATTATCTTTCTTGTCAGCCTTAAATTTACATAATTGATGGTTTCTAAAAAGAAATGAAGACAAAGCTGCTGACTTGTGGCTTGTGGTGGATTTGAACTGGGATGGATGTGGCCTCTTATTTTCCAGTGGTTTAATTATAATTCTATAGTCAAGATGGAGTTGATTCCTTTGAATTTGAATGTCAAGGTATTTAACCGCACACCTCTCATCTTTCCATGTAAAATTCAAATTAATTTTGTAGCAATGTGGAGATCATTCTGAATGTTGTCAATTATGTTTTCAGAAGCCAACAAAAATATATCATCTATGTTGGGGATAATTCCTCTTTTATATTTTTTCTTTAGTCTTTCAAATCATCACTCTCTTACGATGACTGCTACTCCTAGAAATACTTCCTGCTATTCTGGACTTGCTTTCAATAATTTCTTTTGTTTCTAACAGCATTTTTTCTTTTTGAATTATATCAACACTATATATTGATATATATTATTTTAATTAACTGTCCTGGACTTGTTTTTATTAATTTCTTTTCCTTATAATAATTTTATTTTTAAACTATCTTAACAAATTTAAACTCTGCATTGATATAGGAAGGAGGACTCAAAAATAGCTGGAATTGTTCTCTGGTTTGCATGCAATGTTGTATATACTTCTGCTGATACATACATCTTGCAGGAACCCTTCTGTATTAATCTTCCAATCATGTGGCCACACAACACATTGTTTTGTAAAATGCATTTTGCATTTTTGTCAATTTTTTTATAATGGCTGAAAAGTTCGACAATGGGAAAATCTATTTTTGTTTACAAGGAAAAAAGTTACAATGCTTGAAACAGATTACAAGAAAACTGATCTCATAAAAACATATGTTTATGAGTAGTTTAAGTGAGTTGTTAAATTTGCCTCATCCTAAAAAGCATTGCAAGTGAAGTCCAAAGTCAAAAAAATGCATTTCCCCATCAAATTTAGTTTGTAGTGGGCATGCATTTAATCTGCAAGTTACATGTGCAGTAAAATATAAACATCTTATTTATGACAAAGAAAAGAATGCAAGCTTTACCTCCACAAAGTGTCATTTCTCAAAGGTGTGAAACATGGCAAAACTCTCTATACAGTAGTGCGACCCTTGCCAACCAGAGTAATCAATTGATTACTCTGGTCAGCACAGGGTGACACTACTGTATGGAGAGTTTTGCCTTGTTTAATAACAATCATGTGCGAGTATAAGAGATGGTGATCATGTGATGTTTAGGTGTGAAACACTTTTAATTAAATTCTGCATGACCCAGCTTGTCTATCAGCCATATTCATTCAATTTCACTTTGTGTCATTTTTTTTAATCTCTCAAATGAAGAAATGTGTCACCTTTTTTTTTTTTTTTTGCAGACATAGGAATGGCATTAAAAGGTGTCATTTTGCAAGTGTTTTTAGACTACTTTGAAAAATGAGAAACATGTTTAGACCAGCGTATTGCATCCAGTGGATGTATTTTGAAAGGGGTTAAATTTGTAACACTTAAAAATAAACAATTTTTTATTTTAAAATTCTGGTTATTTTTGGGTACCCCTGTGTATATCTTATTTGCTCAAATTTAGACAAGATTTTTAATTTGTCCTATTCCATAACATCATCTTTTTTCTTCTTCTTCCTCCTTCAGTTTCTTTTGCATTACAGCATTGTTGTCTGTCTTGGTTTCTTCTACTGATACTATTATGGTAGCTGTTATTCTAAATTGTTTTATTAACTGTTCCTGCTTATTATATAAGAAATCATTAATTTCAATTGCTCCTTTTCAATACCTCTCCATTTACACCTCACTTTTCAATTTGTATTTCATTTAAGTCTTGTATGTATGACCTGCATCATTATAAAATCTTAATTTAGTAATCTTTTGGTTTTTATTCTTTACATTGAGAAGTATTTAAAAAATTGTCATTAACAGATATCTTCCAAATAAAGTTTTAAATATATATTTGTTATTTATTATTAGTTGTCAGTGTATTCAGAATCCAGATGGAATGTGGAGATATTATCAAATACCTAAAACAATTTTGATAAAGCTTAGAATTATTTCAATTGCCTAGTCAATCTTATCTGAAGAATAAGAAATCTAACCATTTAGTGAATGGCAATTCAACAATATGAGTGTCTTTTGGTACACTATCCTGTGTGGTTTAGTGCAGAATGTGGGATTATAGAATCAATTCCACTGCTGGGAATTTTGTTTTTTGAAGAGCAATAAAGCCATTCAAATATTTATTTTATGGTGCATTTTCCATTGCTGACAAAAAAGTTGTCACATATTATAGGTGTTAAATATATAATTTTATTTACCTTTATATGTCTTTTAGCAATAGATCCATTCTTTGTGACATACTCTTAATGAAAATGAATGAGAACTATTTTTGAAAGATTTCAATTTTTAGTTTCAGAGCACTTTTAAAATAAAAAAATTATACTGAAATGGAAATAAACAGGACATATAAAGACTTAGAAAGAGACCCTACTTGAGATGGTTGCATGAAATAAGAAAGTATATTGATCAGATACAAGAAGGGAAATTGGATTAATCTTAGAGAGACTTTCAATCTGCATGAATCAATAATAGATAAAAATGATGATGTATGTGAATACATTAAAATATTTTTATTACATGTTTATGCAAATATAATGAAATTAGTACTCTGTAATTCTAAAAATGGCTGCTAATTAATCGAAACTGTAAGATAATTAAATTGAATAAAGCATTGTAAAGAATGCAAAGAATCAAACAAGGGTTTTTTAAAGTTTTACAAATATATCTGTTTTGTTTTTGTTTTTTGGATTTATAAAAATTTCATGTCTCTACATATAAGATGCTAAAATAAAATACATTAATAAGGGGGAGGGAAGAGCAAATAAGACTATCTACTTAAATGTTTTCTGTTCGAAAAAATCCTACATCTTTTAAAGAGAAAATTTAACATACTCTTTATATTAGTGATGTTTTTATCTTTCTAATCTAAGTCCCAAATCAAGTGTCAGACAGTGTCAATTAAATGAGGCTTTTATGGGTTTTCTGTCGTAAATAATGATATCAGAGAATAGTTAATGTTTGCTTGTCTAACAGAGTTTTAGCTTTATGGGACAATATCAGACATCTAACTTTATCTATATAACATCATTATTACTATACAGTACTTCGCTTTTGGCTGATTAACTTTCTTAAAGACAATGTCAGATGTATTCTTTTAGTTATTATTTTTATTTTACTCATCAAAATAATGATTTTAGAATTAGCATTTAAATCTATCTAATTTGCTTGAATATGACGTAATAGATTATCTTTCTACAAATAACAGTTACGTACACTTTATCTTTGCTTTACACGCTGTTGACAAAGTATATATTTTCACCGTTCTGTTATAAAGATCTCTATTTGTTTTTATCTAAACTCTTTAGCTAAAATGCAAATTAGTATAATGAATAATAACAGAGATAAAATTTTAATTAGATTGGTAGTACACAATATAATTAAAATATGGCACAGTCCTTCAATTCTAGAAGAAGTACCATACTCCAATGTGCCCTGGGATTCCATTCCCATTTAAAAAAATATTTAAAAAATGAAAATTGATTAATGGCTTATGAAATGTTATTCATTTTGCCATATACTACATATTACCTCCCCTCAAACACTACCTACTGTAAGTCTGAATAATCCAGGGATAGTGGATTGTAGTTCTAATATCCCAGGTTAGTTTCTGTATTTTGCCTTCATCAGTGAAATTTTCGAATTCAAAATTGGAATTATAGAATTTATGCATATGGCAGCCACTACTAACTCCTTTGTATTATCAAGCTAATATTCTGAAATTTAAAAAGCCCAATGTTTTGAATCCAAGTCAGTTTTAGATCTGAAATTCAGTCACCAATTATTTATTTTACAGACTATGGCTTTATACCAACTGTAATCTATTTATATTATATAGCTAAAGAGGTTTAATAACAACAACACATCACACAGCATTTTGGGCTTACTTTTAACATGTGTTTCCAACTTCTCTTTCATTGCATTTCACTATGGAATCATCAAAAACATGAAACAAAGCATTTCACTATGGAATCATCAAAAACATGAAACAAAGCAATCGAGAAGTTGAAGAAATTTATCACTTGTATTGACCATTAACTACTAGCATGGCCCTTTACCAGTGCATTTCTTATTAACTCCACCATATTACATGTGCATCCAGCAGTGCAGAAATTCAAGGTGCATACATTTTATAAACAACTTTCACACATAAGATAGTCTACAGATCCATTCCTGCATTGAGACAGCTTAATATTCTTCCACTATACCACTCTAACACAGGCAAAGGACTGATTTCTATCTACTTTAAACATGTTATAGAAGAGTGGATAATCATTTATCAGTTTATATACCATCTGATTCTGCCTTATCAGGCAACTGAGAAGAAAGACCATGGTGTTTCCTGATCTTAAACTCAGAGGTAAAAAGCCAATAAACTCACCACACTGGCTAATACATGTTGGTGAGCACCCCATCCATGTTTTATACTATATGAATAATCACGTTGTAATAACAGCTGCAACAACAAGAAAGTATGGGGTGGACATTAGGAATGGGCTCTGCTCAGTTCCTTTAAAGCCTGCAAGAGGAATCAAAGGGTCTCAATTCAGTTAATAGCAAACCCCATATCTCCAAAACCTTTTACAGCAGTGCTGCAAGAAGTATTTTGTAAATTAAAATGGGAAGCTAAAGGAGTGAAAGTAAATGGAGATTATTTAAGTCATTTAGATTTTGCAGATGATGTAATTGTTTTTGAAAATAATGCTTTAGAGCTGCAGGAAATGTTGCAGGAGTTATCAGATGAAAGTAGGAAAATAGGACTAAAGATAAATGTTAAAAAGACTAAAGTAATGTTTAATCGATTTTTTCAAAATATGAAAATAAAGATTGATTATGATGAGTTAGAAGAAGTTAACAGTTACAAATACCTTGGTCAGATTATTAATACGAATGGAAACATAATGGATGAAATTAATCATAGAATTAAACTTGGTTGGAGTGCTTTTGGTAGAAATAATTTGATACTAAAAGGAAATATGCCTATGTATTTGAAAAGGAAGGTTTCTAATAAATGTGTTTTACCAGTTCTTACTTATGAATTTGAGACTTGGACACTTAATAGAAGAGGAATACAGATACTTCAGACTACTCAAACAAGTATGGAGAGATGCATATTGGGAGTAACAAGAAGAGATCGAAAACGCAATATATGGGTAAGAGAACAAACAGGTGTTACTGATTTCATTGAAAAAATTAAAAGATTGAAGTGGAGTTGGGCTGGACATATTGCTAGAAGAGATGATAATAGATGGACAATGGAAATCTTAAACTGGATTCTAAGAGATTGTAAAAGACCCAGAAAGAGACCACATGTTAGATGGATGAATGAAATAAGAAAGTATGCAGGAGTGATGTGGAGAAGAGAAGCTAAAGATCGGAGAAGATAAATTAAATGTGGAGAGACCTTCATCCTGCAGTGGATTGATAATGGTTGATGATGATGATGATGACACCATCTCAAATTTTTCCATATTGCAATCATCCATCAATGCATAAAATCAGACTATTTATGCATTCTACAAATAATCTTCACTATTAGTTGAGCTAGAGGTCTCAAACACCTGAATCTTTATATATGTTACTGACAGTTCTGAGATTCTTCTGTAACACTGTTTTACAGTTTGTTTACTTAATTGTCAGATATAGTCTACATTATTTTTGCTCTTTCACTAGAATATTTGAAAGTTTTCTATGGGGTTTTCATAAACCCATAATAGTATAGCTAATGTTTATCTTACATTTTCGCAGACTATGATATATTTGAGATACTTGAGTGAGGAAGAATGGATACAAATAATTATATTCACAGAAAATTGAATTCAAATAGAGACATCAGGAAAATTTAATAGACTGCAACCAGAACATAAATCTCATGATATTAGATGAGTAGGCATTGTATATGGATTTTATACACAAACTTTCTTGCATACATTGATTACTCTGGCTTGCACTGAGTTTAACCACTTTGCAAACAGCTTGTGTAATATAGACAATGGTGATCATATATTTAGTGGTTTAATACCAATCCTACCCAATAGGATTATAGTGACTGTGGTTATTAAAAAACCAACACACAAAAAGTATGGATGCTGAACTGAAAACTATTGCCTTTTCATTTTGGACTCAAAGCTTCATAGTTAGCTAATAATATAAAAGATGGCTGCTGGAGGACTGCATTAGATCCTAGGATCTATATGCAGTACTCTCAGATCCAGAGCTCCTCACTGATAAAATCCACAAGCTAAAAACTAGTCTGGAGATATTGGATGAGTAAGCACTAGATGGAGATAGCACTGTATGGAGAGTTTAGCCTCTGTGCAGAACATAAATCAGTAACATAAAGTTGATCAGCAGATTTATTGAAAAGTTTAAGGTAATTTGAATCCATGCTATATATTTGTTCTTAAATCATATTTCTAAATATACATACTGAGTAAATAATGGAGAATATATTTTTTAAATTTATTTTTTCAGTGCATCCCCAATCAATTTAACTGTAATACACCCATCCACCAATACAGGAACTCAGACCATCCTCTGTCATTATGCAAGCACTTTACAAACAACTTTCAATTGTCAATTGAGTTAGAGATACCAAACATCTGAATCTCTTATACTTGCCATTGATAGCTCAATATTCTTCCACTACACTCTGTATTAACTACTCTTTCTTATTGCATTGCCAAATGTGTACCATATAATACTAAATCATCTATGCAATTTACTACTGTTACACAATGCTTTATTTACCACCCTCTTTTACAGTTTATGGTTTCAATTGCCCCAGCAATCTTCTTCAAAACTTTTATATCTCCTAACTTCAACTGTTAAATTTGAAGTTAGGAGATACAAAAGTTTATATTTAACAGTTGAAGTTAGGAGATATAAAAGTTCTAAAGAAAATTTCTGGGGCAATTGAAACTGTAAACTGTAAAAGAGGGTGGTAAATAAAGCATTGTGTAACAGTAGTAAAGTGCATGGATGATTCAGTATTATATGGTACACTATATATTATAACAAATAAGACATAACATGACCATAAATTACACATTGCTATTTATTAGCATATTCTTCTATGCTCATTACTTTTATGTCATCTACATTTTAGTAATCAATAGATGTCATATAATAGGATAGCACTGGGATTTGTTAAAGTCTACTATCATCTGGCATTTATTGCTTACTAAAGCTTAAATTTAATAGACGTAAATATAACTTTTTAATAGCCTGCAATAGATAAAATAATGTGGAAGTACAATAAACCCTCAGCCAACTATATGAACACTAGCTGTCAGTAAACCTAAAATGTAGAATAAGCCCCATCTACATTTTAGCTTAGATTATATATATGCATATCATTTACTGACATATTTACAATATATGAATGTTTTTTCTACAGTACAGGCTTTTTCATACATGTACTCCAACATGCAATATATAAGGAGTTTGAACTCAGACTTTCACACGACTCTCAACTATCCACGCTATGTCATACTGCTGACACATTTGATCACACACACATTGAAAAGATAGACAATCACCAATATTGGTATTTGGTGCTAAACCAGCACTCGTCAATTGATCCAGATTATCATCTCCATACATATATACAATCAATGCTCAGCTCATATTAAGATAGCCAATCTTCATACTTTAATGGTGAGGCTTCAGTCCACTCTACCCCACAACACTTCAGCCATCCATTTCATTGAAAATCTGACAGTGAAGTGTGATTTATATATATATACTAACGTAATTTCCAGATAACTATAAGCTATTCCGAAATCACTAGGAACTAATCAGAGAAAAAGATTGAGTCACATATTTAACAACTTCTTAATATTAAATTAATCTTCCGTTAATGGATGTAAATGTAACTTTAATAGTCCAAAATAGACCAAATAACGTGGAAGTATTAAAAATCCCCAGCGAACTATAGATACAACTAACTGTCAGTAAACCTACCTAATGAAGAATATATTGAGAAAATTCTGTGTATAATACGCTTGGTTTGTTTATCGTTTTCTCAACGATGTTAGACCTATGAGATTTTTTTTTTCATTGTCAAATGCGTTGACCGGGAAACGAACTCGAGCCAGCTACTTGGAAGGCAGCTATGCTAACCACTAGGGTACCAACGCTTGATACCTATGGTTTTTAAATGGTTCCAACAAGCCTAAATAAATATAATTTTTACTCTTTTATATAGTATTTTTATTTTTAGTCTTACTTTAGTTATTTGTGTAATTGATACTCTCAAATGAAATCGGAATGATTATTTTCTTTTTTAATGACCTGCCAATTTGACCAGACATCATAGTCTCATCTTTTAGTCTTTTTGAATACAGTTACAAATTTAATTTGAAACTTTATTCTTTAATTTCCTCGTTAAAAATATTTTATTGTACTTTTTACAAGAAAACGTTTGACAAATGTTACTATTTAATTTTACACGTCAAGGTTTATTAAATTCTTTTTTTAAAAAATAATTATAAATAGAATAAACTTATATTATAAATAATTTTAACTATACATCAATTCGATTTATTATTAGCTTTTATACGGAAAATCATTAGATTTTTTAATTGTCATTATCATAAACTGGGGTTTAAATTCAGATAAATTCGAACATTTTTTTAGGTAGCTGAGAATATCAAGCCTTTTGAGATTTTTTGAAGTAGTAATTCATAACAACTATAAACCCACCTAATTTTTGGTCAGAATATTTAAATATAATTACTCTTAGCCAGGTGGTACATCAAAAAAAGAAATCATAAAAGCTTTCACCAAACAGTATTTGATTAACATGGTGAATAAAAGTTTTGTCTTCACCGTTTCTTCATGAAAAATATTAAATAAGCCTTTGTCTACAATAGACAATTTTAAAGTTATTTTACATCATACTTATATTTACAAATATACATATATGTGACGTGTTATCTAGATTCATCCATTTATGATTCAGTGTACCAATACTTTGGCTGGGTAACATAGGCCATCAATTAGATAATGAACGTTATTATATATAAAAAAAAACATTTGTAGAGGTCTGTAAGCATTGATATATAACAATACTAAAAATCAAAAGCAAAACTCTCCATACAGTAGTGCCACGCTGTGCCAAACAGAGTAATCAATGGATGCCAGAAGGCTTGTGCATAAAATTCCTCTCTAGTGCCTACTCATCCAATATCCCCAGACTAGTTTCTGACTTGTGGCCATCATCAGTGAGGAGCCTTGGATCTGAGAGCACTGCTGTATGGAGAGTTTTACCTTTATTTACAACAATTATGTGCTAATATAGAGCTGGTCATCATGTGAATACTAAAAATATATCCAACAGAAAACAAGAATCGAAAATTTTTAAAAATATAAATATGGGTGTGGAATAAAAATAGATAAAAATTAAATAAATCAGAAGCTGTTCTTTCCAAGCCTAAACACACAATCTCTCTTGAGGATCTTGGAGTTTATAAGATTACATGTGGCTTTTGTGGAGACTCTTATGTGGTTTTGACCAACCATCATAAGAGATATGAACATACTAATTCAGTTAAATATCACTACTCATCATCTTCATCACTCTCACTCTTTACTACAAATTTAGGTCATAATATAGATATCTCAATCACCATGATCCTATCCAAATGTGACATTCCAATG
This sequence comes from Epiperipatus broadwayi, assembly GCA_028023455.1. Lineage (NCBI taxonomy): Eukaryota > Metazoa > Onychophora > Udeonychophora > Euonychophora > Peripatidae > Epiperipatus > Epiperipatus broadwayi. The sequence goes on along the minus strand of JAQFVV010006680.1, from coordinate 211,551 downwards.
TAAGATCAGAGAAGCTATTGAAACCCTTGAACGGCCATATATTATCAACAAACATGGTAATACATATCTTCCATTTGGAAGAACTTTTAAACCCCATTAATCTGGATAGCTTCTGTGATTTTTTTTATGTATTACCATTCCATCCTATCTCTATATTTTTTTGTGCTTGGTTTCTATTGGTCAAAACTTATGTAATCTTGTTATGTATCAATGCTTACAGTATTTTTTCAAGAAATTTTTTATAATAACATTCATTACCCAGTTGATGGTTGGTGTGACCCCAGCCAAAACAGTGGTTTGTTAGTACTATGAATCATAGACAGATAAACATGGATAATTATGTCATTTATATTAATAATTCATGAGAATTTTCATTTTAACATATATAAATAATTACCTAAGCACCATGGATCTTACTCATTTCTGAATGGCTGTTTATTATTGTTTTTGTTGTTGTTGTTATTATTGTTATTATATAAGTATATAACAATATTAAATAATGTTAATTTAACTTATGATATTTATAAAAAATATTATGATTTTTCAAATGGAAATGATTTGATGAAAAAAATCAACCAATCAAAATTGGACATATGTTTTTGTCATGGTGTCATTAACAGTTGGGAAACTACATTACTGTCACAATTTACACTTCATTAACAATGTCTTTTTTTTTTTCATCATGGGGTAAACTATTTTCTACATATTTATATTTTAAAATATTATTTAGACTCCACAATGCTTTATAATATAAATATTTCACTTCACTGCTGCCATTTATTGTAAACTTCAGTAGTCGATTTAGATGCAGGCAGTTTAGGGATATGGATAGATAGTTCTACATTCAGATCTAATAAGTACTACTTTATTCTTGGAATTTTTCAGTCTAGATATATAAATTATAATTACTCATAAGCCAGACAAATATTTTAAATTGTTAAAAAAGATAAATAATGTCTATAAACATCACATGATCACCACTACTTATGCTTGCTTACAACTGTTATTAAAACAGGCAAAACTTACTATATGTATTGCCACTCACAGCAAGCTAGAGTAATCAATGGATGCCAGAAGGCTTGTGTATCAAATCCCCATCTAGTTCCTATTCATCCAATATTCCCAAACTAGTTTCTGGCTTGTGACCTTTGTCAGTGAGGATCCTAAGATCTAGGTGCAGTGCTCTCAGATCCAAGACTCCTCACTGATGAAGGCCACAAGCCAGAAACTAGTCTGGGGATATTTGATGAGTAGGCACTAAATGGGGATTTGATGCACAAGCCTTCTGGCATCCATTGATTACTTTAGCTTGCTATGAGTGGAAATACATATAGTGAGTTTTGTCTGTTTTAATAAATAATGTCTGCTGCATAAATAAGTTTAAATAAGGTATTTAATGCAAACTCTTGAAATAATTTAAATACAATTATAATATCGTTCATACTTGCATTTATTAAAATTTTACTTATATTTATTTATTATTCACAGCAACAAACTCATCTGGAGACATAAAAATAATTACAGACTGTGAACACAAGTCTCCAGACCTGTTTTCAAATCTTGGAATCAGATCTCTCTGGCTCTTTTTTTTCCTGTCATGAATATAGTTCCATAAATACAATTAAAAGTTCATTTATGTATTTATCTGATGAAGCAAGAAGAGTAGTTAAATTAATGATTAACTATTATCTCATTGTTCACCTTGCACAGTTTGGCCTAATTGGTACAGCATCCAATTTGGAGGTCCTATAATTAATTTTGTTGCTGGCAGATCTGGAACTCAAGCTGCTTATAAACTCCCAAGTAATAAAACTATATGCCTTTTTTTTATTTCATTGTTCTGTACAATATTAATCAGTTAGGTGTAGGATTTTCAAGTTAATCTGTTGCTTTTCAACTAATTTGATTAGAAAAATTTAATTTGATAAAGATTTCCATTGGTGTTAAATTCAATTATATAAATTTAATTTATTTAATGACAATTTTTTAAATTACTACTAAATACATATATATAACCATTAAAAACCAGTACTTAGGTAATCTCAGTATCAATAACAATCAACAATTTCAAATTGTTGTCAAGGCAACCTCCTTTTAACAATAAAGGTGGAATTCCCATGATATAATATATATATATATATATATATATATATATATATATATATATACTGAAGCTGTGAATGACACTGTATCAATATACATGACTTCATACACTATCAAAAAAATATAATACAAATAAAAAGCTATTAAAATTCATAAATGTAATAAATGTTATGATAAGTAATCCATTATTCCATATCTGAGTGCTATATGCAATCATGTTTAAACAAAAAATTACAATTTGAAAATAAATTCTCACTATGTCAAGCGTTGGTAGCCAAGAGGTTAGCACAGCGACCTTGCAAGCAGTTGCTTGCAGACAGTTGTTGCAGGTTCGCTTCCTGGCCGATGCTTTGACATATGGGGGGGGGGGAATCTCACTATGCCAGCATCTATTTTTTCATCTCAGATTGCCATATGCATATCATGTTTATTAAAAATTTCTTTAGATTATGTTGAAAACACATTTATTTAATTCTTCCTTTATTAACCTTTTTGAATTTGTTTGTGCAGTATTTTACGTATGTTTTCTAAGCATAGTGCTAAAAGTTTTACAAAATTTAAAACATACTTTAAATTGATACTGAATCATAAAAACATCAAAACAATTAAAAAGACTGCTATTCACTCTCACACATCTTGTGCAAAAGTGTTGTAGTGAAAATTACACTACAGAAATATCACCCATTAGTCGATAATCTCTAGTCTAATGAACAACTAATAAAAATTATTAATATAATTCGTGATTTGTGTTATTATTGTGAGAGCAATAAGTTTGAGACATCAATTAAATTATAGTAATTAGCTATCTATATTTACTGAACAATGATAAAGATGTGTGTAAGAAATTGTAATCTGGGCCAAGTAATGAGTACTGGTTCAGCACAAAATGTATGTATTGGGGATCTAACATCTTTTCATGTCTTTGATCATATGTTTATGATTACTCCCTCCACAAGATGTTAAAAGAGGATATAATCCAATTCCTAACTTGAATGAGAGCAGTGCAGTGAAAATTACACTACAAAAATATTCATTAGTGGATAATCTCTAGACTAATGAATGACTAATGAAAATTATTAATATACTTTCACTAAGTGATTTGTGTTAAAGTTGTGAGGGTAGCACATTTGACACTTATCAAATAAACTGTAGTAATTTGCTATATATATATATTGTACCCTTACTTCTTGATATATATATAGCAAATTATACAAAAGGGCACAATATATACACACACACAATTAGGCTATGCTTTCTGATGAAGACGAGTCTGCTGGTTGAAATATTAAAGCAGCTTTCACCAACATCACATGCACTAATCACATTTTTATGAAGTCATATATCAATTTTAATTACAAGCACTACTTTAGCAGTCTTTTTAAATATAGATAATACAGTCATATTAAAATTAATTATTTACTAATGTGAAGTTGTGGACTAACTATATTATCTATACTATGCTAGCTTTCAAATGACTTGTAATTTAAATTGATATAACATTCGTTGGATAAATAAAGAACAATGACAGACTACAATAAATAAATTGGGACATCTCAAGGAAGTGGTTTAATCAAAAATACATCATGGAAAAAGGTTTGAAAAACAAAACACCAATGGGTGTAGTATCAAAGATTGATTTATCCTTTATAATGAATAGTATTTAACAATTTGAATTATGCCTGCAAGAGAGCTCTGAGATTCCCCCAAGTAATTAGCTCTAATTCTGCTTATAATTATATATATATATATATATTAAAAACATTAAAAGTATAAAATATTATATAGAGAATTTGAGTACAGATTTTCAAGCTCCCTTCAGCCATTCACTCTATATCATACAACCAATAGGCATGTACACACACATGTGAAAAAGATAAATGATCTCCAATATACGTATTCTGTGCTGAACCAGCACTCATCAGTTGGTCCAAATCACCATCTCCCATATATATATATATATATATATATATATATATAGCATATATATATTGATATATATATATATATATATATCTATATATATCTAATCAATGCTCACTTTATATTAAGATAGATTGGATGGATGAAGGGAGTTTGTTTTCAAATTCCCTATATTACATCTGGTCTTCAGTTATATAAAATATACACCTGGGTCTCATTTTATGCAGTAGATAGGTTTCTCAGAAAATGCGCACAAAAGAAATCACACAAAAATAGACTTAACTTACCTTGAAAAATGGGGGATAGGTTACTGTAATTTTTGAAAATCGCATAAAGGCAAAGCAACAATGTAAAATTACTTTAAAATTCACATAAAAAAAATAAGAAAATAAAATATGACTAATAAAAAATTTCAAATTTGAAAAAAATTGATACAAGACAAACTTTTTTTACTTTTTTTATTAACTACAGTATTTAATTTTATTCAAAACAATATATTTTTATGTGTAATTTACAATTTTTCATACATATATGATATTTTAATCATTATCGCTATTTGAGACATCAGATTCATCATGATGTGATGTGATGTGAGGTACTGTAGCTTCTCCTTAAATGAAGTCAAGAGGAAATACACCTAAAATGTTTTCCAATCGCTGTTGATCCTTCCTATTTTGCTAAGCAATCTAAAATTGAAATTTTTGTTTCCAAAGAAATTCATTTTCTTGGGTGTTTTTTCCTCTCCATTAGGGTAAACTAAAAGTTTAAAATAAAAATAAGAACTTAGACTTACGATAATAAAAAGACACCAACTCACTACTGTTGGGCAAAATTTAATTAAAACTAACAATTAAAAATTAAATTCTTATTTTTGGCTTTAATTTTTTAATTTTCAATTCCGTTTAAAAATCAAATTTCATTGTTTCACAGCACATTAATTTCAGATCATGTTACATAATTTTTAAATTGTTAATTACAATTAAAAATCAGATTTTAATTTCCAAATTTAATTGTACCCACCACTGTTACTCACTTTTTAAAAATAAACTTGTGGACACTAAATGATTATGTAATCTTTTTATAAAAAGCAAAAATAGAGCATGATTTAAAATGCAAAAACAACAACATACATAGTATAAGCATCTATAATGTTTGAACAAAATTTAATGTGTGTATATAAAATGGGGAAATCCTGATTTTAAATGAATTATGAACTTCTTTATTGCATAAAATCTATTACATTACTATTATAAAGTGCTGAAAATATTGAAATTATTAGATGAAAGTCGAACTTCAATAATGTGCTATTACTTTAAATATGACGTGAGAGCGCGAAATTTATAATATTTAAAGTAATAGCACATTATCGAAATTTGACTTCTGATCTAATAATTTTTATCGCATAAAAGAAAACTGCATATAAAGATATTAAAAAGAAACATGAATCACATAACTTCAAAATTGCATTAAATAAATCCGCATAAAATGATACCCGGGGGTACTTGTATTTAAAATGGCATAAAATATTATAAAATATGCTTGAAACTCCTTACTATCAATTCAATGTTAATTAATAAAGCAGAGCTTATAATCTAATTCATTTTAAAATAACTTTGCTCTCAAAAAACATTTAAAATATGTAAATATTAATTAATTAAAACTCATACATATATGTATGTGAAGTATTAACATTATTTTTTATATATGCCCAATATAGACATTTATAGAAACTTATAGACTTATTCGTAACAATGGCAAAGTTTGTAAAAGTCAATTAACTTTTTGCAGGAAATGTAACTGTCAATTAAAGCTGATATTAAAACAGGCAAAACTCTATGTATTAGAAACTAATCTGGGCATATCGGATGAGTAGGCACTTGATAGGGATTTTATGCGCAAGCCTTCTGGCATTTATTGATTACTCTGGCTTGCACTGAGTGGCAATACGTATAGAGAGTTTTGCCTGTTTTAATAACAGTTATAAGCAAGCATAAGAAATGATGATCATGTGATGTTTATTGGCTTTAAACCTGATATTAAGGGCTATTTGGAAGAACAGTTTACATCACATTAAATGCAGTAATTCAGTTTTTGTATATACACCTTCTGATTTATATACTGAATATTCCAATATATATATATATATTGTGATGATCGCACATACTGCGGTCACACATGTATATGTAAAACATACAAAACTTAGAAATGTTCGGGTTGGAAATAAATAAATAAAGAAAGAAAGAAAAACGAGCTTAAAAGTTAACAAAATCAAGAAATGTTGAAAATTAATAAAACAAAGGAAAAGAGAGGGAACTAGAGTTACCAAGATCGTTATCTTTTGCTATTCAAAGTCTGAATTTCGAGAAAAGTAAAATATTAAATTATAATATTAAAAGCATAAGCTAGAAAAGAAACATAAAGAAAACATGTAGTAAATATGATTTTGGGGAAAGTAAAGTTTAAAAGAAAACTTTCGGTAGCGTGGAAAGAAAAAACCTAGAAATGTAATATGTTCAAAAAGATAAGAATCTATGTTTCAAAGTACACCTTTGATGATAAACGAAATGCGGGTTTTATGGAGTATAGTTAAAGCATGAGTTTAAATAAAAAATAAATGATCGTCGAAATTTAAATTTAAATGAGAAAAAAAAACATATACTAAAATTTGTGTAATTAATTAAAGAAAATAAAGAAATAAGTAAAATGTAAATAGTGCTATAAAATCATATAAAATAAGTTTAAATATGGCCGAAGCATAGCATGGAAGGTGTCAACAACAAGTGGAAACAAAGAATCCGAAGGACAAAGGACCATTGGAATGTTTTAATTAAAAAGGAAGTTAAGGAGAAAGCTGGAGAGATTGTAGCAGAGATTAGAGCTTGAGACTTCGAGTCAAGAAGGTGAAATTTTGCGGCTCCAAGAATCAATCGATACAGCTAGCCAATATGACATCTACTATCGGTGCCTCACATACTATGGTTGGCTAAGGCCTTCATGATCGCTGGTCGATCCGGACCGTCTGTACCAATGGTTCTGCTATAATGACCTACACTCTCCTGCCCGCCCCTTTAAAATTTTTTTTCCCAACAAAAAAAAATTTTAACCTTATGCATCGAAAGCTATATGCTCCCAACTATTGTTCAAACTCTTTCCTTTTTTTCATTGCAACTATGATGTAGAGATGAGGTTAATCTATAGAGAGGCGACCAGGTAAATTATCCCTTCCTTTGCTGAACCAAGCAGTATAGCCAAACCAATTTAATCCTGACATTGCCATGCATGCGTTTCATTTCTGCCACTACTCGTATCTACAGGTTCGAATCCACAGAATATCTCTGTGATCCGATTAAACCTGTTCATACATCGCATTTCTGCAATAAGGAACCTCTAAGTGCCAACTCTGGCCACTATTATCGAGGTGGGTTGGGAGACTGGCATTTTTTTGTCCAGCTCATCCATGAGCCCAGTATATTTCTGGAAGCTCTATATTTATATAAAGGGTTCTTTCCCCATAGATTGGTCTCTGGACCATTGACTCACGATATATGTGCTTAATACCTAACTGGAAATATTAATCCAGTGAGTCATTGAGAATGGGATCTCTGTCCCTGGGTTCTCTGTGATAAGATCTGGTGCACCACAGAACACACACGCATGACAATGAAGAAGGCAAAACCAAATACTGCAACAGGATCAAGCTACAAATATCTGACCCTACATTCCATCAACCTCAATCTACGACCCCATCCTACTAATTAATTTATCCTTTATCATTTTTCTAAAGTCCCTCATACTGTCTAGCCATTTATTGGCTCGTCATTTCTTTATGTTATTAGCTTCCGTATTCCTATCCGTTCTCCATGATTCAAGGTCCATTTCCATTTCCGAATTTGTCATCATCTAATTCTTTTTTTTATTTGGGACCGCTCTTACGTTTTATCTGGCGGTTGTCTTCCTCGATTTACATCACCTCTGCCTCCTCTGGGATGCGGATGTTGCTCTCGAGGTCCATGCTTCACTGTCCTGTCATATGGATGCTTGTATTCTGTCTCCTCTCTGTTGTCCGTTTCCTTGCCTCCTCGGGTTCCATTCCCTAGAATATCTTTGTTCTTCTTGCCAACGTCTTTCTCCCGGATCCCAGTCCTTTCTTATGCTAGGTGCTTCTCTTACACGCGGTTCCAACAATGATTCCTCCATCTGTTGGTTATCCCTAGTGGTGTCCAGCGCACTCAGCATCTCCGCCACCTGGTCCACCGTTTTCCTCTCTGTACTGATGAGAGTACGTTCAATGTCCCTCGGAAACCCGGACCTAATTATACGGAGTATTTGCATCTCCGATAATGGGTTTGCCATTATTAGTCGTAATCTAGCCACCTGTCGTCGGAAGAATGTTACGAACGACTCCTCCGGTCTCCATTTGTGCTGTTTTATTTGATGCAACATATGCTCCTGTAGCTCCTCACTCCAATAACTGCTCTTCAACATTCTCTGGTATGCTGCAAATGTAATGGGCTTCTGGAATAGCGAATTCCACCAAACTTGAGACTCGCCCTGCAGATGGCTACAAGCGACTGCTATCTTGGCTTCTTCACTTACTCTGCTAAATTGGAAGTATCATTCCAGGCTGCTCAAGTGTTCCATCGGGCTTTCTCCCGGGTCACCATTGAAAACTTGTATCTTCAGGAAGTGGTGGAAGCCCACAGGATAGTCCATTTAACCTCCAGATTCTCTGATTCTGTCTTCTCCAGTAGTTCTTAGTTTTCGGCCCTCTATATTGGCATTAATGCTGCTGTAGGTTGTACTCTTTACACATTCTTCCACTCTGGTGTTTAAACTGGCTATTACCTTTGCCACTTGACCTAAACTCTCCTGCACGCTCATCATCACTTTTTGACTATTATCTCTCACTACCTCCATCTCTTCATCTACCGGTCTTATCTCCCTTTCTGGCTCTCCTATATCCCTTTCCCAATCCAATTCTGCTAATTCTCTAACTTTATCCTCAACTGTTTCAGATTTCGCATATCCACATGGCCCTATACTCCTCCATCTCCATCTCTGGGTGCCATCCAGCCCATGTATCATTAGGCTTTGATTGCTGGATGATCTCATTTTTTACTTCTTCCTTGAATGCCGCCATTCTTTTCTGGCTATCGATTTCGACCTTGATCATCCATTCTTCTATTCTTCTCTCCTGTCGGTTCAGGTATTCTTCCACGAATTGCTGTTGATCGACCTCATCTGCCTCAGCATATCCATGATATCACTATTGCTTATTTTACCAGGTACTTTCATCTCTTTATCTTTGTTTCCTTCTCTCACTTCCTTTTCTTGAAAATCCATTTTAGTTTGGGATCTCGTATTCATGAATAATAATTTTATTTAACCCTTAATCTATGTTTCTAATATGGCTTACTAACTCTTCTGGCTATATTTATATAAAGAAATTTTTTCTATTGACTCTCTGTTTTCCTTTTTACTTTGATCAATGATTTAATATTTGTGATTTATTCAGTTAGCAATTAGATCACTAGCCAACCCAAACATCTGTACTCCGGTTCCTATTCTTGTCTGCCTGCCCTAGACTTGCCCAACTGTCTGTCCACCTTTGTCCTCGATTTTCCCTGCTCATATACCTCTGATTCACTATAATTAATTCAATGATGCCTGTTTACATTCTTTCAACTTTAATTCATTACTTATAATACTTATTTCTATTTGTTGACGGTATACCTAAATAAACTTTCATTTAACTGTGTTTTCAGACACATGCACCTATGACATATATTTTTAATATTTCATTATAAACTTCACTTATTTTACGGTCGTTTTAAAACAAAGTCACACATATATTTTCTTCACTGGGATAATCTTTTTCGTTACACATAAAACGTTTTTGTAAATCATATTCCTTTCACTACCTTGAAATCGTACATACACATTTTCTTCAACTTAACAAATACATTCGAATATTTTCATTAACCATTATAAATATTTTATTTCGGCTTGACTGAGACACAATATTTAGAATCATACATATATATTTTTTTCAATTCACCGGCGATACGTGGCTATTTTAGAATCTCTCATTTATGATTTAACCCTTATTGAACTGTTTTATTTCTTTTAATTTAACTACTTTATATTTTTTTTCGGTACACAAACATCACGATAATCTATATTTTTGATCGCTATAATTATAGCTAAATACGCTTCATTATTTTCCTATGAGACTATACACATTTATTTTTCTAACTTTACTTACTGGAATATATGACTATTTAATAACATTTATATTTCTTCACCATCAATTAGTTGCACGACTATTATTTCTTTTATTACTTAGCATTAAAATTTTATACAACTTTGTGTTATTCTTCTTTTTCTTCAAAACGATTCATATTATATGGCGGTAATCATTTGACATTATAATTTCTTTGTTCGTTATACTTGTTTAATTATTGCTTGAGATTATCTTTCACTATTCATTTCAATAACTTTCATACTACTAAAAAAAAATTTTCCCCCTCGCTACTCTTGTACACATTTGACGTGAAATGCTCGTATGGAGTATCAACAAAAAAAAACTTATCCCCTTCGTCTTCGCCTTTCGCCACTTTAATTTGCAACACTAAATTTATATGTTTAAATCCACATATATTAAACAATTTTATTTTAGAAAAATTTTATTACATTATAAATTATTTAACACGTGATTATTAAATGTGCAGAAGTTTCAAATCCCGGACTGGCCCCCAAAATATGTAACGGGCATGGGACGATCGAAAGCTCCAACTTCCCTTTCACTTATAACATGTAATGGGGAATTCTTCTAATTCAAAAATCGTCCACTTTCCGCTACCTCAAGCAGAGAGAAATACGGAAATAAACGAATCGATTTCCGTACCTGACCGAATCTGTCAGCTATACGGATATAGCTTCCAGACTATTTTTCCCGATCAGCTTTCTCCCGACTGCTGTAAGATATTACTGTTACAGCACTTGGCTAATTTATAAATTTTACGGGCTAAAATACTGCACCATCAACGTTTCACGTGCTAATTTAACTCTAAGACTGTTTTTTATGAGGCTCCTCGTAGACATCTGACGTCACTCTAACTCAGCCGATTCTTATGCTAAAAAATTCGTTCGATACATTTTGAAGAGGTTTTTAAAAGTTCTGTAAGATGGTGACCTCTTCCGACTTATTTTACAAGTAAAAAATAAAAAAAAACGCATTTAAACCTAAACAAAGAAAGAACATTATTTGTGATTGGTTCTTAGCAAGCTCTCAGCCGAAAAAGACATTCTGATTGGCTGGAAAGAACAAAGAAACCGCCTGATCAAAGAAAATAAAGAAAAACGCTGAGATTTTCATTTCGAATCCAATTTTAAGTATTATAAAATTATATTTATGGAAATTAAAAATTATTTTCAGAGAGAATAATAAAAAAACAAAATTATTTTCGAAAAATATTGAAGATTTTAGTAAAAATATTGAAGATGTAGTAAAAAGAAATATTTACTTTTCTATAACGTAAAAGTCGATCTTTTTGTTTATATTATAGCTTTTATGTTGCCAAAATTGAATATTTTAGAATAAATAAATAGCAATTTATTTTTGAAAGAACTTTCGTTCTCTTCATAACCTGAAAAATTAATAATATACTTTTTATAAACGTATCTGAGTTGAATTTAATATTATAGGCAAATATGTTTTAACAATAGGCTTTGTCTTCAGTTTGTGAGTTGGCCAATTAAAAGATTTGATTTTTACCTCATACAACCAATAATATAATTAGTGGTTAAAAGGTTAATAACTAAAAAAGAATATCAACATGAATAATAGTTCACCCCCTCCCCTCTCTAATGTTAAACTATTTTTTGGAGTGGCGAAGAACGAGGCGAGACAGATTTAGATAAATTAATACATTTCCTTAATAATAAAATAATTAGGTTTGATAAAAAAAAACATAAGAAATATTAACATAAATTTAAACATATTATATTTTGATAGTGCTATAAGGAAATCAATATTTGAAATTCTAACACTAAATGAATACTTAAAATAACTAATTGAAATTCTTATAAATGCTTTCACATTTATAATCGTTAGACTCACTGTCTTTCATAAGAGAATGTCATTATCATTCAGGAAGGCATTTGGCCATTGTCTATTGAATTTAAGTGCACTTATGACGATTTATAAAATAATATTCAAGTTACCTAGGGTTTAGTCTTTGAGTTCCTTCCGATATAGTCGACCGTCATGTGGATTTTCTCCACTTCTTTAGGAGGGACGGTCACCTATCATATTTGGCGGTGTGTAGCTTCTTGGTTATTCAGGCACGGAGGATGAGGCATCACAAGCAGGACAACTACAGGAATCCACAGGCAGGCGTTACTACAGCAGTTGTTACATTATAGCAGAACCATTGGTACAGATGGTCTGGATCGACCAGTGATCATGAAGGCCTTAGCCAACCATAGTATGTGAGGCACCGATAGTAATGTCATATTGGCTAGCTATATCGATTGATTCTTGGAGCCACAAAATTTCACCTTCTCGACTCGAAGTCTCAAGCTCTAATCTCTGCTACAATCTCTCCAGCTTTCCCCTTAACTTCCTTTTTAATTAAAACATTCCAATGGTCCTTTGTCCTTCGGATTCTTTGTTTCCACTTGTTGTTGACACCTTCCATGCTATGCCTTCGGCCATATTTAAACTTATTTTATATGATTTTATAGCACTATTTACATTTTACTTATTTCTTTATTTTCTTTAATTAATTACACAAATTTTAGTATATGTTTTTTTTTCTCATTTAAATTTAAATTTCGACTATCATTTATTTTTTATTTAAACTCATGCTTTAACTATACTCCATAAAACCCGCATTTCGTTTATCGTCAAAGGTGTACTTTGAAACATAGATTCTTATCTTTTTGAACATATTACATTTCTAGGTTTTTTCTTTCCACGCTACCGAAAGTTTTCTTTTAAACTTTACTTTCCCCAAAATCATATTTACTACATGTTTTCTTTATGTTTCTTTTCTGCTTTACTTTTCTAGCTTATGCTTTTAATATTATAATTTAATATTTTACTTTTCTCGAAATTCAGACTTTGAATAGCAAAAGATAACGATCTTGGTAACTCTAGTTCCCTCTCTTTTCCTTTGTTTTATTAATTTTCAACATTTCTTGATTTTGTTAACTTTTAAGCTCGTTTTTCTTTCTTTATTTATTTATTTTTTTCCAACCCGAACATTTCTAAGTTTTGTATGTTTTACATATACATGTGTGACCGCAGTATGTGCGATCATCACAATATATATATATATATATTTCCACTCTATCACTTTTATTTTTTTAATAAATTAAACAAAATAATCCAATTTCTTTTATCAAATGCCTTTTCAAGATCAATAAATCCATTCTCAGAACAAACAAGTCCTGCATTTTAAAAATTAAGTTAGCTACATAATTTCTAATATATCTGGAGTAGATTGAAGGAGCTTGAACAAACAGTGATATTTAAACAACATTAGTAATATAGATCGGCATTATGGTCAACTTCTAGCATAATTCATTATATTCTATTAATTTAATAATCCTGTAAAATAAATATTGTTAAGAATATATAATAATCTTCAAATGTGTATATTGTACTCCCTAAAATCATTTTAATAAACTTACAAATAGCACCTCTCACATCAACTTAATCTACTAATCAAATAAAAATTAATCCAGTTTCACCTAATCTCCTAAATGTTTTATGAGTAGTAGACTAATGATTGATATTTTAGAGGGAATAAACATTACATTAGTCATGATCTAAATAAAGCCTTGATCTAGTATAAAGCCTTGATCTAGTTAGCTCACACTTTCAATAACATTTTGATTTAGGATTGCTGATTCAGCAGAAAATGCATTTTGGTGATCATTTATCTTTTATGGTGTCTTTAGTCTTATGTTTCAAAAATGTGTGGTGAAAATGGAGGCTGTGAAATATATCTATAAAAAATATTACATATGATAAATAAAAAGAAGTTGAATTACTGTGTGAATGTTTAATTAAAAACAAATGTATTACTCTTTAACTGAGGTTTAAAGTTTATATCTGGATGAGGTATAATCTCTAGTTTAATAAATGATTAATAATTATTATTAATATATTTATCTAAAGTGAATCATATCAAAGTTGTGGATAGAATAAGTTTGATCCTTGTAAATCAAAATGTAACAAATTATTATTGATAAATACTGAATATATGTTAAAGATATAAGTGAAATATTATGACATGGATCAACTGATGAGTACTAGTTCAGCATGAAATGCAACTTGGGAGTCCTTTATCTTTTATGTTGTCTATTCATATGTCCCAAGAATATGTGGTAGACTGAAGGTTATTAAGTATACCTATAATAATTAATTTTAACAAACAACATGTATTAAATATGAATGATGAGAATATATAACATTTTTGGTAATAATAATCTTTAAATGTACATAGTGCCTACCAATAGAATAAAATATGAAATCACTTTCAACTGATCACCAAAAACTTATAAGGCTGATATATCAGTCAATGACATGTTGTAGGGTCAAAATATATTTATTATTGGCAATTTTGGCAAAGCTTCAATCTAAACAGCTCATAGTTTCAGATAACAATTCAAGATATAAATTCTACTAATTTTAACAACTGTGTAAGTATTGATATATAAGGATGTTATTTAAGTTTATTGAAATGTCTTCTAGAAAGTATGACTTGTGAAGGATTCTTATAGTATGCACATTTGAAGATTATTAATGGATGGCTGAAAAAGTGTGGGGTGAAGTAGTTTAACACTTGTCCATTAAAGTATGAAGATTGGCTATCTTAATATAAACTGAGCTTTGATTGTATATATGTATGGAGATGATAATCTGGATCAACTGACGAGTGCTGGTTTAGTACAAAATACTTATATTGGTGTTTATTTATCTTTTCAATAAGTGTGTGATCAAGTGTATCAGTGATATAAGATAGCATGGATGATTGAGGGTCATGTGAAAGTCTGACTTCAAACCCCCTATATATTACAGATAGAAGTGCAGGTATGAAAAAGTTTGTACAATAAAAAAATTCATATTTGTGTATTATTTTAAATTCTTTCCCTTGAGGTAGATTGGATTAGTTATGTTGATTATGCAGCAATATTGGTAGGTATATTCTATTGTCACAATTTTAACAATTAATTTTAGCATCTCAATTTTTAAGCTATATCATATACTTAAATGATCTCTTACATCATTAAGTTATTTGCCTAAAGGTATTTGATGATATAAAACATGTGATAATATGTTGGACTATTTCCATCATCTATCAGTAGATGTTGAATGTACAGAAAATTTTAAACTTTATTTAAAACTTTCCAAATACAACAACTTGTTAGAAATAACACAAATAGATAACACAGGTTAGTAATTACACAATGTTTTAAGTATTATTCTCACTTTTCTTCAGGTGTTGCTAGTTTTATCAATGACAGTATTGTATAGAAATCAAACTCACACCTCGAATATCAAATTTAAGGCAAACACTCTAACCAACTAAGCTATACTGTCAAAGGCAATAGATAGTAGAAATTTAATATATTTATATATGAGGGTTGGTTCAAATCCTCCTGAATCTTTCTTTTTTTCCAAGAAACTAAAGTTAATTAAAGGCTTTTTTTCTAAAAGCAAGGTTAATTAGAAGCTTCCATGTATTATGTATTGCCACCCTAGGGTGACTTTATAGAATTATTTGCCATTATCATATGATCAGCTTCCTTGAATTTTCTTCTTTGCACCTTTTCCTCTCTCAAAACATTGTGTAATTACTAATCTGTTGTGTCTATTTTGTGTATTATTATTAACAAGTTGTTAGTTTTGAAAAGTTTAAAATTTTCTATACATTCAACATTTACTAATAGATGATGGAAATAGTCCAACATATTATCACATCATTGATATATCTTCTTTTTTCATTCTAGTTATGCCATACAGTGTTAGCTGAGCAATTAGCAGTTGCTAGATGGTAGTACTTAATAAATCCTTAGCCCATGTTGTCCTTTACATATCCTCAGACAAGTTTCTAGTTTATGGCTTTCATCAGTGTAGTTTTAATTTTCAGTCTTGGATTTTTCGATATTTACTGCATCTTTTTTCCAGAAACCATCCAGAATCATTGAAGCAGAATTCAAAATGCCTCATTTATGAGTCATAAACTGGGGTATGGATAGATCAGCACTGGATAAGGATTTATTAAACATTACAATCTAGCATTATGGATTACTCAAGCTTACGTTACGGTAGAATAACTGAAGTGAGAGAGACTTTGCTACTGGAAAGTATTATATAAGCTGTAATTATGTGATGTTTTGTTGGTATCATTAAGACATATCTTATTTTTTAAACGGAGTTAAAATTTGAATGCATTCACTTATAAAAAATAATATATCATTTTTTAAAAATGTGATGTGTAACAGCAAAAATAAATGTATATACTTAAAATTTATATATATACTTAAAATTTATATATATTAATTCTCATGACATTTTGCTTTTTCAATTTTATAAACGATTACTCATGCGGAAAAACATTACACTTTAATATTTATTAAATTTATATAAAGTCCGAGTTTTAAAAATATATAATAAAATTCACAATTTGAATATATTTAATAGGAAGCAGTCGCATATTTTCCCATTCTTTATAGTCGTAAGTAAGTATGAAATATTATAAATACTGTATATATAAAGATTTATTAGCCCAGATGTAAAAAACACAAAAAAATATTAAAATAAAAAGTATGCGCTTAAAACATTTTGTATATTTTGTAAGCGTTCAAATAAACAAACTAATTTATCAACTGAATATTTGAACAGATTCAAGCAGCTGGTATATAAATCATATCGTTTAAGCAGAAAACACAAACATGAAAAACGGAACTTGGAAAAAAAAAAAACATTAATAAACTATTTGGCTAATTAAACGAAATTAGCTATTACGTAAAAGAATTTTCTTTTGTGCTTAGACAAATTTCTCAAGTCCTCGGACAGTTTTTTGTCGTCGTTGACATTATTATGCGAATGGTCACGTGGTAAAGATAGGTAGCTACACTACTTACTCATATCTAAAAGCCTCAATTTTTTTTTCCTAAAATTGACATATGGTTTGTAAATTTGTACTCAAAATATACCAATATTTATTTATTATTTTTAGCAAAATGTTAAGTGTAGATATACTTATACGGAGTAAGTTCCTCTTTGCAAATATTACTCTCTCGACTATTCTTTTAAATCAGAAGAGAGAAAGTAACTGAGGAAATAAACCAACTTAAAAAGTGCATTTGGCATGCAAAGATGGAGTGTGTGCATTGCTTTGTACCATCTGCTGGACAATGGATTTAACAAATTTTTGTCAACAGACGACTGGAGGATCTTGGTCAAACATGGGACTAGTTTTTTTTTTTTTTTTATGATTTACAGATGTAAAAGTTGTGAATGAACCACACAAGTATTTATACAAATATTTGCAAATATTTTCAACTTCTCTTGAAATGCTATTTCAAAGAATAATTGTAATTAAATAATAAAATTAAACACTTACTTCAATGTAATTCATTCAATATATAGACTACAAATAAACATTGCAAGAGTATAATAGTGATAAATAAAATATGATTAAGAATCATATTTTAGGCAGAAGCAGAAATTGGACCACTTTTCAGTTTGAATTTGGATTGTGTCCAGAACCAAATGTAACTAAAGTAATGCTGGTATGAAAAATTGTATCATAATGAAAAAGATTATACCATAACTTACGTCATTAAAGTTATAATATTTGAAATATGCCACATAATATACACAAAAGTGCAACTGCATGTACCTCCCAATTGAATTTTCCAATTTACTGTTTCCTTGTATTAGGCTTCTTCTGTAAATAAAATTTACTTTTGAAAAAAAAAAACTATTGAAATCTTAATTCAAAATTTAAATGTTTTTTGAAAATTTGTAGCCTCTTTTTATTTTGATGTGGGGTTCAGTGCATTTGCCTATTCTTCCTTTACAAGAATCCATCATTATATGCATATAGATAAATAAATAGGCAGACAGACCCTATAGGCAGGCAGGCAGACAGACAGACAGACAGACAGACAGACAGACAGATAGATAGATAGATAGATAGATAGATAGATAGATAGATAGATAGATAGATAGATAGATAGATAGATAGATAGATAGATAGATAGATAGATAGATAGATAGATAGATAGATAGATAGATAGATAGATCGGTAGATCGATCGATAGATCGATAGATAGATAGATAGATAGATAAATAAATAGATAGATAGATGGATAGATGGATGGATGGATCGATCGATCGATCGATCGATCGATCGATCGATAGATAGATAGATAGATAGATAGATAGATAGATAGATAGATAGATAGATAGATAGATAGATAGATAGATAGATAGATACTTTTAAATAGTATAATTTGGGGGGGAAAGTATCTTTGTCACCTTTTAACAAATATTGAGGAATGAAAAAGCAATTATTACTCAGAAATTTTTGTTTTTCCATTCTTAATCCAACAATATTGGATAAATAGTAGATGATCTATGACTTGAGTTTTAAGTCTAAAGTGAAACCGATTTTTTTTTCATAAAGTTAAAAATTTCTAGGAAGATAATATTTGGGATGTTTATAGCCCTTAGCTATATTAATAGGTAAAAACAATCTTTAAATAATCCACTGGTGATCAAAAGCCTCTTTAACATTCTCTCATAGAGGAATAATAAGGAAAAGGAAAGGTGAGACTATCAGTGTTTTTTTTAATCATATTTTATTTACTAGATAAGCATAACTAGATACCATTTATTGACTACTATCAGATAATTTTGTGAATACTTTAGAAAAAAATTGGAAGACTGGGTAAAACCTTAAAAAAATGTTTGTTTATCCTTTCCAGATTCAAATCCAAGTTAAAAAGCTGACAAGTGGGTATGTTATCATTCCAACTCAACGCCTGTTCAAATATGTAATATTGGTTGGTAAATTGATACTTAGATATTTTTAACTAGGAAATGATAAATTGATTAGTCAAATAAGTGTCATAATGTATGCTGCACTTAATCATATAAATTCTATTTGCTGTTGAAATATATAAATAAAGACATTTGAAAAGAGCAAGTGATCATCGAAATAACATTTTTGGCAGTATCAGCCATCATCAGTTGGCCTATATCCTTGCCTACACATATTTTCATTATCAAAGTGCACTATTTGTCCATAATAAACTGTTATATTTTAATTTACAAGTTTGACTTTATTTGAGCCAATCATTTGGATATCATTTTTAATAAATATGTTAAAAATATTAATATTATTTGTTTTTATCTGTTCATCTGAACTCTCACTATACCACTCTCGAACAAGGTAGGGACCAGTTTTTATCCATTCTTAATACCTTGTGGAAGAGTGTATAAAATCATTCCACGATAATATGCATTATAAGTTTTGTTTTATCTAAGTCATTCATCTTTAGCTCAATCCTGTCACAATGATCCATCAGCCCAGAAGTTAGACCAACCTCAACATATGGAACATACATTTTTTTCAAGTAAGCCATATAGCACGTTACAATTTAACTTCATAACTAAACATTTTATTAAGATATAAATTATTATTTAATTTTTTTATCCCAAAAATTAATCTTTAAACTTAATTAAACAATATGTTAATTATTTAACCCAGTGTGAATGTTATTTGTTTAACTGTTTTCTTTTTTTCCAACTCATGAGTAGTATATTCAATATTCAATAAATTTAGAAATTCTATACACTCTTAAAAATATAGATAAAGACATATTTAAAAAACATACGATTTCCAAGATGCATTTCTTTAAGAATAAACCTTTATCTGACGGCTTTGATCCTAAAAATCGACTGATTTATTATGAGATAATAACGAGAAATCATCATACACACATAGTCCTATTTTATTTCCCTTACATAAAGCACTGAAAGATGATAAATAAATAAATAAAATAATAGAAAAGATAAATAATCACTGAAAGGAAATATGCCGTTTAATAGACGGATAAAAATAATAAGTAGATGAAAAAATATCATAGATAGTTGTAAAAATAGATGAACGGCCTAATAGACAATTCTTGAATAATTGAATGGATAAATGGATAGAGAAAATAATGGCTAAATAATAGATAGATAGACTAACTGACACATAGATATATCTATATCAAGATATATTCTTTATGCTTATTTTGCCTTACTGTAATTATTATTTGCTTGCCTATTTGTATATTATATATTGCCTACGGTATTAATCGTTCTGCTTTTACATATATTGATGGGCGGGATTCGAACTCAGACTTTCAAATGACCCATTACTCTCAGTGCCATCTCATATTGCTGACCCACCTGATCACACACATGTTGAAAAGATAAATAATCACCAATATCCGTATTTCATGCTATACCAGCAATCATCAGTTGACCTAGATTACTATCCTCACACATATATATAATCAGTGCTCAGCTTTATATTAAGATAGCCAATCTTCATACTTTAATGGACAGGCTTCAAACTATTCCAACTCACAACTCTTCAGCCTTCCATTTCATTGAAAATCTGATGATGGAATGTTCAAAGCCCTTGTAAGTGCCAAGGTTGTCATCCTACCCATGATGACATAGTTTGAGAGTCTGAGTTCGAATCCCGCCTATATTACATATATAAATGCAGGTTTAAGTCTGTGCAATGTATTAATATATATTGATGGTATAAATCTTTGGCAAATGGGTATTTATATACACACATAACAATTTTAATTATATATGGTCAATTTTTAATCTAATATTATTTTTGAGTTATTCCCAAAGTGAATGGATTTATTACTCTTTTATATGGGAAGTAATAGTTTATTGACAATAACTGTAAATTAGTTTGAAATATAGTATCAATAATTTATTCTAACGATCGCAGCGTCAATTTTTGTTAGAATCCAATTAAAAGTTAATAGATTATTTAATGCGTTTTCGCAATCTATCTTTCCCCTCCACGCGACTACACAAAGCGAGAGGCTAGTAAAGAAAGTGAAATTAACAAAATATGTGTTTAGAAAAATTATATGCTTCCTATCGCTTAAATCAGGCGGTGATAGGAATGACGCAAACGATTCCAACTCAGACGTAATCTAATTTGATCTATAGTTACAATAATATTAAAAAGTTTTTTTTCTTTCATTTTGTTTACGTGTCTGTTCTAAAAAGTTGAGTCTGCTATTAAAAGGAAGGAAATAATAACAATTTATAAGAAGGTAATGTAGTACTTACAAAACACAATAAATCAATTATTGGCATTTACAATTAAATAATAATAACATTTTATATATATTATCATCATAATTTTCAGATGGTATTGAAGTAGGCTATTTTCAATCTTTAGTTTAATAACTGAAACGCAGGCTTATTACATATCTGTGTCTATATATGTAATATATAGTTTAGAAATGCTCAAGCAAGATGATTCCTTATCGGACATAATGTAGACTTATTAAAGATTAGGTACTGTTTCCATTGCAGACAGGGTTTTTTTTTGCCTTTCTTCTATGCTCTTTTTTATTATTTTTATCTCTCTCTATATATATTACTATTTCAGTTACTTATTCTGCCATCTTCAGTAGTCTCTCGTGTTTATCTCTGCAAATTTATGACAATGAGATTTACAGCTTTATAAATATAGATATAGCTGTTATTTCGAGTGCATTTTTTTTAAATGCAAATAAGGATGAATATCAGGAATATAAATTTCTCATGTTGTAAAAACAGTGGCAGGGATAATTTTAGCTGAGTGTGATCTTATTTGTGATCATCCACAAGGCAGCAAAAATAGTAATGAATGCTCAATATAGTTTAGTATAATAGGTGGAGTGATAGAAAAACCTAAAGATTCCTGGATCAAAACTCAAGCAGTCACTCCTGGGTTTAAAATCACATGGTCTCCTGAAGTTGATTTTTTTTAATTTTATAATAATAAATCCAGGAAATGGAAATTATCCATGAGGAGGTGCTGTATTATATTTTTTACACAAAAAGTAAGATTTATATTTTAAATATATAGATATTTTTAAAACCATTTTTATTCAATTAAATGCATTAACTTGTAAACCTTCACCTTCATTAAAAATCACTGAAAGTTTCCTCATAAAAAGTTTTGTTTCTCATAACTTTAGACCATAGTATTATCATAGTATTAATGTTACCCTAAGTAATAATAACCTGCATTTTTAAGTAAATTTTAATATTTTATTGATGTTAAAGGTAGAAAAAAAATCTGAAGAGGTCAGTAACTTATAGTCTGCAACTAAGATCAAGGGACTTCTTCTTTGTTTTTTGACAGAAGCAAATGCCCAGAGGGTTCTTGGATTCTTCTGCTTTCTCATCTGGTTTTCATGTGAAGATCTTTTGAAGTATAATTTTAAATGATTTTTGCTTGTTTATAAAGTATTTTTGATTATTTTTACACATTACATGGTTGATTATTCTAAAGAAATACACAGGTAAACTTTCAATATATTCATTTGTTTTAGTTTTAGAAATAGAAGTTAATAAACTTGACTGCAATAATAATAATAATAATAATAATAATAATAATAACGATGATGATGATGATGATGATGATGATGATAATGTCTATTACATGTCTGTCAAAATTGACTTGGTGTTAGAAATTTTTAAAATATTGTAACTTTTGTAAGAAAATATCAGATTTTAACTTTGATAGTAATTGTAAATCTACTTTCATTCATTCACATTAAAAAATAAAAATGAATTTGTTAATTTTTACTATGATTGTTTGCTTGATTAAATATGTGTGATGACATTTTTGGTGCATAGTTATATTTTCAGGCCAGTTTTTAAATATGATTTTTTTAGAATATTATTTGCTTATAAAATTAAATTAAAAGGAAATCAAGTCCAATTTATTAAGTTTTAATATAAAATAATGATTTTATTAAAACATAAAGATTAAGCTTTATTAGACATTCATTAGACTAGAGATTATGCATAATGAATAATATTTCTGTAGCTTAATATTGACTCTCACTAAAGGTAGGGAATGGTTTTTATCCACTTTTAACACCTTGTAGAGGGATGTGATCATAAGCATATAGCCAAAGACATGTGAACAAGATGTATGATCCACAATGCATATTTCATGCTGAACAAGCACTCATCAGTTGGCCAAGATAACAATCTCTTACACATTTCATTATCATTGTTCAGTATATATAGATAGCCAATCACCTCAGTTTAATTGTTAAGTGTCAAACTTACTGTCCTCGCAACTTTAAAACAAACCATTTGATGGAAAATATTAATAATTTTTTATTAGTCATTTATTAGACTAGAGAGATTATTCACTAATGAATAATATTTTGTAGTGTAATTTTTACTACACCAGTCTAAAAAAAGCCTAGGGACTGGATTGTGTTCACTTTGAATACTTTGTGGAATGGTGTAATAATAAACATATAACTACAGATATAAAAAATGTATAATCACCAAGATGCATGATTTGTGCAGAACCAGCACTCATCAGGTGACCTTGTATGAAAGTGGCATAATGAAAATTACACTACAGAAATATTATTCATTAGTGAATATTTTCTAATCTGATGAATGATTAATAAAAATTATTAATATACTTCCAGCTTAGTGGTTTGTGTCAAAGATGTGAGGGCAGTATGTTTGACATTTATTAATTAAACTATAAAAATAATTTAGTATACTTCTCCAATAAATGTAATAGTTATTACAAGTCCTTTAACACGCTGGGTGAAGAAGTTGTTAATGGTAAGAAAACATCATATGATCACCATTTCTTATGCTTGCTTATAACTGTTGTTAAAACAGGCAAAACTCATTATACGTATTGCCACACACAGCAAGATAGAGTAATCAATGGATGCCAGAGGGCTTGTGCATAAAATACCCATAGGCCACAAGCCAGAAACTAGTCTGGGGATATTGGATGAGTAGGCACTAGATGGGGATTTTATGCACAAGCCTTCTGGCATCCATTGATTACTCTAGCTTGCTGTGTGTGGCAATACGTATAGTGAGTTTTGCCTGTTTTAATGGTAAGAAAACAATCAAAGTAAATTAATATAGACGTGACACATGTTTTGCAATCTCCAGAAAATGGGCAACTTAATTTATATAGGCATTTACATACATTACCATGTACCAATATCACAACGATTTAAAATCAGTTTTGGCTATGAATATGAAGAACAAAACCTCGAAAGCACTAGGCCTACATTAATTTACTTTGAATGTTTTCTTACCATTAACAGCTTCTTCACCTAGTGTGTTACTATACAATTAAACTATAGTAATTGGCTATCTATATATATGATACTGAATAACATAAAGATAAGTGTAAGAGATTATGATCTGGACCAACTGATGAGTGCTAGTTCAGCACAAAATGTGCATTTTTGTGATTATACATCTTTTTCATATGCCTTTGGACATGTTTATTATTACACCCCTCGACAAGATGCTAAAAATGGATAGAAACCAGTACCTACCTTGCATGACAGTAGGGTAGTAAAAATTGCACTACAAAAATATTATTTGTCAGAAATGTTGAGCTTTTTCAAAAACTTTTGTGAGATGGAACAATAGAAAGGGTCAGAATGCAAGAGAGTTAATATCCCTTTTGTTCATTTAAGAAAAATTAATAAAAAATAGTTTAATTTAAAGGATCAAAAATTTTCCCATAATCCGTAAATTTAACAAAGCCACCTTATATTACAAGTTTCTCTTCTTAAACAATTATAAAGAATACTTTGCCAGAAAAAAAAATCTTACAATATTTGTAAATTCTAACTTTGTTGAGATATCATTCTATTTTTAATGTCAATATAATATCATAAAATGTGGTAAAATATGATTTAGAAATTGACAAAATAATCTGGAATAAAAAAAAGATGCTATATTTCTCCAATATTTATTTTTAATTATTATTTTGTTTAGGAAACTATCATTTCGGTTATGTAGAATAGCAAACAGTTTTTTCATTGAGACTTTGAAATAATGTTATCAAATATTATGCTGGTTTGGTAAATCATGTGATGTTCGAGCACCAAAACCGGCAGGACAAACTTGCGATCTTTCAATTTTGAGTCCGACACATTGCTACTATTCCAGACAATGCAGGGCCGAGTTTGAAATAAAAACTGACATCAAATAGGTATGGATATTAGCTCCAAATTTGTTTTCTACTTTTATGGTACAGATTATTGGAATAGTTTATTGGTAATCTCATGAGTTAGATATTTAGCTGCAAAAAGATTGGATGGGTATGCTTTTTTTAACTTCAACAAGTAAGTACTCTATTTTTTTTAATTTCTAGATTTATAATCCATTGATGACCTTGAATAACTCAAAGGATAGAGCATGGTATGTTCTTAATATTTTCAGGACAATTTCTAAAATTATTTTCAGGCAGTTACTATATTTACATTAGGATAAAAAGAAAATCTCCAATAACTTTGAGTATGATCAATCAGTTTGAGAATATCATATCTTGTAACTTTTTAGAAAAAATATTAAACCAGATATTAATATAAAGCACAGACTCCAATATATTTCTGTTTCATTAATATAGATTTTTTTCATCATGGTAATATTACTACTTCAACAAAATTAGTTGTATATAGTATTACTATTCTACCAAGTCTATTGTACAGCATTAAACCATAGATCCCTTATCAATGAATTCTTAAAGATACTGAAAAAATAAAATAATGAACATGCTAATAGCTGTAACCAAGCTTTATTGATAAATGCTGCAAGAGAAAGCATTTAAAAATCTCTATCTAAAAACATCCCCATTCCCAAACCGGTTTCAAGCTATTGGCTATCCTCAGTAAGGTGCTAGGATATTTCAGACACTAGATCTGAAATACCAACTCAAAGCCAGCACTTATCTAATATTTAACTATTAAGTAGAAAATCTAAAATTTTCAGACACCTATATGTCTTCAAATCCAGCTATCTAATTTAAAAAGCTATATGGGTCTGAAAACTCTTCAGCAATACCATATATTAATAGTCTTGGCAGTATAACATCCCTTAAGATCTAAAACACACTTAAGGATATTCTATATTATTCCAAAAATATAATTACAATATCATAACTCTAACAGATATGTTCTTAAACTTGTCTGATGTGGTGATTTCTTTTTAATTATTAGATTAAATTTTTGATAAACTTTGCATTTAATTTAAATTAACAGTAAAATCTCTTTTAAACATACATTAAAATTTAGATTAAGAATAAAATTTCTAAAAAAAATATGTTATAGTAAACATAAATCATACTTTCTATGGTAGAGATAAACACCAGCAATTAATAAAGATTATGAAAATAATTTCTAACCAATGCAGTGTTGTTTGATCTAATTGTTAAGATATATCTGAGGATAGAACATATAAAGAGAATCAAATGGACTTGGAAATATTTTAGAAAAAGTTTTTGAATATTGAATAAAATGGCATTAAATATGGATTTATTATGCATTACAATCTGGCATCTATTAATTATTAAAGCTTACACTAGATGGCATAACAGTGATAAAAAAATTGCTACAGAACAACATTAGATAAACTGGGTTATACAATATCTTATTAGTCTTACACAAGCATAGCATCTCTTATATCAGATTTTTTTCAACGATGTTTCTAGAATTCATAATTATATTAAAATTAACATGCAAATTCATAAACATGATTAACCTTTGTTAAAAGATATTCTTACAAGTTAAAGATATCCTTACAGAACTGCAAATATATATATATTAAAAGCCAATGTATGAATGAATTTGTATTCTAATTTATACAGTCATCACAAAACTTGCTTTTGACTGTTTTGTTTTTATTTTTCTTCTCCCTTTCCTCCTTCTTTTCTTTCCTCCTCCCTCTCTTTTTCCTTTTCTTTTTTCTTCTTTCTCTCTCATTATTTTTTTCTGAGCTTGTAGCAGCTTTAACTGAAGTTTCATTTCCAATATTTGCAAATTGTTGTATCTTCTAATCTCTCCACTAGATAAATTCAAGACCAATTTCACTGAATTTTTGAAGTACCCAGATCTACAAAATTCCTTTTTAGTCCATTATGTAAAATATATTAATGAAGACTTCTGTCTTTTTTGGTATATTCTTCATCTTTTATATTACTAAAAGCATATGTATTTCTATTATAAATTTAACTTTACCACTTTCAATATATTTGGATTTATAAACTTATCTATTGGCTTTTTTTGGTCATTACACTTTTGAACTCTGTGCATAGATTGGTGATGTAAATGAAAATTGCCTTAGACAAATATTTCTTCTCTCCAGATATATATATATATAATTAGGATGCTCATTTCAAAATATCACTTAGTTTTAGTTACATAATTATCAATCCAAACATGATGAGATTACAATTTAGCTATAACTGTACCTATCTACATACTCAGTTTAATTCCATTACATAATAATTGTGGCATTGATTTAAATAGTGATAAGATCTTTAGAATGCAAAATAAATAGTATTTTTCCCTTTATATTACTTCAGTGTCATCTATGTTAATTTTGAAAAACCAACATGCATTAAATGGTAAGGCACATTCAAATTCCAAACCAGTTTCTGGCTATTGACTTTCATCGACTGCTTTTTGGCCATATCTTCTCAGTGGAAACTATCAACAATGTATTTCTTTAAAATGTCTTTGAGATAATTCTTGTATGGTAAACATGGTCTATTCCCATAAAAATAGTACTCAAGTGCACCATAATCACCTTTACACACAATTTATTTATTCAATTATTTATTCAGTAATTTAAAGCACATAAATAAATAAAGAATGAATTATAGAATTCTTATAGAAATCTTCATGTATATTGAAAGATTATTTAGGAATCTCAGGGTTTTTTTGTTAAAAACTATATCTGAGAATGAGAAAAAACTACTGGAGTAACAATGTCTTTTATAACAAAGACATAAAATATTTTTTGACAAATAAAGTTCTGATTCTATAGTTCAAGAATCTTATGAGCAAAATGTTTAGCAATTTTATGTGCCTTGCCTACCATGTGAAATTTCTAATTCAGGATGGATAAACTTTGTAAAACCTTTACATCTCATAGTCAACTCAATTACTCATCTAGTATTGTTTGTTAAATGGATATCTACATATTATTAGCTGGAGATCAAAGGTCAAAGATTAATCTGAAGTGATCAGATATGTGTTATTATGCTGATTATAAAACAAAAATAGGATTTATTATAGTGTGAGGGCAGGGATGTGTGTTTTATATTTTTTGAGCTTCATCTTAGAATATATTTTTAACTTTCATTTGAAATTATCTATTACGTATCATTTTTAGGACGATCACCCTTTAAAATTTTTGATTCATCTAAGCCTTTAAATACTCTTGGCAACACTACATGATAAAGTAAAATCTTGTCCAGCAATTACCAGTGGAGACTTTGACCAGCATACAAACTAAAATCCCGCACACTTGATTCAAGATAATCTTTATCCTACATGATTTGCTGCAATGATAGACGGCAGACTTCAGAGCCCAAGTTCCATGGATCCCGTTCAATTCTGTCATTTCCAGTGCTCACCGATCGATAACCATTCAATTTTAATCATTAATGCAGACTTTTATTATTGTGTGCTTAATTAATATTTATTTCATGCATACAATGTAAAAAACGTTTACATCCACAATTTCTTACTTACAATACATAGATTTTTTTTTTTTTTAAAGTAATAAAAAGATTTATCAAAGGGGATTGGAGTTACATACACATTTTAGAAAAGAGCTTTTATTTATTTATTTGCTTAATAAAATGCATAATCTTGTTCAATAATTTATAAACATTGTTAGAAGACTAATTTTCAATGGTTTTGTTTTTAAAAGACTTGCACCTAAACATGTGTGTGGGTGTGTGGTAGGTTTTTGAAGTTTGCGTGTTTCTCTTAATTTTTGCTGAAGATGATTACAGCATGAAAGTGTTGAATGTGGATGTGATATTTAAAATTTTAAAAAACCTCTGGGTCACTTCCATCCGGACTGACCCCGATCTCGCTTCGCCGGAATGATTATCGCGTATCCCATTTAATCTTAGACTTAGACATCTATTAATTTTAACAAAAACAATACCTTCATATGGATTATTTCATTCATGCTTACCAGAAGAAAATGATCAATATGTTAATATTCTTTGAAAAAAATGTTTCTCTACTAGTTTGTCAGCACAGCTGCCTTCCAAGCAGCCGGCCCGAGTTCGCTTCCTGGCGCTTCCCGGTCAACGCTTTGACATATAAATAATAATAATTATTCCTATTTCGGTGTAGAAAAAAGAGACAAAGAGAATGTATGTATGCGGAATATTTTAAGTTCCCTATTCGGAGGCAGATTAAATTAATTAAATAATACAACTCTATAACCAACGGAAAAGATTTATCAGGGTTTTAAAAGATTTTCTTCTTTTTTTTTTTTTTCTATTTCTTAACTAAAAATAAGTAGATAATCATTTACCAATTAACAATAGGATGGTTATCTTGATTAGATTCAAACCAGCTACCTAAAAAATCTAAGTTAACTTTGAAATTTTTAACTAATACAAAAAAGTGTCCAAATACCGCCAGGGATTCAAATCCAGGTCGCGAACATACCAAATGAATATTCTAGCCGTTACGCAGTGAAGTTTTTCATTTCATTTAATATTTATATATCTAAGGTATTCATGTATAATGACCATATGCGCATGCATGTATTGACATTTCTTCATTTTAATCAAATAACAGTAAGCGATTCATTTAATCGAAGCTAACATAAAATTCAAGGGTTAGAATATAAAGCAAAGTCAATTCTTAAATAATTAAAAATAAAATAGTTCTGCGTATCGTATATATATAGCACTATAATACATTATAAATAATAACTTGATCAAAAGTTTTAAGATAGCGGATCGAGTGAAACTTAATTTTGCAGACTTGATAATACCTTCGCGATAAAAAGAGTATTCATATTGTAAAATATATCTTGTAAATATTAATTTAATCTAAACCGAATATTTACCTGTTTTTAAAGAGCTTGCGAGTTGAAGCGATCCAAACAAAATTTGAAGTTAAACGATCCAACCTTAGACAGTAAATTATAAATAAATCAATCTTTAAAAATTAATTAATAATCGCATGCAAACGATTCTCTGCTACCAATCAATATAAATGCTTTGCGGGGGATCCTGCTTAATGAAACAAAATTGAAATCATGTGACTACGTTAACTGTCTGATATGGTTACCATAATAACGAAATGTTCTATCATTTAGTTTAATTTAAAATTAATGCATTATAACAAAATATATAATAGTAATATATCAGAGGAAGAATAAACAACTAGTTTATCAATATTTAAAATAACAGTATTTACGTACGTATGTGTGATTATCCACTTAATGAATAATATTTCAGTAGTGAAATTTTTACTACACCACTCTCGCGCAACGCAGGGACTGGTTTCTACCCGCTTTTAACACTTTGTGGAGATGTGTAATAATCATAAATCTCTGACCAAAAACGTGAAATAGATGTATGATCCCCAAGATGAGCATTTCGTGCTAAACCAGCACTCATCAGTTGGCCCAGATCACAATCTCTTACACATATCTTTATCATTGTTCAGTGTATATAGATAGCCATTTACTACAATTTAATTGATAAGGGTCAAATTTACTGCCCTCACAACTTTGATCCAAATCACTTCTTTTATCAGAATTATATGTATATGACTACGAGAGGAGAAAAAGGAGCAAATAATATTTGTCAAAATAAAATTGTGACACTGGTAACAATAGTTACAATAATAATAATTATTAGAAAATAAAATATTAATAAATAAAATATTTGAATTGTTAATCTCTTGGAGATCATGTGATATTCAAGAACCAGGAAGTGAATCTTTAGGTATTAAATGGTTACTTTACGTCAGTGCTAAACCACAAGAGATGATGATAAATTAAGACATATCAATTAGGATTGCCAGCCATGGCGGTTTACCGGAATTGTTCCGATTTGGGATATTAAATCCCAATGTTCCGATCTTGATTTCGGAGCCGTCAAATATCTCGGTTTATTAAAGTTAGGGAAAAAAACTGGAAATTGCACCTTTTCATATTTTGCTAATAATTAATTAATTGCTAAACTAAACCACCACCATTAATATTATATTAATAAAACTTTAAGTTTGTTCAATGCGATAGCTAGATATCTACTGTTCTTTTAAGTCACCATTCACTCGGGAGACGCCGGAGAAAGGCCCTACGCATATGTATGTCTTTTACAAAATATATATATATTTAATTTGCAATATTTATATAAAAACTCTATTTTATATTTATTTGCTAGTTTAATATAATAAATATATATATATCGATAATATTATCTTTTTATAGAGCATACCAATTTTGAATCTTTGGTTGCCTAAATTCATTTTAAATAATGGATTGCTTAATTAAGAGTGATTTATTTCATTGATCTTTAAAAAAATGTGTTACTTCATTGGATATCCTAGAGAATCAAATGTAGATTGGAAGGACGGAAGACTTTTAGAAAACATATATTATCATAGGACATTATCATAAGACATCTGTTGGTAGGGTGAAGTGCTTTTCTTACAGAAGAAATAGATGCCTATATAAAGAACACATGGTGCCTACTTTTTATTTTATTTAATATGTATATAATATATAGGATATATCCTATATATTACATATATAGACACAGGTATATAACAAGCCTGTGTTTCAGTTAATATGTATAGTAAGTGTGAATTGTTTTAATAAACATCGACGTTAACATTGGAAAAAAGAAAGTTATTTATAAAGAACAATGTGACAAAAGGTTTATAAGATTCATAAGTAAAGTTTTGAATAAAAAAATAATGATACTAAAATTAAGGTAAAAGGAAAGTGTAACTAAGTACATATGTACATGCATATATCATCCACTCCTAAATGAGTGTGGCTCTTTTAGTATAA
Organism: Epiperipatus broadwayi; assembly: GCA_028023455.1. NCBI lineage: Eukaryota > Metazoa > Onychophora > Udeonychophora > Euonychophora > Peripatidae > Epiperipatus > Epiperipatus broadwayi. The sequence goes on along the minus strand of JAQFVV010006680.1, from coordinate 179,354 downwards.
CTCCAAAAAAAAAAAAAAATCTTTATAAATGAGTTTGCTATGGCTATACAACCCAATCCATGAACTACGAAAATGTCCACATATAAAAATTACTGGTATTATTTTTTATTTTGCGATGTTATCTTTTAATTTCTTCAGCAAAAAATTTCCTTTTTGAAATAATTTAACACCATATCCAGTTATAGCTCTCCAATATAATCTATTCTCTGGCATGTCTCCCCAATGAAGACAATCAACAATGCATCTCTTTAGAATATCTTTGAGATAACCTTTATAATGTAAACAGGAATCTATCTCTCCCATAACAATCACGCTTTGATCACTTCCTTACAATATTTTTTAAAAAATATTAGCTCTATACACAGCTTAGTTAGCCATTGTTATTTCCTTTAATTTATTAAATGCAGCAGCAGTATATTAGAGACTGTTCTCCCTCAATATTTAAGTCAATCTTTCTACTTATAAAATTGCCAAGGTATGTAAATTGGTTTACATTTTCAAATTGACAATCATCCAAACTGAGAGTCGATGAGTATTTTCCTTTCATTATTAGATGATAAAGAACTTGAGTTTTTCGATCATTAATTATTAAATCAAAGTTTTTATGTTGCATTCCAAATATTAAATACTTATAATATCTTCTTTTCAACTCTTTTGCAATCATTTACTATATCTTTAGCATTTATATTCTAGGTAGATAAGTATGATAACAATTTCTAATTTCTCTATTTCTTCACTTACTTCTTCTACAATATTTCTAATAATTTCATTATTTCGTTATGGTTTTTTTTCTTTCAATCCATCATTTAAATCATTTAACGATGGTTAGTAAATTGATTATTCCTACCTTGAAGATAAATGTCATTCCCATACAATACAAAATGATTAAATGAGTGATGATACATAGACAAATCAAAAGAAATACTTTACCATTGAGATAAATAATGATAAACATTTATAAGCTGTGAACATATAGATTATCTTTCCTTTCACATTTTTTTATCTTTAGATTATCATTAATAGTTGTATGCATAACGACACAAAGTATAATAATACATAAAAATAAAAATACTCTATCATTACTAAAGGTAGCTTGTCATGGCATGTTATTTTCTTAACGTAAGGAAAACAGGATTTTACCTAGAAATTAAATAAGATAGAAAGAGATCCCAAAATTGAGATGCTAATATAAATATAATTTGTTTATAAATCAAAAGATGCACAAAAGATTATTTTAAAAAGGTTTTGAATAAACAATCTCAAAAAAAATATATAGCCAGGAAAAATAAATTAAGAATCCAAACAAGTCTTTTTTTAAAAAAAAAAAAAAAAACAACTTATGTCACCAAAAACTATGAAATCTGGGTACAAATAATCAATGAACATTGTATATAATTTGCAAGATGAGGATGATATCATATTTAAAGTAAATCATAAATTTAAAGAGATCTTGCAACTTGATTATATTATTAAACTTGTGAACCCACGATTTTAGTTGCTGCTTAATAGTCAAGTCAATAACTGACCCCTTTTCAATGCATATGAGCATGTTCAAAGGGCAAAGATTATTAGACAATGATTAACTATGCAGCCTCTGTGTGATTTGGTACAGTAGCAGCGATGGATTCGAAAATTAATCACATCTGCAACAAAGCTCAATTTATTATTCTGTACTTGAAAATCAATTGAATTCTCCAATCGCTAACCAATGGATTTTTTCAATTGCTCATAACTTCATATAGTTAGTGGCAGTTTTTACATCGGTGCAATTGCAATGACAGCTATAAGTCTCTCATTATGAGTGGATTAAGTCTTCTTATGTAAGACTTTGAATTTATGCTTCCTTACTTAATAACATCTTTGTGATAAATTTTCTTGAATGTACAGTCTATCCTTCTGGAAACCTGGATAGCTTAACTGGATCTTACTTTGATCATGTCTGCATCAGACTGAAATAAACATGGTATAAACTCATGTTAAATGTATTCAAATGCTTAACAGACGATTGAGCATTTTATTGTAAAGATTATTTTTTTAAAGACACTTCTATAATAAAGATTTAAATAAAAAAACTGAAAGCACTCTAAATTATTCAACTGTTAAATATGGTCATAAATAAAGTTTTATGCAAAAGCAGTAGTAAAATAGATATCCAAACAGTTATACATCACACTATTAAATCACTATTGTGGTTAAATAGTTTTTAATTTGTAATATTTACCGTTCAAAAATAAATAAAATCCGTTATAAATGTTAGATCAAAATACATTTCAATTTATTATCATTAGCCTATGCTTGAGTTTTCTTAAATTAATACTTTTTTATATAATACAATATACAATTTATCCAAACCACTTTTTAACACTTTTTAGCAAAAGCCTTTTATTTTACATATATATATATATATATACGTTTCGACTGTCCTGCAGTCTTCTTCAGAGCACAGTTATTTATATAACTTTATTACTGCTATTTTCATCTTTAGAAAAGCTCTGATGCTGGATAGTCAAAAACGTAAGTGTGTGTATATGTGTACAATAAAAGACTTTTGCTAAAAAGTGATAAAAGTATTTTGGATAAATTGAATTTATATAAGATATTACAGCAAAATAAAGGAAAGGGTGATTTTTATAAAAAGAATCAAATGATTTATTGCTCTACAATTCTTGACCTTCATGAAACTATGCCATTTTATCACTGACTAAATCTCACAGGGCGTCTATTAAATGATAAAATAATCGACTGGTTTGTTGCTTGGGGGTTTATACAAAGTTCAAACGCCACAAGTGACAAAAATTAAAGTCATCATTTATGAACTTTGACCTCCAAAGTGAATTACTCTAATAATAAACCATGTGGGGCGAATGATCTATTTAGTAGAATAGACTTAGAATGATTGGGTGAACATTCTATTATTGAAGTCTGGCATACAGATTAAAAAAAACTCTAGAACCAGGGGTTTTATAGATTAATGATGTTTTACCTGCATTTTTTTTTTAAAAAATAGTGATCAAAATAATATTACTTTTATGAGTAATAGAGTCACACCCTCAAAGATACTTTTTAAATTTGGATTTAACACAGCAACATTTCTGTTCTATTTCCAACCCTATGCAATAGTTGCTTATCAGATAGTATCTAAGTTTTTTTGAATTATCCTAAATAAAAAAATTAAAAGTAATTAAAAGAATATTTATTTTTTAAGAAATGTCAAAGTTATATCCACAAAGATATCTGTGAGCTTATATTTATGTTCCTGTAATCCATACATTGTTATTTTAATGATAAATACATAACCCTTAATGATATATCAATTTTATCTACTCTTTTAAATTTGGGCACATAAATCCAGATCACCATAATTAAAACAGTGCTTTGTCATCTTTAGAAGTTGGAAGTGCTGCAGGTTTTAATGAGATGCCAGGGGGGAATTTAAAATATGGTGGTGGGGTGTTTTTTAGGCAATATAAAGACTCATGAAGTTGTATTCCCTGATTTTAATGATACTGCTATTGTTGCAATTTTAAAAAATGAAAGGAATAGTTGAAATTGCAGTAATTATCATAGAACATTATTCTTTATAATTCTATATATACTTCATCCTTCTTCTTCAGTCATTTTGCTTATTCATATACAACAATATATCTTATTAAATAATCACACAGTCTTCTTACATCTTTAATAATAAATATTATTTGCTTAAAGATGTAAGAAGACTGATTATTTAATAAGATACATTGTTAAATATCATTCTTATATAATCACCATAAACTTTCAATTATCTTGTTGAACGGGCTGTTTCTATTATCAGAGACCTAATGTGGTTTTAAAGATCCAAAAAATCGACTACAGATATGGTTTTATTATCAGGCAAATACAAGAAAAACGTTGATAAAATTCTTAGATATTGATTTTTGTTAATTTGACAATGCATTTGACTCAAGTAATTGAACAGATCTATGACACTATTTAAAATTAGTTGTTTGTCCACAGAAATTACATATTATACAGCTCTTTCATGATGAAATAAGAGGAAATATTATTACCATAGATGGAAAATCTAATGCATTTGAAAATGAAATCCATTATTAAACAAGAATGTATCTAAGATTGTTTTCAATTTTTATGACAATAATCTTTGACACTACTTATAGGCAGTTTAAGGAATCAGAAATCAAAATGATGTAATTTTTTTATATGAACCGATTAAAACGCAAAAACAAGATATTGAATTTTTTGGATTCTGAATTTACAGTAGACTCATAATTGTGCTATTCTTGTCTATACAAACCCTGATCAACAAAAAAAAATGCCCATCCGTCGCATATGTATGAAAATGGATTATTCTCCAGTACATGAGGGGTCAGAATGACTAACATCAACATGGGTAGGATGACAACATTGGCGCTAATGTGGGCTTTGAACATTCCATAATCAGATTTTCAATTAAATGGATGGCTGAAGAGTTGTGGGTTGGAGTAGTTTGAAGCCTGTCCATTAAAGTATGAAGATTGACTATCTTAATATAAAGCTGAGCACTGATTGTATATATATGTGTGGAGATAGTAATCTGGACCAACTGATGATTGCTGGTTTAGCATGAAATACATATATTGGTGATTATTTATCTTTTCAACATGTGTGTGGTCAGGTGAGTCAGCAATATGAGATGGCATGGAGGGTTAAGAGTCGTGTGAAAGTCTGAGTTTCGAATCCCTTATATATTACATTATACTGTATATGTGCAGGTGTGTGTAACCCTATACAATGTATTAAATTTAATGTTTTGAGTAAGGTACATAAAAATATTTATTTTATATTGTCTAGTAATTAATGCTCAGAAAACTAAAATCGTATCTCAACCGATGAGGAAAATAAAATCTTCAGCAACTTTTAGTTGGACAGTCAAGCATTGATGGCCTAGCGGTTAGCATAGCTGCCTTCCAAGCAGCTGGCTGGGTTCGCTTTCCGGTCAACGCTTTGACATATTAAAAAAAAACTTTTAGTTGGACAAGAATCGAGTCAATTTAAATATTTCAGTAGCTTTTTAAGCAAAAAGTTAAATCTAGATGTTGAAACGTAGCACATATTACAGCATGTTGTGGCAGCTTTTAACAAGTTTCATCACAATAAAATAACTAATGCAATTAAATTATCTGTATACAGAATTGTTACTTTGCTAATTTATTGCATGGGAGTTTGGATCCTTAGCAATATAATAATATAAGACGTTAGAAAAATTTCATTTTAAGTTGCTTCACTAAAATTTTAAATCTACACTAGCAAGATCATAAGATTAATAATATGTTCTTCAGTTTATGTGATGAGGTATTATGGAGTCAGCAATTCTAAAACTACATTTTCAATGTAAAAGTACATCTTCATTAGATTGGCCATGTGAAACAATGAAGAATACAAGACATCCTAAAAAATGTTATAGTCAATTTGAGCATGGTTTTCATAAGGGAGTTAGGTTCAATTTTTACATTATAAAGGTTATCTCAAAGACATTCTAAAGAAATGCAATATTGATTGTTTTCATTGGGAAGATATGGCAGAAGATATGATACTTAGAGAGCTACATAATATTAGACAAGTTGAAGAGTTTCAGAAAGAACAGTCTGCTATAGTCAATATTAAAAGGCAGCATTGTAAAATATCAAATAAACAGAATATTCTAAATGTAATAACGTTATCTGCTTATACTTATTCTATACGGAATGTAATATGTGCACTTATATGCAACTATAGAGAAGCTTGCTATTTCTATAAATTAAGTACGGGAACTTATGGCGTTCTCATAATCATAGCAAAATGAAATAGAATAATAATGGAGAAATGAGGGTAATTGTAAATATTTGAAGAGATTTAAATTCAATATTAAAGATTTAGAGTGCCCATTTTTTGGAGAGAGGGAAGGGCTAGTCTCTACGGTTGATAGCATTTGTATTATAGGCAATATAACAATCTTCCCTTATTTTTCTCCTTGAATCATTTCTTTAGATGTATTGAATGATTGAATAGGAGTGGATAAATTGATATTCTGTTGAATTTTGGTGCTCAAGAAATATATAGCTATGTTCTGGCTTATCTGAAGTTCTTCAGGTATATACAATTACAATCATCTCTCCATTATTGTTCTACTTCATCTTGCTACGAATATGAGAATGCTATAAGTTCTCAAAGCGCTGAGCCATATTAAATTTATAGAAATAAGCTTTTCTATAGTTCCTTATAAGCATACTTATTACATTTATTATATCTTAAATGGGTACATATTTGTGTTTCATGAATTGGCTTGTATAGTCATTGCAAATTTATTTCTAGTATATTCTTATTTTGTCTTTTATCCTTTTTTTATAGAATTGAATTGCTTTTACTTATTTGTGAATAGATGCTGCTTGTGAAGATGACTCTGTCTTATAATTTAATGTATATGTTATAGTCTTCATTCTAAGTTAAACTTGTTTAGATTGTTTTTTAATCTAATTACTAACAATAGAAAAAACAACTTTCATTAGTTTCTGATGATAGAGTTAAATTTCAAAAATATTATTATTGTTGTTATTGTTATTATTATTATTATTATTATTATTATTATTATTTGTTTTTCTAATATTAAGTTTTGAAACTTTGTTTTGCAGTTATGTTTTAAACCACAGCATTATTATATATATTTTTGCTTTATTTTGTTTCTTTGAAATTAATTTTGAAATTTGATTGCTATTATAAACAAGTCTTTTCATAAATATCTTCTGCATGGAGTTATTTATCTTTTGTATTTTGATGTATTTTATAATTAATTAATTAATTAATTTAAAAATAAATTATTATTGTTATTATTATATGAAATCTATTCATAAAATTTTCCACATAATATATGAAATTTCTTTGTAGCTACTTTTTTTTCATTCAATTTGAAATGATTTACATCATAGTAATCGAATATTTCATCATTCTCGAAGTCATATAGTATTCAGGCATATGTCTTTTTCACCAAATCATGCAGGAAAGTTTATGTTATGTTTTATGGTTAAATGACTAATTAACTATCACTAACATCATTCTACATAGTTGTTGCCTAAAGCATTAGTTATAAAACATTGGTCTGTGTGATTTAATATAGTGATAGAATGTTAAATTATGAAGCAAAAGGGCTTTGGATTGATTCCTGTTTTGGCAATCTGGATGTTCAAACTTCTTATGAACTCTTGAACAATAAAGCCTTCATTATTTATTTATAAGATACTAAAAAAATAAGAGCAAACAGATGAAAGAAACTATGACAAACCAAAAGAAAAAACAATATAATAAAAATATCAGACACCGCCCTTCTTTATGAAAAACAAGTTAAAGAAAAATGAAATACGGTAGAATTTTAGTATAAGAAAAAAGATATGATCAACAGATAGATATCAAATCCAGATAATACAGATTTATGCTTCTCATTGTGATGAAGATGCGGAGGATTTTTATATGGATGTACAAAAAGCTTTTGATCAGACCAAACATTTTTAAATTGTCATGGGAAACTTTAATGTTAGAATTGATAAACATTTGAAGATGAAAATGTTGTGATACTAGAAACCAAAGAGGACTTACACAGTGAAATTTGCAAAAGGAAAGAAAAAATTTTAACCATGAATTATTTCATTAAGAAAAATGCTAAAAGGAAAAGAACATGAAAGCATCCAAATGAAGGTAGAGCAGAATTGGATTATATTTTGAGTAACAGAAAATTTGTATTTCATGATGTAATGTTCTTAATAAATTCAACCCAGGAAGTGATCATCGATTAGTGAAATGTAAGATAGATGTTAATGCAAAACGAAAGACAAAAATTATTAAGGAAAACAATATTCACAATTGATATTCTTAACCTTCGGAAACATTTCAGTGAATTTAAATTAGAACTTGCAAATCATTTTAAAATATTAACAGATTTTGAACATGATTAAAATTTGAATAAAACCAATAGAAAGATTACTAGTATATTTTTAAAAACTGCAACTAGTACAAAACAGCAGTAAATTTTCTTCTGAGACAAGACAATTTACGCGAAGAAAAGAAGGAATATGAAAATATGTAAAAATGATACATTAAGAAGAATTGAATATCTAGAATATTTCAGAAGCATAATACAGCATCTTGGTATTGGTATAAAACTTATTTATGCAATAAAAAGAAAATATAGAACTATTACTAAAAAGAAAAATGACATCATGAAATTATAAAAGTTCTATCAAGAATGATATACAATAAAGAACAAGAAAGATTATCCCCTACAACAACTAATATCTTCTGAATTGCCCATGATTTTAAATGAAGAAATGAGATATGCTGCTAAATCAATGAAGAAGAGAAAAGCTCCAGATAATGATGAAATTATAATCGATATCTTAGAAAAGCAGTTGAAGAAATAGAAAAGTTGTTGGCAAAGCTGTATACCAAGTGACTAAATAATAAAAATATACCAGATGATTGTGAAAAGTATTATTAATATTAATATTTTAAAGGTGATACAGAAGAGATTAGAAATTACAGATCTTTCAGTCTTTTATCAGTTTTATACAAATTTTTTACCAAGATAATTACAACTGCCTACAGGGAACATTGGATTTTAACCAATCAAAAGAACAAACTCAATTTAAAAGTGGTTTTAGTACAGCAGATTGTATCCAGGTATTAAGAAAAGTTATTAAAAAGAAATGAATATGAGTTGTCATTATGCTTTGGATTTGTTGATTATGAAAAGGCTTTCCTTCTATAAGCATTTATTTTCAGTGATTAAAGCATTGGATCATCAAGATATAGATCCAGAATATTGTCAAATTCTAAAATAATACTGATAAAAATATAGCAACAACAATTGGCTTATATAACTATACTAAAACAAATTAACATTGAAAAGAGTGTACAGCAGGGTGACTCAATATCTTCCAAAAAAAATTTATAGTAGTTTTGCAAGAAGCATTTTGTGGATTAAAATGGAAGCTAGGGGAGTAAAAATAAATGGAGATTATTTAAGTCACCTATATTTTTTTCCCTCATATGACATAGCATCGGCTGAGAGGCGAACCCGCATCAACCGTCTGCAACCAACTATTTGCTTGCAAGGCAGTTGCACGGACCTCTCGGCTAACAACGCTTGACAAGTCACCTACACTTTCCACGTAATGTAATTGTTTTTGAAAATAATGTGTCAGAGCATCATGAAATGTTGTAAGAGTTATCAGGTGAAAGTAGGGCTAAAGGTAAATGTTAAAAAGAATAAAATAATGTTCAATGGTGTTTTTCAAAAGAAGAAATAAAGATTGATAATGATGAATTAGAATAAGCTAACAACTATAAACGCCTTGATTATATGATTATTACAGGTAGAAATATAATGAATGAAATTAATCATAGAATTAAACTTTATTGAAGTGCTTTTGGTATAATAAACTTGAGTATTAAAAAGAAATATGCCCATGAGTTTGAAAAAAAAAGACTTTTAATAAATGCGTTTTACCAATTCTTACTTATGGATCTGAGACTGGGACACTTAATGGGAGAGCAATACAGAGAATAAACTATTGGATAAATGCATGATAGGAGTAACAGGAAGAGATCAAAATTATGTGTGAGAGAACAAACAGGTGTTACTGACATCATTGAAAGAATTAAAAGACTAAAATCAAATTAGGCTGGATATATTGCTAGAAAAGATGATAATAGATGGATAATTAAAATCTTAAACTGGATTCCAAGAGGTTTTAAAAGACTTAGAAAGATGCCATATATGACACGAATGGATGGGATAAAAGTGTGTGCTGGGGTGATATAAAGAAAAGAGGCTAGGGATCAGAGAAACTGGATTGAACTTGGAGAGATCTTTATTCTGCAATGAATCAGTAATGATTAAAAATTATGATGATGAACTGCTTTAGCACAAAAATGGTAAGATTAAATAAAGCAAGTCTTAACGTTATTTAAAGCTTTATTACGTGTGTTTTCATTTATTAGCATAATTTTCTGTACTGTCAGTAATATTAACTATCAACAAAAACGTATATCTCATAAATCAAACCAATTTACCTTACCTTCTTCAAGCCTTTTTATCGCTTATTGTATTGCTGAATTCTAATAATTGTTCCCCCATTTTATGATAATTAATCTGGGATGTTGATGCAGTGATAGAATAGCAGATTCTGGAACTTAAGTTCTGTGAATTGCAATCAATTCGGTTGCTTACTGTGTTAAACTCCTGAGCAATAAGCCATTCGATATCTTGCCAAAGCATCACAAGGTCTTTCTAAACGCATAAAAGCATTACAAGGGTTACATCTTTGCCTATAATGCTTTCCATGCTTTTTCAGAGCAAAAAAACTATGTCTCTTCTATCCTCTTTGTTTTTATAAATAAAAGCACCTTTAAGATTAGCTGACATAACATCATAGGTATATATGCTTTAAAAAAATTCATAGTTTTAAAATCCACACTATTAATTAGTGTAAGGATTTGCTATCATAATATAAACTGAGCACTGATTATATATATATATATGTATGGGAGATAATAATCTGGACCAACTGATGAGTTCTGGTTTAGTACGAAATACGTATATTGGTAATTATATTTTTTTTTTACATGTGTGTGGTCATGTGTATCAGTAGTATGAGATAGTTCGGATAGTGAAGGGGCTTGAAAGTCTGAGTTCAAATCCCTTATATTTACTATTAATTAAGTAATTTCTTTTTATTATTCTGAAACTCAATTAAAACTATTTTGAAAAATAAATGAATGACGGTGCAGTTAAGCATTAATAGAAATAAAAAAAATATTTTACTATTTACATATTAAAAAATAATATATGTTGATTGTTTTGTATCTTCGAGATTTAAACATTATTTTTACCGCACTAAATAGCAAATTCTATTCACCGTATGACGTTAAATGCTTCCTGTCACCACATTGTTACAAAAAGTGACAGATGTCTTCAATATGCTAAACTTCTCTGATCTTTAATACCCTGGGAAAGTGTGCCAAATATCTTCTAATCGAAGAAAAACTCTCGCTCCTAATTGGTATAATTCATACAGTAATGAAACGAAGTGTTACTAGATACTGCTGCAGTGCGAAGATGAAATTTCAAACCTTTCTTAAACTTGATATATTTTTGAATTTAATTTTTATTTTTCTTTGGCAGAAATATATAGCAACACTTGATATTCTCATTAGTTTATACTTGCTAAAACAATTTTGTGTGTGCATGTGAAAATGCTTATAATATGATAAAATTAATTCAATCAAGAATGTCTATGGAAAAATCCACCAATGAACTTCCCCTACTGTTAAGAATTACGAACATCTCATTGATGTATAAATAGGTAGGAATCTTAATTGCACTGCCCCAAAACAGGTGGAACTTCTAGGCAATAATTGCTGAGTTTGATCATCTGTGATTGTTTATATTTTAGGTCTTTAAATGCTATTACTAGAGATCTTTTTTTTTTCATCTCTTGATCACACCTTCATATTATGCTAAAATTATACCAAGTTTCATCTTTCATTTAATAATAGCACTTACATTAATATATATATACAAATAAAATGTCCGTTAATTAAAAACTATTGCGATGGGTTAGATAGATTTGTACAATTGAATATTTGATTATAATATCAGGCACATAATAGACTCAAACCCTGATTTAAGCATGGTTTGTAAAAGTTGATGTACGCTCTAAACTTAAGTGATTCACTTAAGTTTTTTAAATTCTTACCGGCGGAGAATGCGCGCGGAGATTTATAATATTTAAGAAATAGCGCATTATCGGAGATTGACTTCCATTTGAATAATTTCAAAGTTTTCAACCTTTATAATAATAGGCTTACATTTGTAAGTTATGTTTGTCTAATTGTAGGTAGTTAAAAATGAGACGCTGTCTTTCTCCTGCGATGGATTAGATAGATTTTTACAATTGAATATTTGATTATAACATCAGGCACACAATAGACTCAAGCCCTGATTTAAGCATGGTCTGTAAGAGTTTATGTATGCTCTAAACTTAAGTGATTTGCTTAAGTTTTTTAAATTCTTACCGGTGGAGAGGGAGAGTGCGTGCGGAGATTTATAATATTTAAGAAATAGCGCATTATCAGAGATTGACTTCCTAAATAATTTCAAAGTTTTCAGCCTTTATAATAATAGGTTTACATTTATAAGTCATGTTTGTCTAATTGTATATGGTTAAAAATGAGACAATGTCTTTCTCCTGCGATGGGTTAGACAGATTTTTACAATTGAATATTTGATTATAACATCAGGCACGCAATAGGCTCAAACTCTGATTTAAGCATGGTCTGTAAAAGTTGGTGTGTATAGAATGTACTCTCTAAACTTAAATGGTTCACTTAAGTTTTTTAAATTCTTACTGGCAGGAGAGAGCGGAGATTTGTGAGATTTATAATATTTAAGAAATAGTGCATTATTGGAGATTGACTTCCATTTGAATAATTTTATTATAATAACAATAACAATAATAAATATAACGGTAATTAATTCATTAAATCCGCTAACTCTCCTCTGCCGTTAAATTTAAAACATAACAGACACAAAAGTCATCAACTCAAATACCATGGAAAGTTTTAGATCTTTTTTGTTTCATAATGAAAAATTACATCATTACCAGTGTGATAAATTAAAAAATATTGCGATATTTGCCAAGGAATTGCTAAAAGTTGTTTATAAGATTGAACTGATTAACAATACTTTGTCAGTTTAAAAAGAGTTGTAATGATTTAAAGGAGTTGAAGATTGAAAATAAAAAATGGATATCTATTCCATATATTTCAAATGCTCAAGTGAAATTTTTTAAGGATATATGTAAAGATATGTTTAATGTTTCATTTTATGTTACAAATAACTTTAATAAGTTAGTGGATAATTTTTAAAATGTCATCTCTGTCAAGCAGAAAAGTAATGTGTATGGAATTTTTTGTGCATGCATGTTATCATATATCGATGAATTGAAATGCAGACTTGAAAAAATATCAAAGGAGCATGAATTGTTATATAAGCATGTGAAAAGTAGAAATAGCAGTGATTTAATGAAAGCTACAGTTTTCTTGGATCATGAAAGGACATGGAAATATAAATTTAAGTTTGATATTAAAAGTGTTAAGATTCTTCATGAAGAGAAAAACCATAATTAAAAAAAAATTAAGGAGACAATTGTAATAAATAGAAATAAAATGAATGTGATTAATAGACAAGCTGCTAACATTAAAATTTAGGATTCATGGCATTTGAATTGATGGTGTTAGCTATGTTTTGAATGTAACATCACTTGAGGAGGGTTCAGGAATTAACCGAAAGTACTTCTGCAGATTTAAAGACTGTGCATAATAGTTATTTACCATTATATTTATTATTTTTATTGTTAGTATATATATATATAAATAAATAAATTCAAATCACCCTCCCAAACATTATTTTTAGACCTGCCCTCTATGACTAAATATAAAGTCTGAACTTATCTTGGTGTTCTAATTGGGTTTTTTATCTTATAGTCCTGAGGAAAATTGATTAATAAGTCAAATATTGCAATCAAATATTGGTTGACCAATGACAATTTAAAAGGTTTGAACTAACAATTGTTAATTTTTTTAATAAAAAACAGTCACTTAATAGTAATGGTAACAAATTGTAAAAAACCAAAAGTATTTATATGCAATATCTACATATTTGGTGCAGTACTAGAGTAGCAAGCTGTAGATTTCAAAGTCAGTGGATGGTGGTCAGTTCTGCCATTTCCAATACTGGAATTTTTATGCATTTTTGATCAATAAATTATTGCTTATAAATATTGCTATATAATAATTAAACAAAAATTAAATGGTAATTTATAAAAACATGTTGCTTAAAAAAATTAATATAAATTTATGGCTTGATACAATCCTTAAGAAATAATATTGCTTTTCTATAATGATGTTTTACTAATAATAATAAGTAAATGGTTAATCACATTGGGGGAAGAGATCACATGACATCTTAGCACTAGAAGTGACACTTTTAGTTCTTGAGAACAGCACTTACCATTGGGCTAAATTGTACGGGGGCATTATGTTTTGCCCAATTCATCAAAGAGCATTTACTGTCATGTAATCTACATATCTTTTGTTCAAACTGTTGCAAACATGTTTTGAATATATATTAAATGTGTGTCAATTTTTTTTTACTGCTATTTAAATAATTTTGCCAATGTTGCTGTTGTTGTTCAATGTTTTTCTTTGTTTATTTTTTTATATAATTTCACAATTATACTATAATAAAACACATTAAATGTATGTTGTTATTTATGATATAAAAAAAACTAAAAATAGCTTTTTGTTTAAAAAAATACATAAATAAATAATCTATTGCAGAACAAAAGTGACTCCAGAAATCCTCCCTCCGTCATAGTAAAATTCTGAAGGGAGAAGGCTGTTCTCATTTGTCTTCTTAATTGCTGGTTTATAAACATTTGAGCATTTTTCTCCAACAAAGAGTAGTTAGATACCCATTTACTGACCACCGCCAGATAGTTAACTAAACTCTCTATAGTTCACTTACTTGAGAGAAAAAATTTTAAATTCTTAAAAAAACATTTCACTTGAACAGGGTTTGAACCCCATATCATAAACATGGCAGGTGGGTGCATTATCTCTACACCACGAGTCCATTTGTTTTATTGATATTTACATAAATTTGCCAATAGTGACAATCATTTTTTCTATCTTGAAAAATATTTTTTAGTAAATTTTTATTTAAAAGATCTTCCATTCACAGATGACGATTAATTAGCACTGAATTTTCTTTTCAATCCTTATTATATAACAACAAATCTAAACCTGAACTAACAAATTTTGTCAGTGTATTTATTTAGAAAAAATCAAATTTATAAAAGGGTACGCTGACCAATAATACCAATTCCAAAATAATTGTTGCAATAAAGTATAAGTTGCTGCAAGGATTACTGTCTGGGTTGTTCGCAACCTGAGACTCAGAAGGAAACGTTACCATGCCTGTTGTTAATGGATATAATCAATTTATTTTTCCATAAAAATAAAAAATTACATTGGTGAATTATTTTTCAGAAAAAAAAAAATGAAATGTCAGCTTTATCTATGTATGTATGTTCAAATTACTGATAAAGTGTTCTCACAGTTACCTAAAATCCCCACAGTCTGGGCTTCAAATCTGGCTGTACGAGACTTAAAAGCAATGTTGTCTTCAAATCTAGGCTGGAAGAGACTTAAAACTTTTTTAGTCTAAACTCTTAATTTTTTTTTTTTATATATACATTCCGTAGCTAATCTAGATAGCCACTTAACATTGGTCAATAAATAGATAACTAGCTTTTATTATTTAAAGGATAAAACAAAAATGAAAAAATATTAAAATCCTCAACATGGCAATTGGAACACCTAATAAATAATACCCTTTTTGCACTGTTTTATATGGAGAGATGGTGAAAAGGTCATTGTTTTATTGCAGGACTTTTGAAAGGATATTTTACTTTTCATCTTTTACACACACATGTATATATAATCTTTAATGTCTATTAAAGTCTATTAGACCATTAATACAGGTGGGATTCCACCGTTATTGTTAAAAGGAGGTTGCCTTGACAACAGTTTGAAATTGTTGATTGTTATTGATATTGAAATTATCTAAATGATATATGTATAAACACACGATAATAGCCCAAGCTTATTATTCTATTTCTTATTCATAGAGATAGTCTTAACATACGTTAAAGATTCCTGATATTGATAAGTTCGGGCTATTATCATGTGCTTACATTTATTCAACCATCTAGCTTTATGCAAAATCAAGTTTAATATATATTGTAATGATATGAATCTGGCTATCTCTGGTGTAACCATATATTAAAAGCCTCCTCGATTAATGAAAGCTTAAATAGAATAATAAATCAAATATTCTCGAATAAAATGAAGAAAAATTAATATGGAAAAAAATTATACCAGTTGATAACTTATGCCTAAATAAATATATAATTTAAATTGTATTTGGGTGATTATATAATAACAATCTTATTGTTATTCATAAAAAGATATTCGTAAAATTTGTAAAACTTCGCATACGTTAAGTATAATATGCTAAGTTAGAAAATAAATGTGTCAATATATTATAACTTTGCTTAATAATTTAATCAAAGTTAAAATCTATCAAAAAAACAAAAAACAAATACTTATTAAAGATAATTATAAGTTTAATAAAAAGTCAAATTCAGTCAAACAACAGGTGATTAAAGAATTAAGGAAAAAAACAGATTATAAATAATTCACTAGAAAAATAAAAAACAAGAGTAAAGATAACAATAAAACAAGCTGAGGTCCTTGGGGAAAGTTGTCCTGGGGGCGGGGGCTATAAAAAGAGAAAAAGAGCAGAAAAACATCATTTATGAAGATCCAAGATTCTGAATCATATAGAATAAAAAGATTTTTGTTCTAACTTCTAAAGCATTACACATCATCTTAGAAGACTGCTATTAAAATACTTTTCAGTACTGAATCAAAAACAGATACAATGTTGACGCATAATTTGCTAAGCCCACTCCAACATAATGCCCGCTAGTGTCTTAAAAATGTATCTCGACCAACGTTGAAAAATTCCTATAAGAAATCCAGAAATTAAGAAGATATATAATATAGCTTATTTACCTATGGAAGAATTGTTGTTTTTTTATTGCCTACAATATGTATATCCTATATGTTTAAGCAGCAGATTATGAAAACCAAGAAAAATATACCCTGAATTAAGTTACAGAGATTGATTTGATTTTCTATGATATTTCAGGCTTTGACTTATGAATCTGTATAGCAAGCTTACTAAATAATTTAAAGAAGTTTCCCATAGGTCTTTTTGTATTCATATGCATATAGATAAGTAGCCTCAATAATTTATAAATTTCATACATATATTTTATTCAATAAAAATCAGCCAACACTTAGACAACTCCAATATTAAAAACAATCAACAATTTCAAACTGTTGCCAAGACAATCTCCTTTTAACAATAAAGGCAAAATCCTTTATTTCATTATAGTATTTTATTCTATTATTACGTTTATTTTATTTTATAAAGTAATACTGTCTATCGGTAATCTCCTACATCAATCGATATTGTCTAAAATAAATAACGTTATTTAAATTATTTATTTGTGTTCTTCATTCTATAGACTCATCTCTAAACCTTACACAACAGCCCTCCATTGATCCCAAGCATTCAAGTTTTTATCTAAACAAAGTGGTGTTGTTACTATAAGAAGTATGATGATAATGCCAAAGATAATCTATTCATGGGTGATCTTTCTTAGAAGTGGCATCCTAAATCAAGCTATTGATGTTCAATCTCTATATATTCAAATAAACATAAATGAATGTTAAGTAAGACTCTCTGAGATAGGATTTGATGTGTGATGACCAGGAAATATAACCAGAATACCTTATATATTCAAACATATAAGGGACAGAAAGGTTTAATTGTCACCACCATTTATTTAATTAATTAAAATTCAAACGTCACTTAATCTTTGATAAACTGATGACATGCATATTGATTCAAGTAGTTCGATTATACAACAGACACATTATCTGAGTGTTAATGGCTTGCATATATATATATGAGTTGTCAGTATAAACACCACCATCATCATCAGAAGGGAGTACTCAGTACAATATATATGTATATTCAAATTTGTGGATATAATTGGGTTTTTTCCCCCAATTTTGGAATTGAAGTGGCTGTAATCATTTGTGAATGATTGATGATGATATATGTAAATTATGATATGTATTTGCTCTTTCAAATTATAATTTTCGTTTGAGTAATATTTGGAAATGAAGATTATTTTATGGTATAATCTATTTCATTTTCTCTATTAGATAAATATTATTGTTATATGTATGATTTTAATCATAATATTACGAATTCAATATATAGTAGAAGTGCTACAAAAAACTCAAAATTAAGACTTATCTATCGAAACTTACAGTTTATCAACAACAAAACAATAATAGTTTTTTAAATGTTTATTTTTATTTGTTAATGATAATAAATTATTTGCTTAGTTTTATCACTTTTCTTGGTATTTTAAGTTTATCAAAGTATATAATTGTTTATCTCTGCATTATGTTTAAAATGAGGATTTTTACAAAAACTGTGTTTTAAATTTAAAATACATTTCCACTTCATTTTTGTGTTCAATGACAGCTATGTAATTTCATACAGATTATAACATGTTCTGTATTATCAAAATTCTAAATGAATGATGGTTAATTAACCAGTATAAAATAGCAACTTATAGAAGAGTGCAAAACAACTTTTAAATATCCTCCAAGTCTTCTGCCAGGCCCCTTTGCAATAAAGATAGGGCCGTTAATAACAAAGTTTTCCAATTAAAAAGTGCTAATTTTTGATTTAAATATTTAGGTAAAACTAGCTAGATACCTATTTACTGATTAATATTTGATGATTAGCTATATGAGCTATAGCTCACTTACTTGAAAAAGATTTTAAAACAAATTGTTTTAAATTTGAACTCATTTCCTAAGGCATGGCAGGCAGAAGAGTTTTCACTGAATCAATAAGAACCTTTACTTACTTATAATATACATATAAAACGAATGGAAATACAGTAATTCCACCATAAGCTACAGGAAATTAGTTTAAATTTCATTTGAATTCCATACATCTTTAGTTATGTCTATAAGATATACATATATATTCTCATGGATAAATGAATTCACAATATTATTTCTGGGAGCTTCGATGTAATAAAAATATGATAGCTAAATAACTGCTGTTTCTGGACAATAATAAGTACTTTCCTCAGAACTTCTTTCTCAAATCATAAGAATGTGTGTGGCGAGATAAAATTCTTTTGGAGTCTCGTGGTGTGTATGAACTTTCATGTGTAATTTGTTTACATTCATACATTGGGCAGACCAATTGTAGAATAAATATAAAGAAAGGAAGAACACATTTTGGCAGTTAGAGGAAAACCTAATATATCAGCCATTTATTCACACATTAAATTAACTAACCATGACATCAATTTTAATAAAACACATATTCTAGCAAAAATTAACCAATATGACCAGAGACTGCTAGAAAACTATAGAGATTTTTAAAAAGCATAAGGGCATAAATGAAAAATGTGAATTAATGAAAATTAACTATATTTGGAAAAAGCTATTGAAGGGTGAAATAAATTCTCAACCAATAGAATTTGAGAATGAAAAAATAAGGGGAAAAAATAATGATTTTAAATCTCACCACACACATTCTTATGATTTGAGAAAGAAGAAGTTCTGAGGAAAGTACTTATTATTGTAATGAAATGTCAATTATTTCACTATTATAATTTTATTACATGGAAGCTCCCAGAAATATATATATATATATAATAGCAGAATGACACTTTTATTTTTTAATAAATTTATAACCGAACCATTAAATAAGCAGAGGGGAAATATAGTCAATATTTTACATATTAACTAAATTAATGGTCAGACTAAGATTGACTATGCTTACACAATCTGTAGCCATCTTTCAAGACTGTTATGCCTACTCTGTAACTGCAAGAAATAAAATACCTCTCCTGTGAATACTTTTCACTTATACTGGATACAAAAACCCTAGACACCATCCAGAGAATTAACTGAAATATTCACAAAAGAGAGGATTTTAAAACCTCCTAGCACTTAATTCCACAGCTAGCTCAAATAAACAAAAAAATTCCCTTAATTTAATCCATCAGATAATTCATATTTAAAACATAAAACAATATAATTGACAAATTTTGTAAATTTTGTATAGTGATATATAAAGAATAGAGAATTCAGGCCAAATTAACAATTAAAACAACATATTTATTTACAAATCATATGATAATAATGGTGAGAATGAAATAAAATTAAATTAAACTAATTATAGTTTTTACCATAATTAATTCCAATTTAAATTAGCAAGTAAGTGTTTATGCATTTCTAGTTTTAAGAAAGTTTATGAAGAAAATATAAATCTTAACCCTCATGTTTCATTTAAATCTCAACTATGATTTAGTTTCTTACATTGACATAGGTTTTGACTATAAATTTTCTGGAGTGATTATCCCTGTCTTCTGGAGTTCATGAATGTTTTCTGGAATTGGTTTACACTTTCCTTAGCTGCTTGTAGCGTCTTTTTGGAACAGCATCTCTCTTTATTTCATTGTTCACCACTAGTCTTGGATGAATGATGGTGATGTCTCAGAAATGGCAGGTCAAGGATTTTGGTCATATCTCAGATGATCAAATATAGAGGAAGACTGAATGAACATCCCTTTTGCAAGTCTAGCAGGGTATGGTGATGTTACAGCATCTGCAGAGATTCATACACATCACTAGAACACAAAACTAGAAGTCCGTGATGAAAATAAATACAAAATCCAGTAATGCAACAGCAACATAATACTAGCTTCAGTAACTGAATAACTGACCTAATAAAAATTTATTACCTTATATACCCTTGACAAACCATTGTCTGAGTTTACTCACATCATTAATCACTTTCTGTCTTCTTTCCTTTTAGCATAAAACAATGTACACCTGGGTCTCGTTTTATGCGGATTATTTTAATGCGATTTTGAAGTTATGCGATTCATGTATCTTCTTAATATCCTTCATATTTCACTGTATTTATTAGATATCAAGAAATTTAAATTATTAGTAACTTATTTTGATTTGAAATACTTTTTTTTTTCAAAAATATAACATTATATTAGCAGCTAACGTGAATATGGCCTGAAGCTGTATTTAGAACTTAGCTTCTATGTAAATAACCTATTTATACTAATGAGTAAATAATAATAATAGATTTATACTTACATATAAAAATATCACAATAAACATTCAAAAAATTTAAACTTTTAAAAGGTATTTTGTTATATATAACAGAAATAAATAATCTTTTAGATTTTTAAAATAAAAAACAAAGATTTTATAAACTGAAAATAATCTTTCTAATGATAATGTATAATCTTTTTGTTTTGATTGCATCTTATTTTAATATAGAAACAGAAAACCATTAACACAATACAAGACTGAAAATGGCGCTAGTTGTACATCACATTAAGAATAGAAATAAAGTGGCTAACAGGTTTCTCTGGGCATAATTGCGGAGAGATTCTTGACTTTGTTTAAGGAGAAGCCACAATACATCGCATCACATCGAATCTGATTTCTTACCAGTTTACAAATGAATGCTAGCGGTAATGATTAAAATATGTATAAAAAATGTAAAATTAAATACTGTAGTAATAAAAAAAGTAAAAAAGGTTTTCTTGTATTAATTTTTTCCAAACATTTGAAATTTTTTATTAGTCATACTTTATTTGCTTATTTTTTTAATGTGAATTTTAAAGTAATTTTTTCTTGTTGCTTTGCTTTTATGCAAATTCTGAAAATTACAGCACATATCCACCATTTTTCAAGGTAAATTAAGTCTATTTTTGTGTGATTTTTTTAATGCATGTTTTCTATGGAACCTATCTACCACATAAAATGAGACCCAGGTGTAATTCCTTTTTTTCTTGATTAGATAATTTACAAAATTATTTTACATTCTGATTAGATAAAGATTATTTTATGTTTAATTAAAGAACTTTACATTCCATTTTTCTTTTCAAATAAATACATACAATTTTAAAATAACATTTTAGAATCTGTAGTTTTTTTAAAAAAGAAAAGTAGTGATTATCTCCATTATATTTCCTTTTAACTAAAAAATCTAATTAAAATTCTTAAACCATTCTTACAATTTCTTTTGTCCCCACTCTTCTTTGTATATTAAATTGGAATTAGGATTATTTGATCAAAATTTTATTTTTCCTTTTGTTTAATTTTTAACTGTCATTTGTTCTATATTTTAAAATCATTTCTCTCCTTGTTATTTTACTGACTATTCTATTATGATATATATGTAATTTTAAACAGTTTATCAGCAATGTATGTAATTCTTTGATGTGATATTAAATCTGCATATACTATCTACCATGCTAAATACCATAGAATAGTAATTATAAATTTTATTAAATGCACATTATTATTATTATTATTATTATTATTATTATTATTATTATTATTATTATTATTATTATTATTATTATTATTATTATTATTATTATTATTATTATTATTATTATAGAATAGTGTAATATTGTGGAGAAGT
This sequence comes from Epiperipatus broadwayi, assembly GCA_028023455.1. Classification (NCBI taxonomy): domain Eukaryota; kingdom Metazoa; phylum Onychophora; class Udeonychophora; order Euonychophora; family Peripatidae; genus Epiperipatus; species Epiperipatus broadwayi. The sequence continues at coordinate 157,096 of JAQFVV010006680.1, read as the reverse complement.
TATATTTTTAAATGCTTTTTTGATTTTGAAAAATCAGTTTGTTTATTTGTTAACTTTTGATCTTTTTCAAGTTAGAATAAAAATTTAAAATCAATATTTAATATATTTAAATTCAATAGAATTGCTTGAAAATTGATATATAACTAAGTTATATCACTTTAATTCATTTGAAATATTATATTTTCAATATATCAACAAGTTTAGTAGATATGGAACAAGGCTTGGGTAAAATATGAAAAATTTTCAATAATTTCACATACTGCAGTAAACAATTATTCTAAGAATCTTCATTTTTTTTAAATAATGGTAATGAGAGAGCAGTTTAATTTTTTTTCTTCCAATTTAGTAACATTTTTAAAATCATTTTAAACTCTTAATATATATATATTTAGTATGTGTACATAATTATATATGTATAGTAAATCAGTAATTAAGTTTTTTATTTAAAATTGTTTCTATTTTTATTTTAAAACAATAGTTTAAGAAAAAAAGGTAAAGTAGAAAACTTGCATTATGTAAAACAATCACAAAAGGTTTTTATTTTAGGATTTTTTTTAAAAAACAACTGTTTTAAAATTAAAATAAATCTATCAATTTAAATAGAAAACTTAGTTACTGATTTATTATACATATATAATTATATATCCATACTAAATATAATATGTACATTAAAAGTATAAATATAATATATACATTAAGTGTATGTATACTTACTACAGAAATATCTAATGACTTACATATACTATATGTGTGATATTGATTAAAATAAAATTATATGTGATAAGTTAAGTTCATTTACAATATATACACATGTTTATTATGTATGCATACTAAATATGATATATACATAAGGGATATATATTTTAACTTATAGCACTAATACCTAATGATATATATATATATAAATGTCCAGTCAATATCAAGTATGATATAGTTTTACATTTTCATTTACTGTATCAATACTAAAAACTTAAAACTAACAGAAATATAAAAAAAATGTATTATGTGCTTTTATTGACTGTGCACTAAAAAGAAATAATTGTTTCTTTAATACAATTGGAATTTTTAGATTTAGCTTGAAATAAAAGCATGGAGGGATTGCTTTATTAATTACTGGTACCCTGCTTTTATTTCAAGTTAAATCTCTAAAAACTCCAATTGTGGTTGAAAAACAATTATTTTATTTCTTTTTAGTACACAGTTGATAAAAGCATTTAATATTAATTTTTTTATCTATATTATTAATATATTATAGGCAAATTTAATGCACACATTTTTTTAGAAGTTATTTTACAACACAAATCATTCTACCGACTTTTTGTTTTGGTTATATCTTAAAATAAAGAATTATTATATTTTCTATTGTTTCACTGAATAATAATTTGCAATGTGAAAAATTGAATATCTCATTTTACACATATACAAAATTATATTTATAAATACTGAAAGTGTATTAAATCTTTATGCACTAACCCATTCTAAGTTTCTGAGCCTTATTTATTAATGAAAAAATTAACTATTCTCCATCCAAAATATGTCAGACTTTATCATCAGGTTTCTTAAAAGCAAAAAATAATTCATCAGTACAGTAATGCTATTCCTATTTAAACAATAAATTGCTCAGATTGATATTAAATCCTGAATACTGAAATTAATGGATATTTGAGGCAGTTTTATTTATGATGAGTTAATATAAATATAAAAGGAAGGCGAAGCTATTTAAAACTCATTTTTCACAAAAAATCTTGCATATAAATAAATATTTAAATATGTAAGTAAACATTTAATCAGTGCTGAAAATAGATAATGAATTGAAGATATATTATATTTCACATACCATCTATCATATTTTTTTCATCATTATATACCATTAAATAAAACAAATAATTAAATTATTTATTGTTTGGAAGTTCATATGAAGTTTGAACACCAGAAATGCCAGAACCAAAATTAATTCAAGGATCTTACACCCCACAATCTTTGCATTTTACCATTGCACTAAACTACACGGGGGGGGGGTACACAATAGCTTACTGTAATAATAAATTCACTCATGTAAAAGAGTCAAAATGCATCTGTATGACAAAATATAGTCAATTCAAGATTACTAAGAATTTTTTAAATACCAAAGTTAATTATTTAAACTAATTAAAGGTGTATTTTTATAACAGAAATTATGGTTCTTTGTACATAAACAAATTATCAAAATGAGTACAGCCATTCTAATTCCAAGAAATAAAAAATAGAGAAAATAAGAATATATAAGAGATGAGTTTTGCAATGAACATACAAAGCAATCTGTGTATTTCAAATATATCAATAATTCTAGTGCATGACAGGATAATTTTGAATTTATAGAGTCCTTGTTTTTACACTGACCACTGGGACCGAAGAAAAATCCATGACCGTTAGTAGCATCAGAAGCATTGGTCATATAGTGAGGTTTTGGAGCACTGGCAAACAGGTTAAAGCTTAGTACTGTTCGGCAACTACCATATCCTGAACATTCTGGGTTTAAAGTACTTTTGCTAGGTCTCTGAATCTTGTTGGCTGATCACACGATTCTGACCATTACCATATATAGAACATGCAGTGACTTCCTGTCTTTTAACTTCTGCAGCAAACTCTTCTTTCTGAAAAACTTCAGTACATTGCTCTCATTATATTTTATCGTCAATCATATGTTTCTAATAAAAGTAACTGATATTGTACTTTTGTAGAGTGTCTTTGAGGTAAACTTTACAATTTAATTAAATCTCCCATTGTTGTAAAAGCTATGATAAGGTTCATTTTAAAATACTCTATTGTATAAAGTCTCTTATTGGGGCAAATTAAAATTACTTATAAACAGGAGTGATCATTTTAAAAAGGTGTTGATAAAAATGTGTTTATATTATGAAGCTTTTTGAGGAGGTGGAACTTGGATTTTAAAATGGCATGTAAAGTAATCTCATACAATTATATGTAAAATCACTCTCATTATCTGCATCACTATTATCTCAAAGAATTGGTCATCAGCTGACTATGAAGAAGCACTTATAACAAAGAATATTTTAAAACTACTCATTCTACATTACACTAACCCTTTCAAATCCAATCATTTGATTCCGAGCTAATATGCGGACATTTAAAATTACAGATAACACTGAACCTTATATAATACATATTTTAAAAGTATACATACATATGCAGAGCCAGGGCATACAGTTGTGCAGGTTCTGCAGAGCACAAAAACATTTCATCACAGGAGCACCAAAATGCCAAGATAATTAATGAAATTTCCATTTAATAGAAAATGTTTATATTTTTGAATCACATCATTATTAGAAATACATTCTGAGTGTAAATATTTTATTTAAATATGAGAGAAATATCTCTTTATTTAAACTTATTGTGGCATTTGCCAGAGTCTGGAATTTCAAGGCTTGAACTAGAAACATACTACATATATATCCTTAATATTGCACTAAACTGAACAAACCAATGCCATTTTGTCATGATAATTGATAAAACTTTTATGTAAATGTTTAAATTTTTATATCATTTTATTGTTAGAAACACATTCTGATTGTAAATATTTTTTATTTAACTGTAAGAGGAATGCTTTTTTACTTAGGCTTATGATAATTGTTCAAACCTCAAAATATATTATATATATGTTGAAATGGTATATTTCTGTTCATAATATATGTTTCGCCTATTTTTCCCCATAGCTCTATCTATATATCAGCATGCTAACACAGTCGTATATGTACCACTGCATATATATATGTCTTATTATTATTACTATTTGCGGGATATTCCGTGTAGTGAAAAAGCTAAATGCTGACGTTTCAGTACAATATCAAGTACCTTCCTCAGAGCGTCCTCTTTCTCAAATTTTTCTTCGCACACATTCTTTCAAAACACCTCCATTCTGTAAACCAATCTTTCCCGTAAAGATGAATAATGTTAATTCTAATATTTGAGAAAGAGGACGCTCTGAGGAAGGTACTTGATATTGTACTGAAACGTCAGCATTTAGCTTTTTCACTACACGGAATATCCTGCAAACAGTAATAATAATATGACATCTTTTATCCGTGAAAATATTAGAATTAATATATATATATGCAAACAAACATTGTAATATCATAGATATAGATATATTGCAGAGAGTAGTTTCATTTAAATTTATTGAATTATACATTTTGTTTCTTTAAAAAGTCTATTCCTTATTTTAAATATTAAAATTGCATGTATATACACATAGTCCACATACTACTGTGATACATATATAGCATAATGTTATTTAAACATTTCTTGAGATTCTTAAATTTAATTTGAAATTATGATAAACAAGAATCACATGACGCACACCTGTATTGGCATAACATGAGATAAAAATCTAAAATTGCAAATTGAGCAATAATATTTCTCCAAAATGGATTTAGTTGTAAACAATATTTACTGAGCTGGAACTATTTCCAGATTGAGTTAAAAATATGTTAAAATTTAAAACAAAGGGTTTAAATAAACTTAGTAAATTAAATTATAAGATAGCAAATAAATGCTAATGGATTATTGGCAGAAAATAAATTTGTTGCCAAAATTATAACCTGATCTCAAAATATTATAAATAGGCTGTATTTCATACATCAATATGCTTAATCTATATTTTTCAAGAAGTGTAGCCACCAGTCTTCACAGCAGTTAAAATTTTAACATGCCAGAGTAATAGGGTTTAGATTTGCCATTCCCCTGTGGGAAGATGGTGGTCTCTGGTCCCATCCTATATGCTGACTGGTGCCATGCCATCATCATCATTTTAAGAGTGGAAAATGTTCTTGTCAACTGCCTGTCATAAGAAGTTCATGGACAATTTAGCTGCCTATCCAGATATCCAGAGTGCTACTTCACCTGCTGTCTTATGTGCCCAAAGTACAAGCTGAAACCAAGAAGCTTGGTAATATTCTTCTTAACCCACAGTTCTCTAAATCAACTTCTAAATCTTTAAACCTTTAAATTTATTAAGCTAGCTTATAAAATGTAAACTGTATGTTCAATATTTAACTCTTAAAATTATGTTTAAAGTAATATAAAAGTAACTGTATAATGCTTCCCTAAAACTACCTCTGTAAATTTTAATTTTGCTTCTCTAAATTATAATAACTGTAATTAGTTATCTAAATCTCTTATTAGTGCAGTTATGTCTATATACTATTCTAATTACTTATCTAAAATTTATTTTATATATGTAATAATATGCCAAGCATTTTGGGACAGTGAGCCCTGGAAGTTTAGTAAACTTTCAATGGAGATATGATTACTAATATCTCATTTTAATATTAACTGATGAGTGCTGGTTCAGCTTGAAATAGGTATATTGGAGCTCATTTATCTTTTTCACATGTAGGTGGTCATGTGTATCAGTTTGTATAAGATGGATTGGATAGCTGTGGGAGTTTAAAAGTCTGAGTTCAAGACCCTTATAATTACATTGTCTAATATAGACAATATACATATATTTAAATATTATATATATTATATTCAAAGCACAACAGCCTACGCGTAATAAACCAATAGAATCTCTGCAATCTGTTGTGAATGCATTCTACAGATAAAACATGGATTTCCTTTCCTTTAGTCTATTTAAATAGATTAAAAGTGATAATACCGATTAAATCAGACTGATATATTAATCTGCTTAGAAGTTTTAAACAAATATGAACGGCTTGAAAATAAATAATAAACCATTATTTTTATAAGTTTTCAAACAAATTCCAACTTAATACATTACATATAATAAACCTTAAATGTTGAGTTGTGAAATACACTTTAAAACAAGCTAGCTATTGATAAGTTATGGTTTATTGTATCAAAAGTGTTAAGTAGGAGATTGTTTGAAATATTGTAAAAATTATTACTTATTATTTTATCTTCAAGCAATTTATTTTTGCCTGTTGAATGAGATTTATTTAAAACTTCTAGGCAGATTACAATCTCAACCTGTTTTAACTATAAGTTATCATTCAAAATATTTAAATTTCTGATTAAGGAAGATGGAAGTCTTCGATCAGAGAAAGCAGCTGTTTGATATTCACTTAACCTTATATTTGCAGTGTAACAGTAGCTGGGTTCAAACCCTGTTACAAGAAAGTGAAAAGCGCATATGCATTACCCTCAATACAGGTATATATTCAAGCGGGCGATAAAGGGTTAAAATATATCTAATTATACATATATATACGTGCGTGAAGTAAATTTTAAACTCTTTCTTTATTATTCTTTTTTTTTTTGTTGTTAGAAAATAAATGGGGAAGGGATGGATTAGTAAGCATTATTTATTTAGATTGTTTTACTTTTGAAATATTACAAATTAACAAAATTACAGTTGTGTGCAAATATGTTATAAATTGTTTAGAATATTGATTTAAGTTTCAATTATATTTCAAATTAACGAGGGTAGCGAAAAAGAAATATTGTTTGTGCCTTCAAGCAATTCTGTGTTTGAATCACAATCACTAATTACTGCAAAAATAAAATTCCAAGAAAAAGCCAAAGAATGTTTGACCAAAATTCCCCAGGGCTCCCCATTAAGTGCTCTCCTCTTCATGATCTATATAAATCCCTTGCTTTTGAGCATTGAGGATGCACTGCCTGGGATCTCCATCCCTCTTCTTAATGAAAACATCTCCCACATCTCCTACATGGATGATGTGGTGATGTTTCTTAAATCACATGAAGAAATAAACATTCTTGAAAGCCTATTACAACACTATGCTCAGACGCATGGGCTTACCGTTAACAGGAACAAATCAGCAATTTGGAATATCAAAACAGCTAACAGGATAACAGGTTCATTACAAGCTATGCCTCAGCCTTTCTTGGGATTCAATATGTCACTATCCCCTACAGCAATGAGGATGGAAATACAACGAAGACTACTAAACAAAATAGACATCATCATAACATGCCTCTCAAGAATATATATATCTACATTTGGAAAGGTTTCACTCTTAAACTCCCTCATACTCCCCAAGATTATATATTATCTTGCGGGTTTTAAACCAACAGAAGCTTTCATTAAAAAAGTAGAATCCCATTGTCTGCGACTCTGTAGAGGTGGGTGCAAATCATTTATCAGTCTGCACACTCTTCAAAAGCCAGAGACATGAATGGACTGGGACTGCATTCAATAAAGGTATTCGCAATACAGAGAACTTACAATATGATCCATAAACTTTACTCTGATTGCAGGACCTTCCAATGTCCACTTCCCAAAGAGCAAGTGCTTCCCACTGATAGACCGCCCCCTCAGAGGTTCACTCCCATCTGGCTACAAATGCAGATATCATACATTTTTACGCACATAGTACCTTCCGCGACCATGTTCAATTCAAAAATAACCTATTGGGAAGCCTTCAACCTATCCAACTCAAATACCCAGAAGGCACACACTTACCTCCCCCATCAACATAAACAAACTGCCAAACCAGCCCGTAGATTGAAACTAGCACCTAAACACACAGACTTTCTTCTCAAAATTAACCTTGGTAGCCTCTCCACTGCTATATTTCTTAATAGAAGAGGCTTCCGCAAGATCCCATATGTTGTCTCTGTCTTTCCAGCCCAGAAGATATGGACCATATCCTTCGCCTTTGTCCGGTCTGGCAGGGACTAAGACAAAACTTCCAGAAACACATTGATAATAATGGTCCAGATCTAACATCTCTTGAAGGGGTTTTAAATAGAGGCATTTTCGCTGAAATCAGGCTCGCCACCTACATAAACTTTGCCATCTGGTTGACCAGATGCAAGGTGATTTTTCAAAAATTACCGCTAACGAAATCAATAACTGCTTTCTCAGCATAATTAAAAATATCCAAGAAACAGACAAGAGAGAGGCCGATCCATACCTGGCCATATTAACATGGGAATTCACAACTGGTCTAAACAGCACCTCTCCAACCAACCCCTAAATAATTTATATGAAAATATTTATTATGACTTAATATCTTATTATAATTTAATAAAACCCTCCAACCATAACTTGCCAAAACAGGGTTTACTAACAAAGGTATTTCATTATAGACTAGATGATTAATATTCACCTTGCGTTATATTCTACTGACTTTTGAATCATTTCTTCTCTGTATATACCACTCTGTAACCTCGACTAGATATTTCTTGTTATTTTTTTATTTTTGTTTTTTTTTTTTTGTAATCACTTATAGGTCAAATAAAATTATCTTGAAAGAGGAAAAAAAAAAAAAGAATAGATACCAGGAATGATGGCACCACCAAAACAATGGAAATGTAAATTTAAAAAAGTAAAAGTAATTTGTAAAGGAAAACTATTCAAAGAAAAAGACTTAGATTAAAGATCCGATAAAAAAAAAAAAGAAAAATTTCCTTTGTCTGAGAAATGAAAATTAATTAGAAAAAGAAATGAATTAATGAGAATTTGAGAAAGAAAAAAGACAGTTTTTCAGTTAGATTGTGACCGCCTAGTAAGATAGACTCATAAAGATATAGAAAAAATATTTAACATGACAGAGTAAGGACCATACGTAAAGGGCTTCATCACCCACAGCCAATGCAAACTGACCCTAAACCGCCTGCCACCAAAGAACCTAGGAACCTAGCGAATACCCCGGATTGCTGAACATAAAATGAAATAGAAAAGAATCGTACATCCCAAAATATGAATTTATTTGAATTGAAAATTATATTAAACAAGACTTCACCTATTATGAACATCTAAATATCGGACTCGGCAGAAAGAAATTATATATTGCGCTTTTATAAAACAACTCCAAATACTACCAGATCGTGGAAATCCACTTGATATGCTTCATTACATTCTGATCCCATACCCTGAGGTTTCGTCAGGTAAAGTGAACTCTGTTTTTATATAACTCAGAATTGCTTATAGCTACCCTCAAAAATAACAAACTTTTTTAAATTATTTCATAACATAATATTATTGCGTACAACTGTATAGTAAACATTTTTTTCTTATATATATAAATTAATATGTGTTTATTCTAAATTAAATGTTATATTGTTTCATTCATGATTTGGGAACGTATTATATATTTTAAATGGGAGGGATAAGAGTTGATTTCCATAGATCGCATTTAGATATTATTATAAAATTTAGTACAGATTTACCTTTGCATTAGAGTTATTCAATAATTATCGTTTACATTTTCCAATCACTTCATTTGCTAAATAAATTCCAATGATTCAAATATGTCTGAGGTAAGCGGTTATGTCCATTAGTGCATTATCAGTTAAGTACAAACCTATATTTTTTTTGTGTTATTACCTCCGTTCATCCGATAGGTTTTCCTCCCCACCCTGGGAGTGAGTTAGCTTGGGTCAGGCAACTTGTTAATCAGGAAATATAATTCTCATAATAGTGAGTTTGGTGCTTGAGGTCATTGATAAAGTGACGCTCATAAATATATTCTCCCAGAGACATTTTTTTTTATATTTAGATCTTATTCAAGATACAAGGGCTACCAGAAATTTTTATTCATTAATCTTAAATCCTATTTACGCAACACTTAAAATTTGCGTCAAGTAAACAATACTTGTAGGAATAATTCGTATCAGAATTTTCTGTGGTGGGTAATATTTAGATATTACCTACAGGTGTTATGACGAATAGACAGCCGTAGGAATTCCATCTAGTCTTTGGTTAGGCTTACTTGTCCATTTCTTGAGATCTATATTATTTGGTTTAAGTTCACCAATGTCGGATAAGACGTGAGAAAGGGGTCTCCCATTAAAAATGGCTTTCCAACATTTGGGGCTATGAAGGTAGGAGAACGGCAGGTTAATAAAAATAAATTGTTCCGTTATTTGCGTGAGTTTAATTATTGTGCCTCGCAAATATTGCTTTAGAAAATAAAGCACCAGACAGGGGAGAAAATAGGAATGAGAGGCAGAGGTTCAACAGTAAGGCAGGCAATGGTTAGCATAGTATTTTGTGAGCTGGGGTGAGGAGCCCGGCATGTTATATATATATATATATATATAGAAAAAAATTTATGTATCTCAAAGATAAAGTAGGAGAGACAGTCAGTATAGATATGACAATAACAAGATTATAGGAGATAGAGGGGATGGAAATGAAGGTATTTAGAGGACAGAAGGAAGAGAGCCCAAAGAAGCATATAAACAGCTTATAAAAATATTTTAGGAGATATGGTATACTGGAGGAATTCAAAATAATCTTAGCACAGGTCCACCTTCAAGGATATGCAAAAATGTGGTGGGATTCTATGTTACACCAACCCCAAACATACCAAGAGTATGAAAAGGTCCTAAAGAAGATGTTTTGGAATGAGGAACAGCAGGAAAATATCAAAATGCGAATCATTAATCAGAAGTTTTCGGAAAAAGGGAAGGAAAACCACATACGATTCTTCAGACAACAAGTGGCCACACTGAAGACATTAGAGAGTGAGAAGCTATCTGAGAATCAGATAGTAAAAATGGTGTGTCGAAATTTGCCATTAGAAATAAGATACCAAATAGGGATTAAAAGTAGTAGATCAGCCCAAGAAGTTGACAAAATGTTAAATCAAATTGAGGTAGATGAGCAAATGAGGGAGATTGAAGATAAAAGATTCAGGGATCAATGTCAAACATATATGGCAGAGGAAGAAGAAATGACACACATGAGAAAAAGGAAACATATTGGAAATTTGGTGTGCTCATGGGATGATAGGGTTCCTCAATATGCTAAACAGGAATGCCCAAAGATTCATATGGAAATCAATCAAATAGAAATAGAAACTCTCATTGATTCAGGGAGTCAAATCTCTGTGATGTCAAAAACACTATATCATAAACTGATTAGGAAACAACCTAACATACAGACCCTTCCACTGACGAACACACAAGTGACAATGGCAAATAATAAGAGGGCCAAAGTAGAACCTAAGCAGATATGGGTAGACCTATGGATAAATGGGAAAACTTTTGCTCATATGTTCCTTATTATGAAGGACCTGATTCACGAGGCCATATTGGGATCAGACTTCCTTCACAAATACAAATGCATCTTGGACTACGAAATGGAAACAGTTGCCTGTGAAGAAGAAGTAATTAAATTTCTGGTGCCGGATCTATACCATTCAATTGGGGTCATGAAAGTGGAGAAAGATCCAATGGATAGAATAATAGATGATAAAATTAAGCAGGTGGGTGTGGCCAATCGAGAAGAAGAGCAGGCATTGCAGAGAGTATTGGAAAGGTATGGCCACATTTTTTCAGATATACTGGATGTAATACAAGGATTTGGACAAAGAATTAAAATAAATCAGAATCAGCCATTCCAGTCTAGGTCATACCCTGTTCCGCATCATTACCGGGATGATGTGAAGGAACAAATCAACCAAATGATAGAATGGGGAATTATTTCAAAATTTTCCTCTCCATATTGTAATCCACTAGTGGTTGTCAAAAAGAAAGATGGGTCAGTCAGACTGTGTTTGGACATGAGACAACTTAACCGAATAACTATCCCAGATTGTACTATCCCCCCTCCTATGCAAGAACTATTAGGAAGATTTAAGGGAAAGAAAATATTTTATACCTTTGATTTGACGGCCAGTTACTGGCAGATCCAACTCCATCCTGAAGACCGCAAATATACCACCTTTAGATACGATGGGTATTCATATCAATTTAACCGTATGCCATTTGGCCTAATAAACAGCGGTGCAGGGCTGCTCTGATGTTTGGACCAAGTGTTGTCTGAGGAAATAAAAAATTGGTCACTATGTATGTAGATGATGTATTAGTGCAATCGGCAACCATCGAAGAACATTTTAGGGATGTAGAGATATTTCTTTAAAAATGCTGAAAGAGAAAGAAATCAAGATTAATTTTTAAAAAAAGTATATTATGTAAGGATGAAGTTACATTTTTGGGCCATGTGGTGGGTTCCCAGGGGATGAAACCCCATCCAGACACAGTCTTGGCTATTAAAGAATTTCCTCAACCTACATTATGGAAACAAATTCGATCATTCCTGGGCCTCTGTAATTTCTACAACAGATTTTATGAAAGATTTGCAGGACAAATGGAGCCTTTGGTCAAGCTGACAAGAAAGAATGTCCCATGGAAATGGGCTCAGGAACAAGAGGAAGCCTTTGAGAATATAAAAAGAGGTTTTGAAAAACGAGTCATGTTGGCATTTCCAGATTTTGAGAAGCCGTTCATTGTACAAACAGACAGTAGTGGGTATGGTCTAGGAGTTACACTATCCCAGGTACAGAATGATGATCAGACAAAAGTACTGTACTTTATAAGCCAATTGCTTAAAGGACCGGAGTGTCACTATACTACTACTGAAAAGGAAGCCCTTGCGATTGTCTGGGCCTTCCAGAAGTTCCGGACATTATTGTTGGGATCAAAAGTGGTTGTCATTACTGACCATCAAAGCTTGGAGTTTTTGAACCACAGCTACCTCACCAATAGCCAGCTGATTCGATTGAGTCTATACCTCCAGGAATATGATTACACAGTAAAATATTGCAAAGGATCAGAAAACATTGTACCAGACATATTGAGCTGAAACCCCGCTCGATCCCAGCCATCCCATTTAAGTGGAGAGAACTTGTATATCACCAGTGTAAACCTGAAGGTGAATGAAGCAGTGGAATGGGACCTGGCCCAACTATCCCACCACCAGCAGGAAGATGGACAACTGAAGACGCTGATTGAACAGTTAGAAGAAAAGGGTACAAAAGACTTAGGTTGGGTGGGATGCAAGGCAGGACACTATCGAATAAGACAATCGATACTGCAATATAAAATTCAAGAGGATCAAGAGCAGTGGAAACCTGTCTTACCACATCAGATTAGGGATGCTGTTATTACCTTGTGTACACTAACTTTATGGCCACTATGGCACACCCAAAACTGAGCGTTTGCTCCGAGAATGATTTTATTGGCAAGGAATGCACACTAAAATCATGGCTGTGATAAACCAATGTGAAATATGCCAAAAGGCAAAGCCAGCTAATAGGAGTTATGTAACACCTATGACATCCATAATTCCAACCAAGCCTCGGGAAATGATGGCATTGGATTACTATGGCCCATTGCCAGCTTTTAATAAGAAGTATCTCGTTGTCGTCTATGACTTATTCTCGAAATTTGTAGCCGCACACCCGATATCCCAGGCCAATAGTAAGAACACCATAAAGATGTTAGAGAATAAACAGTTTCCAACGGTGGGAAAACCAAACATTTTATTGTCCAATCATGGCACTCCCTTCATATCTGGGGAATGGCGTAGGTGGATACAGTGACAAGGAATTAAGCACATATTGATGTCCATCTGTAATCCACAATCAAACCCATGTGAGAGGGTTATGTGGGAACTGGGTCAGTTGTTCAGAATAAATCTCCCAACAAATCATCGAGGGTGGGTCAAGCAAGTTCCACAAGTTGTTGACTATTTAATTGGTTTGTCAATGAATCGACCAGGTTTGCCCCAATATGGCTGCACTTAGGAAGACCTGTTCCTCAATTGATAAAAACACCCTTGCCTGGGCTGGAGGAGCACCCAATAGATGTAAAAGCTGACAGAGCTCAAGCTTACCAGACACTTATGAAAAGAAGTCAAAAGAAAAATAAAAGAGCATCAGGCACTCAGCACCAATTCCAAATGGGAGATAAAGTAATGGTTAAAAACACCACATGTTAGCGACCCCGGAAAATTCGTCTGTCGCAAGTTCTGTAATTTATATGAGGGTCCATTCACTATTGTACAGCGACAGGGAAATAATGAATTTTGGGTAGACACTGGGTCCGAGATTAAAGGTTCCTACAATGCTAGGGCTTTAAAACCCACACTATAATGAATCTATTATCTTAGACTTCAAAATAGGCAAATCCCATTTTGAAGTCTTTCCAACAGGAGGGCATTGTAACAGTAGCTGAGTTCAAACCCTGTTACATGAAAGTGAAAAGCGCATATGCATTACCCTCAATACAGGTATATATTCAAGCGGGCAATAAAGGGTTAAAAATATATCTAATTATACATATATGCGTGAAGTAAATTTTAAACTCTTTCTTTATTATTCTTTTTTTTTGTTGTTAGAAAATAAATGGGGAAGGGATTGATTAGTAAGCATTATTTATTTAGAATGTTTTTTTTTTTTTCATATGTCATAGCATCTGCCGAGACGCGAACCCACAACCGTCTGCAACCAACTACTTGCTTGCATGGCGGTTGGCGGTTGCGATACCTCTCGGCTAACAACTTTTGAAATATTACAAATTAACAAAATTACAGTTGTGTGTAAATATGTTATAAATTGTTTAGAATATTGATTTAAGTTTCAATTATATTTCAAATTAACGAGGGTAGCAAAAAGGAAATATTGTTTGTGCCTTCAAGCAATTCTGTGTTTGAATCACAATCGCTAATTACTGCAAAAATAAAATTCCAAGAAAAAGCCAAAGAATGTTTGACCAAAAAGAATAGATACCAGGAATGACGGCACCACCAAAACAATGGTAATGTAAATTTAAAGAAGTAAAAGTAATTTGGAAAGGAAACCTATTCAAAAAAAAAGACTTAGATTGAAGATCCGATAAAAAAAAAAGAAAAATTTCCTTTGTCTGAGAAATGAAAATTAATTAGAAAAAGAAATGAATTAATGAGAATTTGAGAAAGGAAAGACAGTTTTTCAGTTAGATTGTGACCGCTGAGTAAGATAGACTCATAAAGATATAGAAAGAATATTTAACACGACGGGGTAAGAACCATACATAAAGGGCTTCATCATCCACAGCCAATGCGAACTGACTCTAAACCACCTGCCACCGAAGAACCTAGGAACCTAGTGAATACTCCGGATTGCTGAACATAAAATGAAATAGAAAAGAATCGTACGCCCAAAATATGAATTTATTTGATTTGAAAATTATATTAAACAAGACTTCACCTACGGCTCCACCATTACTTATGGACATCTAAATATCGGACTCGGCAGAAAGAAATTATATATTGCGCTTTTATAAAACAACTCCAAATACTACCTGATCGCGGAAATCCATTTGATATGCTTCATTACATTCAGATCCCATACCCCAGGGTTTCGTCAGGTAAAGTGAACTCTGTTTTTATATAACTCAGAATTGCTTATAGCTACCCTCAAAAATAACAAACTTTCTTAAATTATTTCATAACATAATATTATTGCGTACAACTGTATAGTAAACATTTTTTTTCTTATATATATAAATCAATATGTGTTTATTCTAAATTAAATGTTATATTGTTTCATTCATGATTTGTGAACTTATTATATATTTTAAATGGGAGGGATAAGAATTGATTTACATAGATAGCATTTAGATATTAATAATAAAATTTAGTACAGATTTACCTTTGCATTAGAGTTATTCAATAATTATTGTTTACATTTTCCAATCACTTCATTTGCTAAATAAATTCCGATGATTCAAATATGTCCGAGGTAAGCGGATATGTCCATTAGTGCATTATCAGTTAAGTACAAACCTATATTTTTTTTGTGTTATTACCTCCGTTCATCCGATAGGTTTTCCTCCCCACCCTGGGATTGAGTTAGCTTGGGTCAGGCACCTCGTTAATCGAGAAATATAATTCTCATAATAGTGAGTTTGGTGCTTGAGGTCATTGATAAAGTGACACTCATAAATATATTCTCCCGTAGACATTTTTTTAATATTTAGATCTTATTCAAGATACAAGGGCTACCGGAAATTTTTATTCATTAATCTTAAATCCTATTTATGCAACACTTAAAATTTGCATCAAGTAAACAATACTTGTAGGAATAATTCATATCAGAATTTTCTGTGGTGGGTAATATTTAGATATTACCTACAGGTGTTATGACGAATAGACAGCTGTAGGAATTCCATCTAGTCTTCGGTTAGGCTTACTTGTCCATTTCTCGAGATCTATATTATTTGGTTTAAGTTCACCAATGTCGGATAAGACATGAGAAAGGAGTTGCCCGTTAAAGCAGGGTCATCTGTAATGATATTTTGCTAATTTTTTGAAAAAAAAACATAAAACTATAAACTAATGAATATTGATTTATTAATTGTATAAAAAATATGAAGAGGTCAATATTTCCAAATAGGTGGAAAAGGCCAAATTATTTTAGTCCTGCCTCCTTGTATTTGGTGGATTTAAGTTATTTGTAATAATGGTTTCAAAATCATTTGTGATATCATTTCAAGAAAATTTTTAGAATTAAAAAAAGCTTAATTTTTTACAATAGTTTATTAAAGATTAATAATTATTTTTACACAAGAATTGCATAACTGAAACGCACAGGCTTATTATATACCTGTGTCTATATATGTAATATATAGGGTATATGAGCACAGACTTTCACAAACCCCACCACTCTCCACACTATTTCATAACACTGATACACTTGAATACATACATGTTGAAAAGATAAATAATCACCAATATACGTATTTCATGCTAAACCAGCAATCATCAGTTTGTCCAGATTACCATGTGTAGAGATAGTAATCTGGACCAACTGATGATTGCTGGTTTAGCATGAAATACGTAAATTGGTGATTATTTATCTTTTCAACATGTATGTATTCAATTGTATCAGTGTTATGAGATAGTGTGGAGAGTGGTGGAGTGTGTAAAAGTCTGTGCTCATATACTGTATATATTACAAGAAGTGTATATTAATTATTAAAAAATAAAAGTATATATGATTATATGTGGTAATATGTTGAACTCTTTCATCATATATCATTAAATGTTGAATGCCTAGAAAATTTTGACCTTCATTTAACCTTTTCCAAATACAAATGACTGTTAGTAATAACACAGTAGCAATAACATGCAAATAGACAATACAGGTTAGTAAATTACACACTATTTCAAGTGGTATTATTCTAAGAGGAAGATTAACTTTTAAAAAAGTGGAGAAATCAGGAGGAGATAAGTATATGAATTTTCTATTGGCTGTTGCCTTTGATAGAATAACTCAGTTGTTTAGAGCATTGCCTTAAATTTTGATATTCAAAAATCTAAAGATGTAAGCTTGACTCCTATGCTAGTATTGACCCAGGTAAGGTCAACAATACATGAAGAAGATAGAAGATTAATACTACTTGACATGTTATGTAATTTACTAACTTGTGTTATCTATTTATGTGTTATGACTAACAGCTGTTGTATTTGTAAAAGTTTAAATAAAGTTTAAAATTTTCTAGACATTCAACATTTAATGATAGATGATGGAAATGATCCAATATATTATCACAATTAACATATCATCATCATAAAAAACTTTGGGGTAAATATATATGATTACACTTTTATTTTATACATATCTGTTTTATTTTTAAAAAGTTAACAAAATCTAGTGTAATACAAATAAAAAAAAAATCATGGCCAGTATAATGATTATGCTTTGAGAAACTGATTGCTAACATCATTACAACACTGTGGTAGAATATTTTAAAATATTCGAAAAATTACAATGGAATTTTACCGTTTTGAACTACAAATTTATAGATTTATTAGGGCTTCATATTTATTCATTCTGTTTTAAAATAATTTCAATCAATAAAGATTTTGTTTATTTTCTAAATTTGCTCACTTGACTATTTACTTGCCTACTGTTGAATGTTGAAAATATCCTTTATCCTCATTATATACTCTATTATTATTTTTTCAATATTTGTAAAGTTCAAATATGATTTTTTTAGAATGTTTTTCAGTTGCAATTCTATATGTGTTGAAAATCAAGTCCAATTTGTAGAATTATTATATAATAATGATTTAAAATTAAAAATAAATACTGAATGATTACAAATAAGATCATCAGGAAGAACAATACAACCATCATCCTAAATGAGGTTGAAGATCTTAAAAGAGCATCCATTTGTAGCTATAGAGATTGTTTTGACAACAGAATGCAGATATTCTATTGATTTATTGAATTTCAACCATTCTGCTGTAAATGACATTCAAAAATTAATTATGGCAAGTTATAGTTTAATATTAAAAAACTTTTATAGCATAAAAGATTAATAAAATAGTCAAAGCAAAGATATCTTAAAATATTAATAACATATTCAAAACAAAAACAACAAATATTGTATCTGAAAATGATTCACAATAGTAACATCTAATTGCCATACCATTGTTGCAGCTGCAAGACTTGCATGTTACTTAGATACAATGTCTGGAGATGTCTTTATTCTAAAAAACCTGTCCATTAAAGTATGAAGATTGGCTATCTTAATATAAGCTGTGCATTGATTGTATATATGTGTGGAGATGATAATCTGGACCAACTGACAAGTATTGGTGATTATTTATCTTTTCAACATGTGTGTGTTCAAGTGTTTCAGCAGTATGAGATAGCATAGTTAGTTGAGAATTGTGCAAAAAGTCTGAGTTCAAACCCCCTATATATTACATTTTGGAATGCAGGTATGAAAAAGCCTGTACTGTAGAAAAAATTCATATAATAAAATTTTATAATATTTTGCACTTTAAATGTTTCTGCTATTATATATTAATAAAGAATTGGATTTTCCACAAAGCTGTTAAAAATGAGTACTTCACGATTCTGCCTTAGAAATGGAAATCTAAGCCCAATTAAATTAGGCATTGTAAAATCTACTATAAATTAAACAAAAACACATGAGATCAGAAAAATCCAACTTAATAACAATGAAAAAGAAAAAGTAAAGTTCGAATTGATGCTATCTTATGTTTATGTTTAATTAACAAAACAGTTATACTAATTTTTAAACTAGGTTTAAAGTTTATATGTAGATTTAGGAATGATGAAAATTTTTAGTTTAAGAAACAATTAGAAATAAACATTAATGTATTCATCCGAAGTGAAGTGTATTAAAAATATGAGTATAAAAAGATTGACACCTGTCAATCAAATTATAATAATTTAATATTAATAATTACTGAATAATAATAATAATAATAATGTGTAAGGGATTGTGAGCTGGGCCAATGGAGAAATACCACTTCAGCAGAAAATACTTCTTGATGATCATTTATCCTTTTCAGATGTCTTTCTTCACAAGTTTCAAGAATGTATGACAGATTATGTTAAATATATCTATAAAATATATGTAAAATCCAGAAAATCACGTGATATGATTTTGTGAATTATTCATCCAATAAATGCGTTTATTCTAGAGGTGTTTCTTGAAAGAATGCTCTTATCGCAATATTGTGATTAATTAATGAGAAATTTGCAAGTGAAGAATTATAAAAAACAGATGAAGTCATGCAGAAAAGATACATTACTGAAAGGAGGCAGATAAGTTAAGCATGCAGAAAAACATTTATTTAAAAGTAGTAATATAATTCAATAATGTTTTTACTTTATCGAAGCAGAAAACCTAACTAGTACTTTAATGTTGTTTACAATTTTCAAAATGATTTTTTTTTAAGGTTTAGAAGATATTAAATTATTGACATTATTAATTAATAGTGGTAAATCTACAAAAAAAATATTCATTAAAAACAATAATTAATTATTTATTTCCGACAAATTTTGCTAATTATTTTAACTACAATAAGTTTGTTTTGTGTTTTAATTTCCTGAAAATGAACTTTTGAAACAATACATAGACTGTCGAAGATATTGTTTGCTAAAACAAATGTTTGTCAAAACTATTTACAGAAAGGACAACGCGATGCATTTTAATATTTGGCTATGGGGAATTGCAATTATTAAATATCAATAAAAAGTTGCTAAGCAACATTTATATGCTAAAACGATAACATTTAAATATTACAACAGAAAAATTTTCACTCTAATAATAAAATGTCTTACTTATAAATATTAATTTTACTTTTCATTACGTTAGTAGGATTGTAATTTTGCGATATATAGATATTTGATCACACTCTAAAGTAAATAGTTATAAATAAGCCACTGCGGATTAAAAATGTCTCCAATAATATGAAAGAAAGAAACATACATATCAGGTTAATCAACTGTAGATTTAAGAGTTTTCATCTTTTTTTTCCTTTACCCACCAACTAAATATAATCAGTTAACATATGAAATAAAGATAAACCATAATGCCAGAGTCATGGAAACATGACATTTCTTCTGACCAATGTTCTCTGGATTTATGGAACTATCCAAAAAAAAAATCTTAAGCCAACTTATGAGCTAATATTTCCAATTTACAAATTCGAAGTTGAATCCCCTGTTGGTATGGTAGGTGAAGAAACTAATTACTATCCAATGATACTCTCACATACCATTTTTTGAATAAGTACATGTTAAATTACAATTATAAAATCACATTGTATTTTTATGTTGGAGTATGATATTGAATGTCTTTAAAAAAAATTTAACTTTTATTTAAAAATTCAAAATACATCCAACTGTTAGTAATAGCACAACAAACAGATTAGTATACACACAACATTTCAAGAGGTATTATTCTCCCCTCTTCTTCAGGTGCTGCTGACCTGACCAGTGACAGTAGTAGCATGGAATTCGAACTTGGATCCTTAGATTCTTGAGTACTGAGCCATCCTGCCAAAGGCAACAGTCACTACAAATTTCATATACTTATGGCTCAGTTGTCCAGGTTCAAATCCCATGCTAGTACTGTCACTGATCAGGCCAGAAACACCTGAAGAAGATGGAAGAATAAGACCTCTCGAAACTTTGTGCATATAGTAACCTGTTTGATGTGCTAACAGTTGAATGTATTTAGAATATTTAAGTAAAACGTTTTTCTAAAGACATTCAATACTCATATTAGATGATGGAAATAGTCCAATATAAAAATACAACTAAAACACCATTATCACAAACCTTCAGGAAAACAATAAAATCACATCTTCATTGGGTTGGATATATGAAGTGAATGAGCAGCACAAGACTTCCTAAAAGGGTTTTTTATGATAAATGTGAGCAAGGTTGTTACGGAAAAGACAGACACCATTTTGGTTGTAATGAATATCTCTCAGACATGTGAAATATTGATTGTTTTCATTGGGAAGATATGGCAGAAAAATGTAATACTTAAAGAACTCATATAAACAGAATAATGGATGATTCATAGATTGGTTTGTATAGTCATTGCAAAACTCATCCCTAGATATTATTGTTGTTGTTGTTTTATCATTATTGCTACTATGAGGTAGAACGGCACACTTATTGTGAGTGACTGCTACTTCTGCTGATGTAGATGAAAGTGAAATGGTAGAGAAAATGTGAAAGCACTGAAATTTCTCTAAATAATAAGGTTTTGTGTAAGATCAAGATAATTTGACTTACATGTCTTGAAAATTAACAGAGAAATATGGGGGGGGGGGGGGGTAATATATATTGGGAGAACACAGTGGATTATTGGAAGATAGACAATGGATTGGAAAATGAGAAGAATACAAGCTGCTAGACATAAAAATCACATGATGGGTGATAACAAATACAGATATAAGAGACAGAAATATACTGATAAGAAAATCTAGAGTTTGATAAATGGGATATTATGGGATTAAAATATAAACAGTAGAAACTTTCTCTCCATACAGTAGCACCACTCAGTGCAAGTCAGAGTAATCCATGAATGCAGAATGGTTTATGCATAAAATCCTCATCTAGTGCCTACTCATCCAACATCCCCAGATTACTTTTTAGCTTGTGGCTTTGCACTGCACCTAGATCATTGGATCTAATGCAACCCTCCAGCAGCTAGCTACCTTTGATTTTTTTAGTTAACTATAAATCTATGAGTCCAAAATAAAAATGCAATAATATTTTTAATTCAAGCACATTCACTTTTAACCCATTTCAGTAAGATGATCATGTGATGTTTCAGTGGATTATAATACAGTGAAAGTCAATAAATGGTGAATGTATGGTATATAGTAAAAATTAAAGTTTGGAGAGTAAAAAATGCTGCTATCAAATAATGGCTTTAAAAGTGAATTTCTACATGGGAGAATCAATAAGTAAGAAAAAAATTTTAAAAAATAACGAATATTAAATCCAGTACAGTGAATGAAATCAAAAACAAAACAATTAAAATTACATGAATTTGTAAAGAAAATGTTACAAAAAAGATTAGCAAAACAAATATTGAATTAGATACTACTGGAGAAGAGACATACAATTGGAAAGTAATGGAGAGCATTATAAATTAATCAGAAGAAATTGGAATGTTTATCAGCAAGTAATTTGTAAAAATCTATTTGCGAAATTCCTAGCTATCTAAAAAATTCCCGCTTCATTTGGATTTGAACTATGGGTAATAAACATGGCAAGCGATCACTATAACTTGCATACCATAAATATCTTCTTCTACAATATAAAATTCGGTATAAGACTTTTAAACAAGTAATGTAAATAGTGGCTAAAATCAATAAATGAAATATATATTGGTTTTTTAAATGGTATTTCAATCAGTAAACCAGCCCTCCTCAGAGTTACCAAAATGAAATTAATAATATGTATTTATTTATTCTAAATTTAAACATGTACTGACAATGAAAATTACTTTGTAAGTAAACCACAAAACATCACATGATAACTGAGTGGCACTACTTTATGGAGAGTTTTGCCTGTTTTAATACTTTGTAAGTAGTTATGCGACTTTGATCTGCATAGATGTTCATTAAAACTTTTTATGGATTTCTGTCCTTCATCATGCATATTGACAAATTTATCAAGTAAATAATCATTTTAAATAACTGTTGTTTAATAATGCGGAAGTAAAAGTATAATTTTAAAAAAAAAATTTTGCCTTTTAAGCATTAATTAAATGACTGATTAAGGACTTTGCTCAGATAAATATCAAAAATAAAATTTGCTCTCCACAACTAAATCGTAATACTTGATGCTTAACAACTCAGCTAATTAATTTAAAAAATCAAATGTATTAAATAACAGCTATTAATAACGCCGGGGATCTTTAAGTGGATAAAACTTGGATGCAAACTTTCCTCAAATAAACTACATTTGCACGGTGTTTTAACTTCTGCTCTTTATTCAAAAAAAGTTTTGTTCTTAGCAACGATGGGATTTATAAATCTCAAATACAAATGTATGAGTATATATTTACTAGATATCATTTATAACTGAAACACACAGGTTTATTATATACCTGGGTCTATATATGTAATATATAGGGTATATGAGCACAGACTTTCACACGACCCACCACTCTCCACACTATCTCATAACACTGATACACTTAAACACCTATATGTTGAAAAGATAAACAAGAATCTCGGCCTCAGGGTAGCCTTTGAGCATTCCACTTCAGATTTTCAATTGGATGGATGGTTGAAGAGTTAGAGTGTGGAGTAGATTGAAGCCTGTCCATTAAAGTATGAGGATTGGCTATCTTAATATATATCTGAGCACTTATAGCATATATGTGTAGAGAAGGTAATCTGGACCAACTGATGATTGCTGGTTTAGCATGAAATACGGATATTGGTGATTATTTATCTTTTCAACATATAGGTGTTCAAGTGTATCAATGTTATGAGATAGTGTGGAGAGTGGTGGGTCGTGTGAAAGTCTGTGCTCATATACCCTATATATTAGATATTATTTATGGCTAAATAACTAATGGTAGTTATTGCAATCATAGCTCTTAAAAGCCGTTAAAGAATTTTGATTACAAGGTGCACTCAAATAAACAAAATTTTGATAATCTATTAAAAGGAAGTAAAATGCTTGCAATATTTGTTGGAAATAAATACTGACTTCTTAGCAATTATTTGATGCATTATATTAATATCAGTAAGGTGTAATTGGTGTGATGATGCATATACTACTGGGATTCGAATCCAAACTGAAAACTTTGAATTTTTTTCAGATCACAAACAAGATTTGTGATTTCTTTTTGCAGACAGCTGAATTATAATACGCTAGTTAGCCATTCAATAGTGATATATAAATGTGTATTTAGCTATTATTAGACAGAGGTAAAAATACTTATATTTTGATTGCTTAGATTAATGTTGAAGCATTGTTTATAGAAGTAAAAACTATGAATGCAAAAAGATATTTTCTTACCCACTAGTGAGATAAGAGAACCTATGAATATCTCACTAAACGCTAAGCTAAACGTTATTTGTGAAAATTTTATTAACTTCACCTATATGCAATTAAAATGTATTATAAGTAAACCCGTGATTATAGATCAGCAGTCTATTTAATATATTATAATAACACTTTGCAAATTAAATATTATAGTTTAATTGGGCATAATACTATTATTTAGCTAACTTTCAGAACAAATATCCTATAAAATTAAACTAACGGGAGGGTATATAAATACACCAAAATCTATGCAAATTGTATTCAGTGCTGTGAATAAAATGAGATTATTATCAAAGTTTTATGTGACTGATGTGTTTGTGAGTACAATGGTACCAGTTTACTGGGGCAGAATTAATCAATTGTTTGTGGAAATTTAAACTCAAGGCAGACTATTTTACAATTTTCGGCAGAGTAAAGAAATAACGATAAGTGATAGATAGTCATAAAAATTTATCACAATATGGAACAAGTACACATCCTTATTTGACACCTATTTTAATGCTTCATATTTTTATTTACAGTAACCACATTTCCTCTAGAAAATCAAGAACTTCATCTTTTTGAATCCTGGATTTACAATATGCTGGTGAGTGCACCATTTTTGCCAATTCAAAAGACGACTACAGAATATTCTTAATGTTCTGAATGCAACTTTTAAAGATCTCTGTGTATTAATTTATGTTAAAAAACTCATGTTCTTTACCTGCTAGTGATGGGGGGAAAAATCACTCACCTTGGATGGTAATCAACTTGAAAATGTAAATCAGTTTAAATACCTTGGTAGTTTTAGAAGTAGAAAGTTGGACTCTTAGTTGTTGAGACTCAACATAAACTCCAATGTGCTGCTGCTTTTAACAAATTTAGAAGATAGAGAATTTCATCAAAGGGAATAACTACTAATAGCTGTATATAAAGCTGTTATTTCATCTAATTTATTATATGGTTGTAAAACTTGGACATCTTATTGGCACAATGTAAAGGCATACGACAGTCGTAAAATTTTAAAACTACAATGACACGACTGTAAATCAATTAATATGTTCTTCAGTTTTCATGATGGGACACTATTGAGTCCACTATTTGACATGTAAAACAAATGAAAAATGGAAGACTTCCTAAAAGGGTGTTTTATGATGAACTTGATCAGGAGAGGTAGACCCTGTCTATGTTATAAGGATTATTTCAAAGACATTCTAAAGTTCCATGTCAATCATTTCCATTTATACACTGAGGAGCTATAATTAAGCATAGTGTTGAAATATTTCAAAAACTTTTCTGTCGAGGTAACAACATCATAAAATATCAAGTAGAACAGAAAATTGACCAACATGTTTCATATGTGGGTATATTTGTGGTCCACATATTAGTATTCTCCACAAAATACTCATTTTTGGGGTAGTTTTTTTTTTACTTGGTTTGGCCATAGTTATTTTTGAATGGTTATTCATGATTATTAACAATGCTATAATCCTTGTCACTTACTTGAGTCAAATGCTTTAACCAAATCAATAAAAACAATATATTTAACACTCTTTTGTTTGTGATACTTTTCTTGCATTTTCCTGGCGACAGAAATCATGACTATAGTTCTTCTTGATTTTCTAAAATTGCATCAAGTCTTTGAAGGTAGATATTAATGTTTATGATTTTTGTCATACAGTCTATATAAGACATGGATTTATACAAAATAAATTTGCAGAATATTTGAAGTATTTATGTTATTGCTTACAACTATTCTAGCCTCTTGTTTGCTTTGACTTCAGCTCTTATTTAGGTAAAATATCAGCCATTTTCTTCTACATATTCATATATAGGCTGCAGAAAGGAGTTTGCTATTAACTGAAAGGAGACCCTTTATTCCTCTTAGCCTTAAAGAACCGACAGGGCAAATTCCTAATGTCCCTCCATACGTTCTTTTTGCAGCTGTTATTACTATGTGATTATTCATATGTATCAACATGATGTGTCACCTACACACATTAGCCACATGGTGAGTTTATAGCTTTTACCTCTGAGTTTAAGATCAAGAAACACCATTCTTTCTTCTCAGTGCCTGATAACAGAATGAATGTTTGTGTAAATGATAAATATTTTTCCAATACATATACACAATTATGACAGACAAAAATAAATCATGGACCTTATTCCCAGAGCTGTAAAGTCATCAACCAAGCACGGTTGGTGGCCGAAGGTGGAGGGTGTAAGAATCCCCTGATTCAGACCAGTCCATTTGATGACGACTTTTTATTTAGGTACTTACAACTGCAGATCACTTTCAAGTGAAGGAAGATTCAATAATTAGAAGAAGAACTGTCTTATATTAAATGGGACATTATTGGACTTTGGAAGTTAGAAGAAAAGGAGAAGAAACAATTGATTTAAAAGTGGACATATACTCTATTATAAAGGCACACATATTGGAAATACAAGTGGAGTAGGATTCATTATAAATAAAAGTGGAAGAACAATATTGTGGAGAATGATAGTGTATCGGACAGAGTGGCAAGATTAGTTATACAACTTAATAGCAGATACCAAATGCAGATAATTCAGGTTTATGCCCCAACAAGTTCTCATAGTGATAAAGTAGTAGAAGATTTTTATATGGATGTACAAAAGGCTTTTGATCAGAGTAAACAACATTTTAAAATTGTTATGGGAGACTTTAATGCTAGAATTGGTAGACAAATGAAAGATGAAATTGCTGTAGGTAATTTTGGTTATGGTAATAGAAATGAGAGAGGACATAGACTTGTGGAGTTTGCAAAAAAGAAAACTTTATATTATGAATTCATTTTTTGAGAAAAATGTTAAAAGGAAATGGACATGGAAGCATCCAAATGAAGGTACAGCAGAATTGGATTATATTTTGACTAACAGAAAATACATATTTCAAGATTGTAATGTTCTTAATAAATTTAACACAGGAAGTGATCATCGATTAGTAAGGTGTAAGTTTTGTTAATGTAAAACTAGAGAGAAAAAAATTATTAAGAAAAACAATATTTACAGTTGATATTCCTAATCTTCAGAAACATTCTAATGAATTTAAATTAAAACTTACAAATAGGTTTCAAGTGTTAGGAGATTTTGAACATGATTCAGATTTGAATGAAATTAATATGAAAATAACTGATACACTTTTAAAAACTGCAACAAACATAGCTGGTAGAAAAAAGCAGCAATTGACTAATAAAATTTCTACTGAGACTAGAGAATTTATGAAGAAAAGAAGGAATATGAAGATATACAAAAATGATGTATTAAAAAGAATTGAATATCTCGAATTTTGTAAAATGGTACGGAAAAGAGTTGAAAATGATATAAGAAAGTATAACTGTGAAATAGCAAGGAAAGCTGTAGAAGAAAATAAAAGTCTCAAGAATGTTAAACAACATTTTGGTATTGGTAGGAAATTTATATCTCAATAAGAAAAAAAGATGGAATTATTACTAAAAAGAGAGATGACATCATGAAATTGGTAGAAGATTTTTATCAAGAATTATATAGTAATAAAGAACAAGTACCTCCTATATCTATTACATCTTCCGAATTGCCCAGAATTTTAAATGAAGAAGTGAGACATGCAATTAAGTGTATGAAGAAAGGAAAGGCTCCAGGAAATGATGGAATTATAATTGATAAGATCGGAAGAGCGTCGTGTAATTTTAGCAAAGTTATATACCAAATGTCTAAATGATAAAGATGTACCGAAAGATTGGAAGAATGCAGTAATAATATTAATACTTAAAAAAGGTGATAAAGAAGATATTAGAAATTACAGACCTATCAGCCTTTTATCAGTTTTATATAAAAAATTTTACCAAGATAATTACAACTCGTCTACAGAGAACTTTGGATTTCCACCAACCAAGAGAACAAGTTAGATTTAAAAGTGGTTTTAGTACAATAGATCATATCCAGGTATTGAGAGAAGTCATAGAAAGGACAAATGAATATGAGTTGTCATTATGTTTTGGATTTGTAGATTATGAAAAGGCATTCGATTCTATACACATTTCTTCAGTGTTTAAAGCATTGGATCATCAAGGTATAGATCCAGGATATTGTCATATTTTAAAGAATATTTATAAAAATGCACCAGCAACAATTAGATTACATAATGATACTGGAAAAATCAACATTGAGAAAGGTGTAAGACAAGGTGACTCCATATCTCCAAAACTCTTTACAGCAGTGCTGCAAAAAGTATTTTGTGGATTAAAATGAGAAACTAAAGGCATGAAAGTAAATGGAGAGTATTTAAGTCATTTAGATTTCACAGATGATGTAGTTGTTTTTGAAAATAATGCTTCAGAGCTGCAGGAAATGTTGCAGGAGTTATCAGATGAAAGTAGGAAAGTAGGACTAAAGATAAATGTTAAAAAGACTAAAGTAATGTTTAATCGATTTGCTCAAAATATGAAAATAAAGATTGATTATGAAGAATTAGAAGAAGTGAACAGTTACAAATACCTTGGTCAGATTATTAATACAGATGGAAACATAATGGAGGAAATTAATCATAGAATTAAACTTGGTTGGAGTGCTTTTGATAGAAATAACTTGATACTAAAAGGAAATATGCCTATGTGTTTGAAAAGGATGGTTTTTAACAAATGTGTTTTACCAGTTCTTACTTATGGATCTGAGACTTGGACACTAAATAAAAGAGCAATACAGAGACTTCAGACCACTCAAAGGAGTATGGAAAGATGTATGTTGGGAGTAACAAGAAGAGATCGAAAACACAATGTATGGGTAAGACAACAAACAGGTGTTACTGACCTTATTGAAAAAATTAAAAGATTGAAATGGAATTGGGCTGGACATATTTCTAGAAGAGATGATAATAGATGGACAATTGAAATTTTAAACTGGATTCCAAGAGATTGTAAAAGACCTAGAAAGAGATCACATGTGAGATGGATGGATGAAATAAGAAAATGTGCAGGGGTGTTGTGGAGAAAAGAGGCTAAAAATCGGAGAAGATGAATTAAACTTGGAGAGACCTTCATCCTGCAGTGGATTGATAATGGTTGATGATGATGATGATGATGATGATGACTTATATATAATGAAGCACCTTGCAATTATAGGAGTGACTTTGGATCACAGTCTAATTTCTTTTTCTCATTTATCTAATATTAGATCAAAATTTATTTTAGGAATAACCTCCACTAGGAGCTGACTGGGACTATTTGAGATTATGGTGCAAATACTTTATGGACAACTTCCTTAGCATTAGCATTTCCCACTGATGAATATTGGGCCTAGATTGAAGGAAAAGTTCTTTTTTCAATTAAATATTACCATGAGACACATCTCTGGCTTCTCCATTCTTTCACATATTCTTCCTTATATATCAAAAAAAAAAATGATCTCATAAAAAATATACAAAAAACTATTAAGCAGATCAGACTTGCCAATAATTCAAGATTCCTAAGATTTGTCTCAAATCAAGATCCCCTTTATAGACGTTCAACCCAGAATCTACAATTGAAGAATTATGGCACAAAAATGGAATATCATATAAGATTTTAAATAAATTTCTTTTTCAAGATCCAACAATAAAACCAGTTGGATTTGATCTTCCTTGATACAACTGGATTCTTACCATCGGATTTAGGATGGCCACTGGTAATTGTGCTCACCTGTTTCATATATGAAATTTATCAGTCGTTGACCTATGAACAACATAGTTAATGATTTATGTATCTCCTGTTTTGAATCTCTACTTAAGTAATTTCCTTAAGACATCTTAATAATAATTAAGTTGTCTAAATCCATAAATAAATAAATAGTAGTTAACACATCTGCTTGCCACGCACAACTCTAGAGTTCGAATCTAGCTAAATTTAAAACTTTTTAGCAAACATAGGACTTCTGAAAAATTTTGTCATGAATTGATTTTAGCTATTCTTAGCTAAAGAGTAAAACTAGAAAGAAAATCTATAAAAACTCTTTTCCCCAGCAGTTGGCTAGGTAGTGAGTGCTGACTTCTTACAATGTAACGATTACGTCACTGAGATCATGTGACACACGAGCACCAAAAGTGACTGGCAGAACTTCAATACAGAGACTAACCCACAGAAACTATTAATAGTTTCACCTGCTCGAACATTACGTGATCTCAGAGAATTGAACCGGATGATTATTTTTTCCTATTACTTTCTTTAAAAATAAATGAATAATCGAACGGCTTTATTGTTCGGGAGGCGTATAAAAAGTTGAGCGCCAGAAGACACTAAACCACGCAGGTCACTATCTTCCTTTATTATCTGGGAAGAGATCCTGAAGGAGCATTTAACCATCAGTAGGCTATTTAAAACATATATGTAAGTGCAAATTATTTGTTTTTATCAGTGCATCTGAACTCTCACTACACCACTCTGCAAGACAGGGACAAGTTTCTATTCAAATTTAATATCTTGTGGAAGGATGTACTTATCATTGCACGATAACGCATAGTAAGTTTTTGTTTATATCAATGCATCAGTCATATTTAGCTTAATCCTATCATAACCATCAATCAGCAAAGAAGTCAGACTACTTCCCACACTTTAGATACATATGGAACACACACTTTTTCAAGTAAGCCATGAAGCACGTGTTACAATTTAACTTCTATACACATTATTTTTTAGAGATACTAAACTTAACTTCATATATGTATATCTTTTGCCTTTTTCACATGTCTTGGATTTTAAGTTTCAGTAATGTGTGATCCAATAGAATGCTTAAAATCTTTGTGAATATATATGAAGTGAAGTTTAGTATCTCCAAAAAAAAAATAATAATAATGCGTATATGTGCTATAGGAGATTAGTCTGACGGATGATTGCGATAGAATTGAGCTAAAAGTGAATAATGCACTGATAAAAGCAAAATCTTATGTGTGTGTGTTATTTATATTTGGAATGTAGTAAATAATTATTTTTTATTCTAATCTATCCTAAACATTTATTTTAAAAATTTTGATCGCATCATTAATTTTAAACTGATTATTAATTAATTCTGAGCTGTTCAACAGCGCTTTATCTGTCTACAGTTTTAATTAAAACAAAATACATGAATTTTCATTTTTATGCTATCTTTCCTTAGCAGAGATACCAATTTACTGACATTAACAGAAATATGCAAACAATATAAATGCATCTTTCGCAATATATGTTTCTGTGAATGTGTGTGTACTATATACATAAATATGTATACGTGTATGTGTGACAGATGGAAATAAGACGATGTGCGTGTGTTTATACGTAAACTCTCAGAGAACTTCTCGTAATATTATCTTTCCATATATGCATGTATAGATCGAAAACGCAATGTATGAGTAAGAGAACTAACCTCATTGAAAAAATTAAAAGACTGAAGTGGAGTTGGACTGGACATATTGCTAGAAGATATGATAATAGATGGACAATTGAAATTTTAAACTGGATTCCAAGAGTTTGTAAAAGACCCAGAAAGAGACCACATGTGAGATGGATGGATGAAATAAGAAAGTGTGCAGTGGTGATGTGAAGAAGAGAAGCTAAAGATAGAAAAAGATGGATTGAACTTGACCTTCATCCTGCAGTGGATTGATAATGGTTGATGATGATGATAGACGTATGTGCGAGTGTGTGAGACACGTAAAAATGAGCGAATGATTATATGCTTATATGCGCTTTCTCACAGAATAAAAACGATTTTCTCGCAAAATTATATATATTTCTGTATGTACACATATAGATGCAAGTACGCGTTCAGGACACAGAACAATAAATGAATTTGCGTTTTCTTAAAAGAATGTTTCTTACTGTATTACGTATGTATGCATATAGATGAATGTATCGAATATATAAGACAGTAATGAATAAAAGTGCGTGTATTTAGTCATAGATTGATATATATTGTTCTTATTTTTATTAGTCATCGGATAATCTTATGTAATTTATCTCAGCGTTTGAGTGTCGGATTCAAAAACTGACGATTGCCTGGAGTGATTTCCAGATGAGAAAAATAGAGGGAAAATAAAGTGCTCAAGGATCATGTGATCCCCTAGCAACTGATCATATGATTAATTATTTACTTATTCGACTGATTATAATTGCGTGCATTAGATACACACGATTGTTCCTGCTTCAGCCAAATAAGTAGTTCTTGACGATACTCAAACAATTTTCATGCTATTTATGTCAAAAAAATGTAATGTTAATTCATGCAATACGGGAGATGAACCATTAAAATCATTCTGCTCAGCTCGCAAACTATTGCATACTTTTTATGAGGGTGTAGGTGTTCCAAAACGATTGTCGAGGTTGAGAGGACAGTGGGAGGAAAAAAACTTAAAACAAGCTATTCTAGTCCTAAATCATCACGATATAAAATTCCAGAATAAGATTACATTAAAATATGTACGCAGATTAAATAACCATCGATCCTGATGAAAGAATATATAATGACACTTGTGAACATTTTCGATAGAGAAACGAGCATGTCAAAGAAGATTTATGTGAAATGAATAACGAAGTTGATTTTAATCGCTAACTAAACTAATTTAAAACAGTAAATATTTAAATTAATTAAAAGTGTTTTCAATGTGATTCTAATCGTCTTTACTCAGCACTCGAATCGATCAGTCTGACATCAATAAATAATTTCTACTTCAAAATTAAGAAATTCAACAGCTGAGTTTGCAATTAGACAAATGCTGATATAAAATACATATAAAAAAAATTACAAAATATTTTACCTTGAGAATATACATTAATACATTATACAGGCTTAAACCTGCATTTATATATGTAATATATGCGGGGTTCGAACTCAGACTTTCACATGACCCACCACTCTCAGTGCCATCTCATATTGCTGACCCACCTGATCACTCACATGTTGAAAAGATAAATAATCACCAATATACGTATTTCATGCTAAACCAGCAATCATCAGTTGGTCTAGATTACTATCCTCACACACACATATATAATCAGTACCCAGCTTTATATTAAGATAGCCAATCTTTATACTTTAATGGACAGGCTTCAAACTATTCCAACTCACAACTCTTTAGTCTTGAGAATATACATAATATTGTATTAATTAATATTTAAAAAAGCAAATTATTGTTGTTTTATTGTAAAGATGGCTGCGCTGATTCTACTGCAGTGGCACATTTGAATCAACGCGTGTTATATGATGACATAGCTTAGCTATTCACCACAAAAGTTTTAAGGTACTACCATGCATGGTCTTGAGCTAATTTGCCAAAGAACAAAGCACCACCCTTAAATTTTGTTTTAAATTGGGCAAAACAGTTCCTGAAAAAAAATGAAATGATTCAAATTATGCAAAGTAATGAAAGCAAAAACATTTTCATGATTATGCAATGGCATAAAATGCATTGAAGATGATTCAAAAAGTATGAAACACACTGTCATATTCATGTCATAACTGATGATCCAGTCATGCTAGTGCTTTAAGCTTTTGTGGTCAGTAGCTAAAGTATATGGCTATGTAACACATTATTAACACACGGCATGATAAAAAGTTTAGAGAAAAATCTAGTCTTCTTTTCACTAAATATATAAACAGTCTGAGTAAACTGGCAATTCTTAAGCTTTTATATAGTAAATCTAAAATAGCAAGTAGTATAGTAGTAGGAAAATAGTAATAACAAATATTCTTTTTAGCGTATTTGGCTTCTGCCACAACTACCTTGTAAAATAAATACTAGACTTACTATGATTTAAGTTATATAATATAGTCACGTTCACTAGCTATCAAATATTAAGTCAAAGTGACATACAAACTTCTAATTAGATAATAAGCCAAGAAAAAAAAATTAAATGCTGACTATTTGGAAATAGGCTATCTAAGAATAATGATTTCTTCTAACCATTATGGATAATTGAATTAAAGGGTCCTAGTAGTTTGTAACTAGATGATAAAACAATTCTTTCTTTATGTTTTTACACACATCTGTTTGCGATTTCTTATTAATTCTTGCAACTTAGCAAATTTTCAAGATTGCTCAATCACAAGTTCATAAGCTATCCCATGCTTTATAGCCTCTATATAATTTAAATTGCTAGTGGCCAATAGTTGTTGCTGTAAATTATCATTTCATATACCAGTAAGAAATTGTTCCAGAAGGTCTTCGTCTAGGAAAGATTCACAAATTCAATTCTTTGCTAGATTACGAGCACTATCGTAATCTTTTGTACTTTCATCCAAATCTTGATTCTGGGTTTGGAATTGCAGTCTAGTGACATGCCTCGAGGGTTTGGGGTTAAAGAGGTTTGACAAATGCTCTTTAACCTGATCGTACATACAATCTTCAGAAGTTAGAGGTTCAGTGAGACTGTCGGCTATCTCAATAACTACTTTTCCATCAAAGCATAATAATGAAGCAATCTTATACTTATCATCTTTAACTTTATTTATAAATAAGTATTTTTTTATATGTTGAACATACAGAGGCCAACTACTCGCCTCACTCATGTCAAATTCACCACTTGCATTGCCTAGTCTTTTACCTAAATTTAACCGTTATTTTAATTAATGGTTTCAATCAAGACTGTGACTGCATCAATTGCTATGTCTAGCTGATCTAAGAGTGTACTTCCCATGAATACAAATCCCTACTAAACAGTTAATATTTAGATAATTTAATGAACGATGCTTAATAGTGTTTTAACTGTTTACATAAATGAGATTATTTTACATAAAGCCCAAAGGCATACATATTTAATAATGTACATCAATATGACCTGTAAGAGTCCTAGCTGGCTGTTCTTATGTTCAGGAGGCCAGCTCTCTGCACTTGAAGTCACTGTGCCATGGGAGACAATCTGTTCCAATATATATGTCAATTTGCACAGGTGAAGCTCCAAGAATCCAGTGTAGTCTTGTTGATCCAAATTATATTGAGACATTCCTTGTTTCAATCCCTGAAGTTGATTGGCTCATACTCCCATCCATCGGCTCAATGATTTTTCATTTCAATGCTCCATATAAGAATTTACATCGTTAGCTCTGAATTTAATTAATGAGATATTTCAGTTTATCTAATGAAGGAAATCTCAACACGAATTCCTTTATTTGTTTTATTTCATTAACAACATATTCTACTCTCATTAATTAGACTGGTATTAATTTTTAGAAAATTTTCTTTTTCTAATCTTAAGAATTATAAATCCTTTACTTAACTATTTTAAAAAAATCAGAATTTTAAAATCCTTTTAATTTATTAAACTTATTAGACTTTCTCATTAAGTTTATATCTATATGTATGTGTATTTAAGCATACACATACATATCAACTACATCATCATCATCATTGTCAACCATTATCAATCCACTGCAGAATGAAGGTCTCTCCAAGTTCAATCCATCTCCGATCTTTAGCTTCTCTTCTCCACATCACCCATGCACACTTTCTTATTTTATCCATCCATCTCACATGTGGTCTCTGTCTGGGTCTTTTACAATCTTTTGGAATCCAGTTTAAGATTTCAATTGTCCACAATAATATACAAGGCTGTATATAATTGTGTCGTGTAAAAGATAAAAGTTTTCAACTCTTTTTAAACTACAAATGCAATGTAACAATTCAATTGTGCATTCGGAATCAAATTTAGAAAAAAAAGGTACAACAGAATACACTCACATCTCTACATATGCCCAATTTCCATATCCAACTTCATTTAGTCAGACTGGGAAAAAATAAAACTATTAATTTTCTGTATTATAAATTTCTCATTCATCGTATTTATAGAATGTATACGCACACATATCTATATACTTTCCGGTTTTTGATCAATCAACCAAACACGATTAATAAATTTTTCAGCAATCCTATACTTAGTAGATTGTTGTAATTATAAATTTATTAAACGCACATTGATTACGTAGTAATATTTACTGAGGCTAAAACAACTGTAGAGGTCCCTACTATCGCATTTTATACACATATTATCGAGGTTATAGCCTCAGTAAATATTATTAGTAGACTGTTGTGAGTAATTGATTATTCAAAAACTAGAAATTACTTTACGTAAATAAAAACATATTTAATAATGCTACATATATACGTGTATGTTTAAAATGCATAATATAAGACAGTTTTATTAGAGGGCGATTACAATAGCTGCAAGGTGGTTGGAATTTAACGTAATAATTGGCAATGTGCTAAGTGTTAAAAACCTAACAATAATTTAAAACTGTAATAGAATTATCTTTTAAAATAAAAATAATTTCAAAATATTAAACAAAGCTTATTATAAAATGCAATGATTTTATTGATTTTATAGATTGCTATTTTCCTTCATCAATCGGAAGTTGAAGGAGGAAATTGTAAGCATTAATAATTAACCCAAAAGTTTATCTCACAAACTAATGTCGTTGGGTTTGCATTCAATTTGTGGAAGAGAGAAAAATATCTAATGGCTTTCAGTTTTCGCAAGTTTATTTTATTAATCAGACAGGATTCAGGAAATTTTAGTAAAAAAATTTAACATGAATGAACTAATGAGGCGTTGAAGTTTATGATATTGATCTAAAATTGAAATTATAGAAAACAGATGGAGACAAACAATGGCAACTACTGCTGGCACATACGTCAACAAAACTGGCTTTATTGACCGAGAATTCATAAGAGGTTCGGGCGCCGGAAATGACAGATCTAAACGCGATCCAAAGTCAGCCACTCTACCACTGTCCCAAACCATTTAGGGTATTTATTTAAATCAAAATACTGGTTTATACAATAGTGAGTTGAGGATGTTTTTTAAATAATTCCTTTAACTAAATAATTTGTTTTTTAAAAAAAAAAAATTTAATATATATTCTTTAATAATAATATTTTATTTATAATATTTTTATTTAGAGAGATTTGAACTCAGACTTTCAACCTTTAGTCATCTACTCCATCTTATACAACCGATACACATGACCATGCACATGTGAAAAAGATCTCCAATATACGTATTTCGTGCTGAAGCAACACTCATTAGTTGGTCTGGATCATCATCTCCCTCACATATATGTAATCAGTGCTTGGTTCAAATCCCCTAATTACATCTAGCTTAAAGTAAATATACTTGCATCTAAATATTACATATTAAGCGTGTATTCTGCCCATCCCTCTTCTGTGTATTTAAATGAC
This sequence comes from Epiperipatus broadwayi, assembly GCA_028023455.1. Taxonomy (NCBI): domain Eukaryota; kingdom Metazoa; phylum Onychophora; class Udeonychophora; order Euonychophora; family Peripatidae; genus Epiperipatus; species Epiperipatus broadwayi. Next base: position 119,833 of record JAQFVV010006680.1, on the reverse strand, counting down.
CTTAAAATTCTACATATAAGGGGTAAGAATGACTTATAGTCAATATGGATATGACAACAAAATTGGCAAACAAGGGCTTTGAACATGTCATCATCAGATTTTCAAATGATATGGATGGCTAAAGAGTTGGAAAGTGGAAAAGATTGAAGCTTGTCCATTAAAGTTTGAAGATTTGCTACCTTAATATAAACTGAGCATTGATTATTTATGTGTGGGGGAGGAGATGATGATCCAGACCAACTGAAGAGTGTTGGTTCAGCATGAAATATGCGTATTGGAGATCATTTATCTTTTTCACATGTACATGATCATGTGTATCGGATGTATAAGATAGAGTGGATGACTAAAAGAAGCTTGAAAGTTTGAGTTTCAAATCCCTCTAATTACATCTAGCTTAAAGTATTTATACTATATTTGCATTTAAATAATATTTTATTTAAGTATTCAAAATAAAAGTCATAGATCAATTCATAGATCACATGACCCTATCTCTTAAGCTTGTAAGTTATAAACAGTGAGGATTGCCAATTCCTCTACAAGCTTTATGATAAATGCTTAGCCAGAGCCAGCACTTAAAATATCCCTGTCAGGAACCCCTCCCCAAACCCCTGACCATGGTTTCGTGCTTTGGCACTCCTCAGAGAGGTGTCAGGGTAGGTTCAGACACTAGATCTAAAAATACCAACCCAAAGCTAAGCACTTAGCTAAAAGTTATCTATTGAGTGGAAAATCTGAAATTTTCAGACATGTACATGTCTTCAAACCCAGCTATCCAACTCAAATAGCTATATGGGGCTGATAGATCTTCAGCCATGCCACATAGTAGTAGTCATAGCAATATAAAATTGCATAAGACTTTTTGGCAGAGACTATAAATAGTCAAAATAAAAGTCATAGATCAATTCATAGATCACATGACCCTATCTCTTAAGCTTGTAAGTTATAAACAGTGAGGATTGCCAATTCCTCTACAAGCTTTATGATAAATGCTTAGCCAGAGCCAGCACTTAAAATATCCCTGTCAGGAACCCCTCCCCAAACCCCTGACCATGGTTTCGTGCTTTGGCACTCCTCAGAGAGGTGTCAGGGTAGGTTCAGACACTAGATCTAAAAATACCAACGCAAAGCTAAGCACTTAGCTAAAAGTTATCTATTGAGTGGAAAATCTGAAATTTTCAGACATGTACATGTCTTCAAACCCAGCTATCCAACTCAAATAGCTATATGGGGCTGATAGATCTTCAGCCATGCCACATAGTAGTACTCATAGCAATATAAAATTGCATAAGACTTTTTGGCAGAGACTATAAATAGTCAAAATAAAAGTCATAGATCAATTCATAGATCACATGACCCTATCTCTTAAGCTTGTAAGTTATAAACAGTGAGGATTGCCAATTCCTCTACAAGCTTTATGATAAATGCTTAGCCAGAGCCAGCACTTAAAATATCCCTGTCAGGAACCCCTCCCCAAACCCCTGACCATGGTTTCGTGCTTTGGCACTCCTCAGAGAGGTGTCAGGGTAGGTTCAGACACTAGATCTAAAAATACCAACCCAAAGCTAAGCACTTAGCTAAAAGTTATCTATTGAGTGGAAAATCTGAAATTTTCAGACATGTACATGTCTTCAAACCCAGCTATCCAACTCAAATAGCTATATGGGGCTGATAGATCTTCAGCCATGCCACATAGTAGTAGTCATAGCAATATAAAATTGCATAAGACTTTTTGGCAGAGACTATAAATAGTCAAAATAAAAGTCATAGATCAATTCATAGATCACATGACCCTATCTCTTAAGCTTGTAAGTTATAAACAGTGAGGATTGCCAATTCCTCTACAAGCTTTATGATAAATGCTTAGCCAGAGCCAGCACTTAAAATATCCCTGTCAGGAACCCCTCCCCAAACCCCTGACCATGGTTTCGTGCTTTGGCACTCCTCAGAGAGGTGTCAGGGTAGGTTCAGACACTAGATCTAAAAATACCAACCCAAAGCTAAGCACTTAGCTAAAAGTTATCTATTGAGTGGAAAATCTGAAATTTTCAGACATGTACATGTCTTCAAACCCAGCTATCCAACTCAAATAGCTATATGGGGCTGATAGATCTTCAGCCATGCCACATAGTAGTAGTCATAGCAATATAAAATTGCATAAGACTTTTTGGCAGAGACTATAAATAGTCAAAATAAAAGTCATAGATCAATTCATAGATCACATGACCCTATCTCTTAAGCTTGTAAGTTATAAACAGTGAGGATTGCCAATTCCTCTACAAGCTTTATGATAAATGCTTAGCCAGAGCCAGCACTTAAAATATCCCTGTCAGGAACCCCTCCCCAAACCCCTGACCATGGTTTCGTGCTTTGGCACTCCTCAGAGAGGTGTCAGGGTTGTCTGAACCTACCCTGACACCTCTCTGAGGAGTGCCAAAGCACGAAACCATGGTCAGGGGTTTGGGGAGGGGTTCCTGACAGGGATATTTTAAGTGCTGGCTCTGGCTAAGCATTTATCATAAAGCTTGTAGAGGAATTGGCAATCCTCACTGTTTATAACTTACAAGCTTAAGAGATAGGGTCATGTGATCTATGAATTGATCTATGACTTTTATTTTGACTATTTATAGTCTCTGCCAAAAAGTCTTATGCAATTTTATATTGCTATGACTACTACTATGTGGCATGGCTGAAGATCTATCAGCCCCATATAGCTATTTGAGTTGGATAGCTGGGTTTGAAGACATGTACATGTCTGAAAATTTCAGATTTTCCACTCAATAGATAACTTTTAGCTAAGTGCTTAGCTTTGGGTTGGTATTTTTAGATCTAGTGTCTGAACCTACCCTGACACCTCTCTGAGGAGTGCCAAAGCACGAAACCATGGTCAGGGGTTTGGGGAGGGGTTCCTGACAGGGATATTTTAAGTGCTGGCTCTGGCTAAGCATTTATCATAAAGCTTGTAGAGGAATTGGCAATCCTCACTGTTTATTTATTTAAGTATGTTTTATTTATTAAAAAAAATATTGAATGCTTTTGCTCAGGAATTCGTAAGAAATTAGGGCACCAGAAGTGATGAATTTTCAGTTCCGGAATCTGCCACTGCATTTCATTTATTACAAGGGTCAGAATGTTTCACCTACTTGACCACCAGAGTCCACCACCCTATCATTACACTAAATCATATAGAGTATCTTATTTATTAAAGTTTGCATCATTATCATGATCTGCCTAATTTATTAATTCGATCGTGAAAATGTGGATGAAACTGATTCTAGACTGTTCTTGTCTCAGCTTTCCTATATGTTTCCAATATTGTCAATCCTAATCATTGCATAGTGTTATCTATCCATAGCAATTTTGGCTGTTCTCTTTACCATACCAAATACAATATTCTTGTGTTAATCTGCCTTGTCACATATTCAAAGTATTGTACTTTTGTCATCTAACTATCTCCAATGGTTGTGTTTTTGTAGCTATTTTCTCCCAAACCCGTGAATTCGTTTTTTTGACTGTCCAACATATGCCATCTTTCTAAGAACACTTTATTTGAATAAAGTATATATATTTAATAAAATAGGCTGAGGTTATCCATCTACATGTTTACGGTCTGGAATTTAAATTTGAGAGGAGCATAAAAAAATCTCAGGTAGCTAAAAATTTCAAATAAACCGGATTTTTTTTCCAGTAGCAGGTCCCTAGACATTTATGGCTGAAAAATAAGGATTCTAGATTAATTCTGATTTTTCCATGTCATTACATCCTCACTATAAACCATAAATATTATTGTAATCTGATTCAGCTTTTGCTACTGGTGAAGAAGTTATCGTATATCTGACTCTATGAATTCATCTATTTTATTTATTAGCTTCCTCCTCAGTTACAATGCACATCCAGCAACAATTTCTGCCACCAATTAGTCCATTATAAAGAGAACTGATCTAATCTTTTTTTTTAATTTTGGTCACCAATATTTATACTTAAAAGCAGTTAATTTTATTCTAGCGCCACCTACAGCAAGTTTGAGTAATCAATGAATTACCAGATAATTGTGCACTTATCATATATTGTGTAAAGTAAAAAATTCTGCTGAAGAAAGTGAGAAGTGATTGGAAAGAACTAGTAAGATGTAAATATAACATGTTTGCATATGGATACAAAGATTTTTAAAAAAAACTATAAATAAGACAAAAAATAAGAAGCACTACCCAAAAAATCATATGACTTCCGCTACACTTTACTTTTAAATAGCAAATCTATTTGTTGTATTCCAAATGTACCACATAATGTAGCAGAAATGAAGAAAAAGAAATGGATTGAAAAAAAGAAATAAAGAAAATAAGTTGAAAAGCAAAATTAGAAATATTTATATATTAGATAAATGTGAAAGAAAAAATTCTTATTATATACACTTTATCTGTTTTTTAATCTATTTGGATAAAACCTTATAACTAAACTTTCATCCACTTCCCAATTTCTCATCTAGTTGAAACTTTATGGACACATGTATTCCTGATAGCAATACATTTTTTTTAGTCTTTGCAAACAATTTTAGCAAAAAATTAATTAATTTTTTTAATTTTATATATGCGATACTTCTTATTCAGAGTCAGAATCTCTCAGCCACTATACCCGGAGAACCCTGATAGCCACTTTACCTTCCCTTTTCATTTCCCACCCTGTTTTCTCCATATTCTTCTCTATCCTGCTGTATCCCATTTCCACAACATAATTTTTGTTAACTTCATGCCCTTTATATCTAAATAACCCTTATCATTTCTTAAACCTAGCATAAAAACCAAAAACCCACTTTCTGTATAATCACTTTGCTTATATTTCTTCTTCCACAACTTCATTATTTGTACCTTTTTTGCTTTCAGGCATTTACATTCAATTAAGAGATGCCTAATATTTTTGATGTCTTCCTTACACAACTTGCAGACTAAATCATCCCCATTTTTCCATTTATGTGGATATTCCCTTGTTGCTAAAGATCCTGTTCGAGCCTTGAACAGTAAACTATTTTCCCTGCTATTATCATAAATTAATTCACACCCAATATTCTGTTTACTTCCATATATATTTAAACTCTTTTTACTCTCCATACTAGTTCTCCATCTCTCCTATCCTTTATTAATGCATCTATTTTTTACCCCATTCCTTGCTACTACAACCTCAACAATTCTCCTAACAACAATCATCCCATCTTTTGTATAAGTATACTGATATAAATTCTTTATCTAAATCTTCTGCATACTGTACTACCTTTCTCACCCATCTTATTGTCTGCCCTTTACTCATAACCCAGTTAACTATTTTGATTATTTTCTTATTATCCAAAAATTGCAATCTACTGAACATTTTCATTTTGCTTTTTGCATCTCTCATATAAAAACTTGACCATCCCATTTCTCCTTGAATTGCCTTCTTGTCATCCACACATTTTCATCTAACATGTGTCTTCCTACTTCTCTTTGAACTTCTTTCTACATAATCTAAAACCCTTTTACTAATACATAATGCATTGTTACCATATGTAAACCCTGCTATTACCAATCCCTTCCATACTGTTCTAGCTACATCATATTTATTATATAAAAACACTATTAATGTCTTTATCAGTCCCTTTCTGAGATTTAGTACTCTTTGCAGTACTTCCATTTAGTGATATAAAATTGTATATAAATATTCTTCAATCCTAATTTCTAGAACTATGCAAAACAAAACAAAAATGGTATATAAAAAAATATAAAAGTCACTCTTAAAAAATGCTTTTATTCACACAAATGCACTAAAATGTAAAAAATAAATTTTCTTCATTTTCAGTTTTTACAAAATTCTTGATATTATGAAACCAAAGGTTTAGAAGTACATCGAATATTTGCAAAGATCAATACTTTAATTTTCCATTACTTAATACTGTAACAGTCAAAACATGTGTATCTCGTGAACATAGTGCAGAATTCGACCACCACACAGAACAGCAGCACCATCGAGTAGCGACGCCACCCATGGTACCGATAGTTTATCGGTTCCACAATACAATCTACGGAACAACGCCTCTGATGTGACATAAGTAAACACATCCTTAGGCACGGTGGTCAGGGAGATGCATGAGATTCATGGTTTTGTTTCCGAGTTGGCCAACAATCAAACGAATATTAATTCACATATATAATCGAGGAAATATATATAATGGGCATCGAATAAATGAAAACTTAACTACAGACGTACAGTTAAAATTATTTATTTACGTATTTAATAAAAAAAACATTAAGGTTATTAATCATATTTTATATTCAGAGTTTCAATAGCTAATTGGCAATTTTATTATATATAAAGTACATTTATTTATAAAGAGCATTCATTTATATGAAGGCATAATCTAGCTACCTAAGGTTCTCGAGTGAGTATTTCTAATGCGTACTGTAGGGGATTTATACTTTGCACTGCAAGAGTCATCCGTGGCGGCGGACATACATTTATTTAATAAAAATATTTATTTTATGACTAAGGGCGAACATTTATTTGAGAGTGGATGTTGAAGATAATGCCGAGGCGGAGTGATATAGAGAATGATAAACTAAATAAAGGAACACGTGGTACGCTTTAGAAGGACGATATAAAATGGCAGCACTGAAACTGCAATGCCGTGAATAAGTTTATAAGGGTTTCGGGTTGGTCTCTGCCTCGACCCGAAGAGGTAAGGTGTCACATGAGCATAACCAGGGACAAGCGGTCCGTGTCGCAATTTGCCAGCTGGCTGCATGACGGTCGTCAAGCCCTACGGGAACATTATCACGTCCACTTGTGTAGGACGACTGGGGTTAATTCAACCCTATAGAATCCGGAGTATTCACGGCGTGGAATAAGTCATCGTGGCTTCAAAACATAACACATGTATAAGATCTAAAAGATTATGGTAATATTTAACTAGATTTCAAACTCGGCCCCCCATTATCAACATTGACTAAAAGAAAATTGGTGACTCTCAATGAAATGAAATTTCCGTAATTATTCATTAAAATTTAATAATAAAAAAAATATCTAAAAGGGGAATTATTACAGTGAGTATGCCAGCTATTACGAAGTAGTAGACCCTGCATTACAATAACTGATTCTTTGAATGCGTGTCGTATTTATATGAAATTTAAGTTATTTATAAAGCAAATACTAATGACAATTTGACACGCATTCAATGTTCAAGCGATTATAGATTTAGATATAAAACTAAGACAATTATGAGAAGGTAATATTTCAATAATAATTATAAATAAAGTGTAGATTTGAGAAATACACACCTAAGAAGGATAGAGGGAGGTAAGCTAGATTATGCGAGAAATTTACAGATTACATTAATTCTCAAATTTTAGTTTCACAAAATTACAATTTTAACATTTTAGAAGTTAGACAAATAGTAGGAGATGAGCTATAGCTTATTATTACTAGAGTACTCTATAATTTGGAATACACACACAGGTACCTGTTTTATAAGATGTTTTCTTCCATTTGTTTAATAGTAGATTGTTCGTGATTAGCAGTTTTCTTTCTTGTCTTTGGCATTCTATTGATTTTAACAGCAGTGGCTTTCTTGTCTATTTCAGGTAGCAGATCATTATGGTGTTTTTACGATGGGCAATGTGGAGTTCGGCATACGGTGGGCCGTCTCCCGATGGAGAATAATCTCAGTGCTTACTCGGTCATACCTTGGCAATATCAATTTATTTTAAGATATTTTAGACTCTCCACTCGAGAGCAAAGCTAAAGTTCAAGTGAAAGTCTCCAGCAAGTCTAAGATGGCCTCCTTTTTTTATCTTGATCTTTTAATTTTTTTGTTGAGATATTTTTAGGTTTTCTTTGTCTTGCCCTCAGGATAATCAATGCTTTTGCTGGTTTTAATTAGAAAGAAATCTGCTGTGCTATTGTTTGTTTTGTTGTTTGTTTGTTTTTTTTTACATTCGTTAATTACATTTTTTTGGAATTTTTCTATAATTAATTTATTTTCTATCACTGACCGATGCTTTTAAATTTTCAAAGACAAAAGGGAATAAAATTATTTTAACTTTAATTAATTGTTACATCAGATTTTGTTAGAATTATTATTTAACGAAATTTAAACTAAGCAATAAATACAAACTTTATAAATTCAAAATAAATGATTAATATTACACAAAATTTATTCAGCTAAAGGAATCTAAATTATATTACTTTATCCGTATTTATTGCCTTTAATTTGAGATCAAAATGTGTGCATGTTTATGTTGAATTCTACATGTATTTATACATTTTTAATATTGTTACACACACAACTCGATACCAAAAGTTTAAATTTGGGTGGGATAGACCGGTCAGTGAGAGACGACAGAAAAGGTGAAACTTAAGATTCGAATACGAATCTTACTGTTTCAATACTAAAAATACTGTGAAAACTGAAAATAGTTTTTACTTTTTAATGTATTTATATGGATAAAAGCATTTCTTTAATTTTCCCCATTGTTCTCCTTTAAGTAAAAACTAAAGAAACCTATGATCTCCAAAGACCTATTGAAGCTTGTTTTACTATACTGTATAGTTTAGTATTATGAAAAGACAACTAACACAACAAGTGTGGTAAAAATTATTAGATTATATGGTCACATTAAGAAGATTAACATTGATAAGGTTGTATAGAGAGTGATTCCATATCTCAATTTTTTTTTACAGCAGTTTTTGGGTTTTTCTGGCCGAGTGGTTAGCACAGCCGCCTTACAAGTTGTTTTTCTGGTGTTTGCTTCCCGGCTGATGCTTTAACACATAAAAAAAATGAGAAGCAGATTTTTCTGGTGATATAATTGTTTTTGGAAATAATGCTTCGGAGTTTCAGTAAATATTGCAAGAGTTCTTGGATGAAAACAAAAAAGTAGAACAAAATATAATACTAAAAAATCTAAAACAATGTACAATGGATTTTCTCAGAAGAAAATAAAGATTGATAATTATGAATTAGAAGTTAACAACTATAAATATCTTATCAGATTACTGGCATAGAAGGAAACATAATGGATAAAATTAAACACAGAATTAAACTTGATTGAAGTGTTTTCTGGAGCTGTCTATATGTTTGAAAAGAAAAGTTTCTTGATAGATGTGTTTTATAGTTCTTACATATGAATCTTAGACTTAAATGCTTAATAAAATATCAGTCAATACAGAAGTCTTTAAATTCTATAATTAAGTATAGAAGATGCATGTTGGAAATAATGAAAAGAGAATGAAAATAAAATACTACACATCAATGAAAGAATATAAAGACATCACTGACATCATTGAAAGAATTAATAAACTAAACTAAAACCAAGATGAATATATTATAAGAAGAGATGCCAATGTATGGACAATTGAAGTTTTAAGTTCTATTTCAAAAATTTATAAATGACTTTAAAAAGCAATCACATGTGAGAGTTGAAATAAGAAAGTTTGTATAGTAATATAAATGAAAGAAGCTATAGATGAAAAAATTGGATTAAACTTGGAAAGACCTCAATCCAATAATGGATATGCAATGATTAAAAATGATGATAGTCTATCAAAAGAGAATAAAAAGAATATCATATCAAAAATATATATAATTAGTTGTTTGTTTCACTTACTCTTTTATATTTAGATTGACTATTTGAGCATTGTATATAATTATAAGGGTTTGAACTCAGACTTTCAAGCTCCCTACATCTATTCACTCCATCTTATACAACCTATACACATGACCACATACATGTGAAAACGATAAATGATCTGCAGTATATAATACGTGGTTATATGTATTGTTGTATAAGATGGAATGGATAGCTGTAGCTCGAAAGACTGAGTTCAAATCCCTTCTAATTACACTAAGTTGAGTATAGACAATATACTTGTATTTAAATATTATATCTTAAAGCAAAGGATGTTTGAAATTCATTAAAATTAATATATATTCACTAATATAAAAATGATTGAATGAAATCAGTTATATAATTTACAAACTGATGTTTTTACTTTCTGCCCAAGACAAGAAAAGTAATCATTGATAATGAAAAATATACTATCTATAGCAATTGTCTTCAAATGTTTTTGACTCAGGAAAACTTTAAGTTTATTTTAATTATTCTTCGGAAACAATTTGCATTAACTCAAGATGTACTTCTCACAAATTTTTCAAAACCACTCATCATATATTTACACTTGATTGAGAGGGATAATGTGAACTCATAAATACAGTTTTATTACAACTATCCTATACATATATAAATTATAAGTGAAACAGAAATAAAAGCAAATGGTGCACTTCACTAAAAATTCCAGATGTAAATCTGTTAGTAAGGAAATAAAAATTCTCCTATCTGGGCCACTTCTATATAATAATAAAAAATGTTTAAAATCTTGCAAAAATGGCATCAGCAGTAAAAATGTAATAGTCTGAAAAAGTATTCTTAATTATTTATTTAACAATAAAATTGTCCTGGCCCAATTAAATATATGTTAAAGAAAATAAAGAAAGGTTATGGTTGTGGAAGGAAATTTGCTAATCCAAAATATTGTAGCACTTCTTGTTAAGAGTTGATGGGAAAAGATGTGGAACCATTAATGACAATCACAGATTAATTAGAGCTTCTTTTTCCAGCTCTTTGAAATCATAAACCTAGTTTTAGAAAATCTCTTGACAAAGAAATATAACTATTAATCATATCATCAGTTGCCAAATCAAACCAGAATGCGCACCAAAATAGCAGACAGAAAATACATTTCACTTTAAATTAGCCAGACAGTTTTTTCTTCATTCTCCTCATGTGGAAATCGATCCCAAAATATTCTGATTTACAGAAGTCAGTCTGCTATTAAAACAAATATTCAAGATGTAAATGTGTGTGTGATTGTGTATGCACAGCAAACCAAAAATTAGGATGAGATGGATATTTCTGGTGACAAAAAGGGATTGCTAGATATAAAAAACAGTATATTTATTTTTTCATAAATTTTCTATATTTCAATTCTCCTGGATACTGTAGAATCATTTTCAATTATCTAACTGTGACTGTTCTCTTTGTTTTATATCTCAGATAAAAACAAGCTACTCTATGACATTCTCATCTCAACTTATCCCTAGCTTTTCTTCCCCATATCATTCCAGTAAATTTCTTTATTTCTTCCATTTTCATGGGGTCTCTTTTAAAAAACTTTGATAACTCTGTCACTAAAATGTATCAAATTAAATAAAATATGAATACCATACATTGGGCAAAATTTTTGAATATATAACCAGAATGATTTTTCTGATCAATACTATTGTTCGTTGCACTTACGAGGTATTTAATATTTTCAAGATTTCTCAAATACATGGTACTAATATAGCCTCTAATTTATGAGTTTTTTTCTAGTTTTCTTTAAAAAATGTTAAGATTCAGTTTAGGCTTTTATTTGATAATGTAGCACTATATTTTTTAGAAATATGAATATCATTTTTTTTTACAACAAAACAATGATGTCAGTAGAATCTTTGTTTTCTTTTCCTCCCCCACACTTCATTTCTTATCTTTTTGTGTTAATTCATCACACTTTACTATGCGATAAGTAACGTGGGATTCCTAGCTAAGTTGTGATGGAACTCATTTATTAAAACCTTATTTTCAACCGCACGTACAAATTTTCTTTGTTTCACACATAAGATTTCCTATGACTGATAAGAAGACTAAGTGGATGGATTAAAATTGCAAAAGATATACAAATATTCAGTGGTGATATTACTTTATAACTTTTTTGATGCATTGAAAATAACATATGAAACAGCTCTTCATAATCTTAAAATTAGAAAAGCAGCTCATCCTGATGCATCCCATAGAAGTTTTGATTTATATGCTTTTATATCTTTTAATAAATGAGCTCATAATGTTGTATATGTGATTCTATGGTCTTAAAGATGTTTCTAATGTTCCAATTTCAAAAAATAGAGAGAGTATATCAGATTATGTAGCTAATATGAAATATTAATGTTATCCACTCCAGAAAACGCATTATCAAAGATTTTGTTGAATAAGTTGCTTCCAATCACATATAAGTAATTATCAAATGTACTTTTAAAGAATTAAGTCACTCACTACTGACATAGTTTTTTTTAATTATTGCTATAGAAATACAATGGAACAAAGAATTTCATGACATTATTTTTCTATACTATTTATAATCTTTATCAAGCTCATACTGTGTTTTATTTAATTTTTTTAGATTGTTTCCCATTATCTATATCCCTCCTTTCTTTTCTGATTTCTAATAATAATTCTTTTTTCTTATGACATTTGTAAAATGCCAGCTTCTAATCACAGATTTGTGCTTTTTTTTAAAAAAAAAAATCTTGTTTTTTTTTTTTTTTTAAGTTGTGACTTTCTTTTTTTTCAGTAGTAATCTTATAAAAAAAAACACAAAAAACTCTCCATACAGTAGTGCCACCCAGTGCAAGCCAGAGTAATCAATGAATGCCATAATGTTTCTGCATAAATCCCTATCTAGTACCTACTCATCTAGTATCCCAAGACTAGTTTATAGCATGTGGCTTTCATCAGTGAGAAGCTTTGGATATGAGCAAGCATAAAAAACAGTGATCATGTGATGTACTAATCTTATACTCATCATGACAGTATTGTGATATAAATCTATATCAGATCCAATATACTTAGTTTTCTATTTTTGTATTGATGATACTTACTAAGATCACCAGAATTTTTCAAATATATCTACATCTCAATGGAATTAGAAAAAAAGTGTTTGTTATAACCAGCTCTCTTGTCTGCAAAAGTTATGTAGTCATTTTTGATATTTATCATATCTGTTCAAAATCTACTTGAAAATCCTTTCATTTCATTTGCCTTAACAATAGCATTCAGATTTCCATATTAATTATACAGTCCGTAGATTTGCATTTGTTCAGAATTTGATACAATTGATCATAAATATCGTTTGACAATATCCTTTTCATCTTTAGATATTTACTTGTAAATTTTATCACTACTAAAATCAATACATGATTCTGTAAAATAATCTCAAATAAATCTTTTTCATAGTTTTTGATCATCCAAAAATATTACTGTAAATATACACTTAAGAGCCTTTTTTTTATTTCATCATGAAACATCTCATTCCCTCATCTTGTCCCAGATATCCCCAAAATTTTGCCTATGTATATATATATATTGTACCGAGATATATCAGGAAGGAGTGTGCTTTCTTCGGAGGTACACGTAATTTTAAAAATAATATAAATTGATAAACGATTTGTGTAAATATTAATAAAAATAAAAGATCTCGTAGAGTAAAATAAGAATAAAAGGATTTTTTTCCTCATAGACAGGTTATCGTTAAAAGCATAAAATAAATAGTTTTATAATATATAATTTTGAATCGTATTTAAATAAAACCTAAAGAATTAAAAATTGATTTAACTAAATTTGATTTAATTAAAATTTGATTTGAGATTGCTTTAAGAAAAAAAAAAAAAAAGAAAAAGCAAGGTGGAATTCGTTTTGTCTTATAATCATAATAAAAAAGAAAAATGTATATAATTAAAGGAATGTAGTGAACAATGGGAGCTAATGACAAACATATGAAATTTCCATTAAACGGCTAATTAGTGAAAATAACTTTAACAAAGAAATTGAAATAACTATAACAAAGAAAGTGAAATAAAGAAATTGAAATAACTCTAGCAGAGAGTACAAAGAAATTAAATGACCAATGCGAACACCAGAAAGTCAGCACGGACCATAACTGAAACACCAGAGGATTAGTTACGTATTGTAGATTGAATCCGCAAGATAAGGACCGTAAAATATAAAAAGGGCAAATTTTCTATTCATTCACATCATATACATCTTAAGCATATACATCATATACATCTTAAGCTCTTCTTCTTATTATTCATTCATTAATTATATTATTTTCATAGATAAAGAGTATACGTCTAAAGTAAAATGCTGCATTGTTAAACCCATCGTGAGAACAACCGGCCGAATCCTTCCATGCAATACCAACAGCAGACAGTTCAAATTTCGATCATGGTCGTGTAAAACAAGAAGGAGACGGAGTGTCCACGTGGAGCCCACAGGATCCCAATGACATCGGGAAACGGATTGCAAAGAGTTAGCGCTAACTGACCGAATGAAATACTATCAGAAGCAACGCTCGGAACCGTGCATAAGGGAGAAAGCTAGGTAATGTTTATTTCAATTTCTAATTCACTAATAAAAAGCCGTAATAATAAACTCTGAACTTTATCTTACGAACAATAAGTACTAATTGTCTTTAGCTCCATTACCCAGAGATGTTAGTGTGATTTCAAATATAAGTATATGCGTATAATTATTTTTCAAAATGTATTTCAGTGTGATTCCAAATATAAGTGTATGCGTATGATTATTTCCAAAATGTATTTATAATATGAGATTTTATTGTGATTTCAACTATAAGTGTGCGTATAATTATTTTTTGTATTTATAACATGAAATTTCGATTGCATTAAATTTTATCTGAACTTGAACGAAAGTGTAGTTAATTATATTATAAGACCAAACGAAGTGTAATAGCGTAAATGGAGATTTCATGGTTTAGTGATTACTCAAATTAGATTTAAATTAAATAATTAAATAAAAGAAAAAGAGAGAGCGAGAAAAATTAGCGCAGAGAAAGATTCTAAAATTGATTTTTAAGTAGGCGGAGTATATTTTGTTGATTATTGTAGCTGAGCTAGGGGGAGCGGGTACTAGACCGTATTGGTCAAACAGACTTGTCGACAAGGTCGGCTGGCGCCCATAGGATTTTTTCCTTTAAATAAATAAAAAGTTTGATTGGCTAATATGTAGTCTAGTAAACGAGTATAAATGTTATTGGCAAATATTTTCCAATGATGTTGATTACTCTACCCGAGGTACTGACAGCCCTGTGATAGGATTTTGTGTAAGAGGGAGGTACAAAATTCTGATCGAGTCGTTATTATAAAAATTAAAACATTGTTATTGATTTATATAAATGATGTTTTTATAAAATTTACGAACGACGGGAATAAAAGGGTTTAGGTATAATATATATATATGTGTGTGTGTGTCTAAAACAAAAGAGTAATTTGTATATTGTTTTTGTTTATTTAGTCAAGGTATTTTATTTAATTATTCAAGCAGGACTGTGCACTGTTTAATATATGATAAAATAAGAGGGAGTATTGTTATTACCGGTAGGCAAGTCTGAAACATTTACTTTTGTGCTCCTTAATCATGGCTGAAATTTCTTTTTAATTTATTATAGGTTATAATTTCAACCAAAATGTTTATTAATAACTGGATCAAGCTAAATCTTGAACTACATGTACTTTTTTTTTCATAGGTCATAGCATCTGCCGGAAGATGAACCTGCAACAACTGTCTGCAACCAACTGCTTGCTTGCAAGGCAGCTGCACTGACCTCTCGGCTAACAGCACTTGCTTTGAGTGACAATTATCCAGAATAAATGCTACACCCTTTTCAAGTCTGCCCTACTTCTCATCTCTATGTCTATTCATTAGCTTACAATCAATCTCAACCAATTACTTATATATATATGAAAAACAAAAAAACACAAGTTAAAAAACTTGCTAACGCTTGTATTTATGATAACAGATGGCGTTCTACCAAAAACCCCATCAAGCGTAGTTTTCTGTTTACATAAACTTCAGAGCGAGCATTCACTATCTCTAACTGAAAGTGGAATTAAAGTTAGAGATAGTGAATGCTCACTCTGAAGTTTATGTAAACAGAAAACTATGCTTGACGGTGTTTTTGGTAGAACACCATCTGTTATCATATATATATAATACTATCAGCCCTACAATGCATCTATAATTATTCACACACTAAAAACCATATCATGTGGAAGCTGTTTCATAATACTTGACAATAAAAAATCATGTACTCACAAGAAATAACAAGAATGTTTCAACCCATACCTATACTTTATCCAAGTACATCATGACCTAAACTTCAACAATCTACATCAGTTGTGTTCTCTCATAGCTTAAACCTTTATTCCCATTAACATTCCCCAACAGATGTCACTCCTGAAAATAAATATGTAGACTCTTCTTGAGTTTAGTCTCATGATTATATTAGAATATGATGCTCTTCAAATTTGGATTACACATCATTGAAGTTAAACAACTTGTCTTACTTTTATGGTTGTAGCTTCATCAAACTTTTGCCTATATAACATAAATGTATTCTATTGCAAATATATTAATATTTGTATAGTTTGTTATTAATAAAACTTCTTTTTAATAATAAGGAAAAGGCTGAGACATTTGAAACAAAAACTGGTGTTAAACAAATATATGGACTCCATTTTTACCTCAGGTTTTATGACAATAATCTTCAAGTTTATAGGTGACTTATTAAATTAAGGGTCAAAAAGCAATACAAATTTGATGTGAAATTTTAAATTTGAATTAAGTAAAAATAAAAACTAAGAACTTCATTTTCTTTACCTTTACAGTATGCTATCCTTGCCAATTCAAAACAAAATTTAAATAGTGTACTTACTGTTTTAAGTACAACATATAAAGATTTGCTTTAATAATTAATGTTCAAAAAAAAATCTTTAGCATCTTTTGTCTTGGATAATTATTAATTTGAATATGTAAGACAATTTATGTATCTTGGTATCTTTTTAAGTAGAAAAATGGACTTAAAAAGTTGAGATGCGCACACAGACTCCAACGTTCTGCTGCTTTTAGCAAGTTAAACGATATGGCATTTCATCTCAGTAAAATAACCACTGCAATGGCAAGATGATAAGATCATTCAATAGGTTCTTCAACTTCTGGATGTGATACTCCACAACCAATTAACAATACAAGTCTTCCAGAAAAAATATTTTGTAGTGAATCTATGTATGAAAAGCAGTGGGGAAAAACAAAGCCACTTACCTTATCAAATTTTTTACATTGTCAAAATTATCTCAAAAGATTTTCTAAAGAATTGCATTACAAAGGAAGTTTTTTAATAAAGATGTTTTTCCGGTTCTTACTTAAGGATCTGAGACTTGGACACTTAATAGAAGAGCAATATGGACATCAGACCATTCAAAGAAGTATGGAGAGATGCATGTTGGGAATAAGAAGAAGAGATCGAAAATGCAATATATGGGTGAGAGAACAAACAAGTGTTACTGACATCATTAAAAAAATTAAAAGACTGAAGTGGAGTTGGGTTGGACATATTGCTAGAAGAGATGATAATATATGGACAATTGAAATCTTAAACTGGATTCCAAGAGATTGTAAAAGACCCAGAAAGAGACAACATGTGAGATGGATGAATGAAATAAGAAAGTGTGCAGGGCTAAGGTGGAGAAGGAAGCTAAAGATTAGAGAATATAAATTGAACTTGGAGAGACCCTTATCCTGCAGTGGATTGATAATGGTTGCTGATGATGATCCTATGCAGAGTTAATGGATTGCTTCATATAATCATTGCAAAACTCACACCTAATATGTTTCATTGTTTTTTTTTCTTTTTTGCCTTTTAATGTTGGAATGGATGTGTGATTGGCTACAATGATAATGTAATAATTGTCCAAGATATTGTAATTGTAAATTTTTCTAATTTACTTCTACTAATATTTATATTTTTCTTTTTTTAAAGCTTATACAAATACAATTTATCCCCTATTTTGAACACTTTTTAGCAAAAACCTTTTATTGACCTATATTCATGCACAATCTTACATTTCGGCTGTCCTGCAGTTTTTTTCAGAGCCATTTTTTACAGTAAAACATAAGATTTTGCATGAATGCAGGTCAATAAAAAAGGTTTTTGCTAAAAAGTATTCAATGTAAAAATGGCTCTGAGGAAGACCTCCGAACAGTTGAAACATAAGATTGTGCAGGAATATAGGTCATAAAAGGTTTTTGCTAAAAAGTGTTCAAAGTAGTGGATAAATTGTACTTATATAAGATATTACAGCAAAATAAAGAAAGTGGTGAATTTGGTAATATTTTTAAAGCTTATTTCATATTATTTTAATTTTTTTTTTTAATTTATTAATTTATAGTTTGTGTGTGTGCGTATGCACATATAAACCTAAGCAAGTATGAGTGGGTCGTTTAAACATTTAAACTACTCACTTTTATTAAATATTATTTTAATATTTTTTCAATATTAATTTATAGTTCGTATGTATATGTGCATCATTTACACATTTAAAATATCCACTATTTTTTCTCGCAACATTGATGAATTAAAAGACCTAAATGAAGACGGGCTAGACATATTAATCTTTAATCTGGAGATCAAGAGATTGTCAAAGACATAGAAAGAAATCACATGTGAGATGGATAAGTTTGCTGGTATGATGTAGAGAAGAGAGGTCATAGATGAGAGAAACTATTCATCCTGCAATGGTCATAGATGATGAATTATTTTATATATAGCAAATCCGTTACATCCATATAAATTATAACTTTTTAAATTAAATATTTTTAAAAATTACACAATATTGCGCTTCCAAATAACCCCAATTCCCAAATATTTACTTGAATGCATGGAAGAGCTCAGCAACTCCATAAAAAAAAAAAAACGGTTTAATTATTACTAGATCATTTCTAAAAATATATAAATAAACGTTATATGTATTAAGAAAAGTAATAATAATTACTGCACTTTAAAAATAAAGTATGCGTTTAGTTTCTTCGTTGCTAGTTTAAACTGCATACAATGACGTAAAAAGTGCGTGTTACGGGTACTTTAAATACCCAAGAAATTTTACCGAGAAGTGGACGTGATAAAATCGAACATTAGTAAAATCTCGAGAGTAAATAACCAATTGAATGACATCGGATTAGTATCAAAATTTCAATTCCCTAAATCTTTTTTTTTTTTTTTATCATTTGTAGTGTGTATTTATTTTAAATGTTTAATCTTATATATATATATGAGTAAAAAATAATATTATCTATGAAGATACCGCTTATAAAGAGTCACTACTTAATATTAAAACAGATAAATAGTTTTCCATTATTATTTAAGAGTGGCTGACTGTACTAGAGTTCCATGGATTGGCGATTCAGCTCTTTCACTTCCTTATACTCGAACATCTCATTGACTACCGAGCAATAAACTATTCATTATTATTGTTTATTGTAAATCCAAACATCGAAGTTCATCAGTGCCAAATCTAAGATGGCGCAAAAAGGGCAATAGACGTAGGAAGGGAATTTCTGAAGGAAGAGTTGAGCTTTACAATAAAGTGATATATTTTCGACAACATGAACTTTAAAATAATAATCTGGTAATATAATAAATGTAACTACATCTTTTAAAAATATATAAATACAATATGCACGTAAAAAATTAGTGGTGTGGCTATGGTTGTTAAAGAGCCAAAGACACCAAAATGTATGGGTACTGAACTGGGTTCAGACCTATATGACTATATGAGCTACTGAGCTTAAATTGTAAATATTGTTGTGTTTTCAATTTTATTCTCATAGTCTTGTAGTTAAGTAGAGATAAAAGGTGGCTGCTGGAGGTTGCATTAGATCCTAAGATCTAGGTGCAGTGCTCTCAGATCCAAAGCTCCGCACTGACGAAGGCCACAAGCCAGAAACTAGTCTGGGGATATTGAATGAGTAGACACTAGATGGGGATTTTATGCACAAGCCTTCTGCATCCATTGATTACTCTAGTTGGCACTGAGTGGCACAACTGTATGGAGAGTTTTGCCTGTTTTAAAAAAATACTGTTTGATAATGTTTGATATGCTGAAAGGAAGGGGAAGGGGGGTGTAGTAAATATTCTTAATGTCTAAGATTTTTTTTAAAAAAAATCCGTACAGGTTTAGCAAATAGAGAATTGTAATGATTTTTTTCACTCATTAATATCTGATAGGTAAATGCTGGAAAGTCATGTGACTTGAGCACCCAAGTGACATTGGTGCAATAGTTTCCATTCGGTTGACAAAATTGATCTTATATTTATTTATTTTTTTTAGCTAGAACTCAATCTTATCATTCATCATTTTAAACAATATTAATTATTTATCTGCAGTTTTCTTTATACCTTCATATTATTGTTACTAATTTATAGAAACATCTGTAGATTATGAAAATGAATTTGATTCTGTAAACATTTCTTCAGTGACTAAAGGGTTAAAATATCAAGGTATAGACCCAGGATATTGCCATATTCTGAAGAATATTTATAACAATGCAATAGCAACAATTAGATTACATAATAATATTAAAAAGATTAACATTGAGAAGAGTGTATGAAAGGGTGGCTCATATCTCCAAAACTTTTTACAGCAGTTTTGCAAGAAGTATTTTGTAGATTAAAATGGGAAACTAGAGGAATAAAAGTAAATGGAGATTGTTTAAGTCATCTAGATTTTGCAGATGATGTAGATGTTATTGCAAATAATGCTTTAGAGCTTCAGAAAATGTTGCAAGAATTATCAGAGAGAAAGTAAGAAAGTAGGACTAAAAGCAAATGTTAAAAGACTAAAATAAGGTTCAATGGATTTTCTCAAAATAAGAAAACAAAGATTGATACGAGTTAGAAGAAGTTAACAACTACAAATATTTTGGTCAGATTATTACTGCAGATGGAAATTAATAGATGAAATTAATCAGAGAATTAAATTTGGTTGGAGTGCTTTTGGTAGAAGTAACTTAAATATTAAAAGAAATTATGATTATGTTGTTTAAAAAGAACAGTTTTGATAAATGTATTTTACCAGTAAATACATATGGATCTAAGACTTGGACATTAACATAAGAGAAATACAAAGACACCACTCAATGAAATATGGAGAGATGTATGTTAGGGGTAACAAGAAGAGATCAAAAATGAAATACATGGGTGAGAAAACAAACAAGTGTTACTGACATCATTGAAAGAATTAAGAAATTGGAGCTGGACTGGACATATTACTAGAAGAGATGATAATAGATGGACAGTTGAAATCTTAAGCTGGATTCCAAGAGATTGTAAAGGACTTAGAAAGAGATCACATATGAAATGGATGATAAAAGGAAGTGTACTTGGGATATGTGGAAAAGAGAGTGTAAAGATTGGAGATGGATTGAACTTAGAGGTGGATTGAACTTGGAGAGACCTTTATCATGCAGTGAATCAATAATCGTTGAAATGATGATAATGATGACAAGTTATCAATACTATTTTACTCTACCATTCTCTAGTTAGTAATAAATAGGACTTTTATTATTATTAAAAATGAAATTAATGAGATATTTTTAATTCAAATTAACTAAAAATATTTTGCAACTTATATTGATGGACTCTGGACATCAAGATCCATTGCATCATGACTCTGAACTACTTTTTCCAATACTAGAAGTTCTTATGCTTGATCAATAAAACATTCAATTATGTTTTAAAGATATTATTTTTAGCCATGTGGTCACTATTCAGAATTGGTCTGAAGAATAAATTTCCATCCCATTTATATGCCAAGTTTCCAAGTGCAAAAATAATCTTCCCTTTTAAACCTTAAATTAAAAAAAAAATTATACTTATTATTACACTATGAGTATATATACTTTATTTGTACTTAATGTATGTATGTATTGAAATATACAGAGAAGCTGAAATAAAGCAAGCTTTTCATGACAATGATCATATATGACATCAAAGATGTTAGATCATGATCTTTGAAATCATACATTTAATCAGTTGTCTTATATAGAATGAAGACTCAGATTACTTATCTAAATAGTAATTGGAAGAGAGTAAGTCTAATCTATTGCTATTCCAATGTTTGCCTCTTGCAAAAGTACATTTAACTTCTTTAACTTTCTTGATGATGTTCTTTCATATGAGAAATCATGAAAATTCAGTTCACAACCTTTTGAAAGGATTCATTAACCTCTTTTTTGCTGATTATTTTATTGTCCAAGTGAGGTAAAAATCTAAACTTTTAATTGGTCAATTCACAAACTCAAGTGTCAATTCACAAAATCAAGCGTCAAAATATATTCATCTTTTAATATTATATTCACTTTAGTTTCATTTGTAAAAAGTATATTAATAAATTGTCATGTTATGAAAGTGAACGAAAGTTTTTTCAAAAATAAATTTTTATTTATAATTATAAAAATATTCAATACCGGCAAATCTAAAGCGAAACGTTAATCACCAACCAAAAAGTTTTGCTGACGTGGGTGATTTTTAAGTTGCGGAAAAGTTAATAATTTTTGATAAAGTCTTAACTATTTTTCTAAAATATTTTTATTTTTAGCATATTTTATCAAAATAATTTATAATTTGTCAAAAAATACTTTTAAAATGGTCTAAAACATTCATTTATCATTTTCAAAATGAAACAAAAAGAGATTGTAACTTTTCAGTTATTGACAACCATTTTCTTTATTGTCGAAATTTAACAGCCAATAATATTCAAGAAGAGACCACCTACTTCTTTTGTTAAACTTACGATGACCATTTTATTGATTTTTTACTTGTAAAATAATTCAAGAGAGGGCAGCATCTTACAGAACTTTTTATAATTTTTCAAATGATGGTAAAACTTTAACCATAGCATTAAAAGTGACGAAATTTGGACAGTCAGAAGCCGATGCGAAATCATCACATTTTTAACTATGACTAGCAAAAAGGTGGTTAACTTTTTTTAATCATAACTAAAATCATGTAATATTCTTTAGATGTCAGAATAATTGAAAATATGGTAAACTCTGCCTTGATGGACATGTATTCTTCCTTGAAAATCTCAAACTATATATTACTTTGAGAAAATATTTTAGATAGCTAATTAATTTTTTTACAAAGTTTATTAAGATTTGTGATTATTTTTGTACAATAATTTTGTAATACTTATTAAAAACCAAGAGTATAAATTATTGCTTATTTTATAAGGGAGTATTTTATTTTCAAAAATATGTTATAATTTTCACTGTAACATTAACAATGCAAATTATATCAAAAGCTGTTTGTTAACACATCATTCCCAACACTGTTACAATATATTGCTATATTTTAAAAATTATTTCAAAAATTTAAACTTTTAAAATATAAATTGATAGATTTGTCAGATATTCATATTTATACATTCACATTTTAAAAATAAATGTCAAATAAAAAAGATTTTGTTTGTTTTCTGAAATGAAATTGCTCCTCCTAATCATTGGTGTTGAAAAATATTTCATATTTTTTTCAATATTTGCTCAAATGAAATGTGATTTTTTTAGAATTAACTTTGTTTCTAAACAAAAATATCTATCAAATTAAGGCACATTTATTATCCTCAGATAAATAATAATGATTTAATACTAAAATTAACAATGAAAGCTTACAGACAGAAAAAAACAATTATAATTGATAACTGTCACAGTGTTAGTGCAACATGAGAGGATTAAATGTTTTAATAAGTATTTTGATTTTTTCCCACAGGCAAAAAACATTTATAGTAATTCCAGTAAAAGATTGAAGGCTTTGGTGAATAAAGAAAAATGGAGTAGATATAAAAAAAGTTAAATGATATTATATGCTAGAAGACATTATTTCTCAAATTAGGACTAGAATTGAATTGGATGGACCATATAGCTAAACACACAGCTTATTCATGGAGATAATATTAGTGAAATTATGTAGTAAATGGTTGAGACATTCACTTTTCCTATGGTAGGGAACTCCCACTAAAGTTTTTGCATTGGGTGGTTTAAGGCAAAAGTGGAGTGGCAGACACTGGAGCTGAAGATCCATGGACCACAATTCAATTCTATCACTTTTGATACTTGGATTTCATGAGAATATTCATATGAACTTAAAACCAACAAACTATTTGATTATTCTTTATTACAAATTTTAACCAGTCTTTGGATTAACAATTAATGATGTTTCTTTATTGAATTAAATTACTTTATATTAAAAAATAATAAATTCATTATACTTTTATTCAAAAGAACTACAATGTTCATCAATCCCAAACTATAAACAATAGCAATTATATTCATGCTATTAACTGTTTAGAAACTCACATGAATTTAAACACCAAAAACAATAAATTGACAAGTAGATTTGTTCTTCCTTCTTGATCCAATAATCTTTAGCTCTTAAATCTATAACTCTACTTCTACGTTAATCCATGCAGGTATAATAGTTATTATACTCATAGTAATTAATCCGTTTTTTATAAAATCTTTATTTTTTGATGGGTGTTATGTAAGCATTGTACAAAAAATAAAGATTTTATAAAAAATGGATTAATTAATTAATTAAGGCAATGCAATAAAGGAACAAATTAAAATTAAACATTCATAGTAACCTAGTGTCTGACATGCCTATAACCTGAGTTTGAACCTAACCTAAGTAAAATTAAATAATTTTTTATTTAATTAAAAGACTTAGATTTTATCCCTTCAGAGTCTAAAAAACAAAGATGGAAATTTCTCTTAAATTTTCACCAGCCAGCAATTAGCAAGCCTGTTAGATACAATCTCATTACTTTTTCTAAAAAGATATTGTTTATGATAGGATATTTAAAGACTACTTCATCTTGCCTTAAACCTTGATATATAGCTTGTCTTGGTCAGATAGCTAGATTTTTAAGAACTAATACTTTTTAAAAATAAAATAACGTTGTTTCGTTGTTGTTTCAAAAGGATCTTTTTCGAATAATATAAAATAAATTAAAATATTTAAATTATAATTTTGTTTTAAATATGAATAAATGAAATTTGTTTTACTTATGAGAAGAATCTGTGGTATAGTGGTTAACATGTTATTTACCTGTCATATTCATTACAAGAGTGAATTTTGAATACAAGTATAACATGTAATTTTTTCCCAGGAAGCTAAGAATTTCCAACCAAATTAAGAGCTTTTTTCTAGATAACCAGCTAATTTTTTAGTTATGGTCAGTAAGTGTATTTTTAATTAGTCTTACCAAGATAAGAAAATGATAAAAAAAAATCAAGACGACTTCCATTAACAATCCCTTGATTAACCTGAATGAGTAGGGTTTTTTTCCTTCAATACTGGAAAAGTTATTGACATTGTGCAAGTCCTTTTACTCATTTTGATACACAAAATATTCAAATACACATGCATATATATGCATGATAATAATATGTAATCACTGAATTGATAGACTTCAAAATATCGGCTATAAAAATACAACAACCGCTACTAATTTCAAAGTTACCTATAGTGCAAATAAAAAAAGGAATCCACTTTTGTTTGCCCTCTAGTATTTACCAAAATTGGCAACAAAAATTACTTTAATTATTAGAGGGTCTTGTATTTATATAGCTGGTTCTTTGAAGTTTACCAATCCAGTAACTACATATTATTAGGGCAGCATAATTTAATTTTACATATTTCATATGTGATTTATTTATAATGTTATTAAAGTAGGGAGAAATTAATCTTCTTCCTTAGATTGTCTATGATGGAGAAAAGAAAGGCAATAGAGAGTTTAGAGTGATTTTGTCCCTGCACTCTATCAATAAGTTACTCAGTTCAGAACAATAGAAATGATGCTTTTTACTTTTGGATTTTTGTGAAGTCAAAAGATAGGCATTTGGAATCAAAATACATAAGAAAGAAGTTTCATTTTTAGATCACTTTCTGTTAATTTATAGCTATTCTTTCAAAGACAACACTAGTTCATCTTTATTTGGATTGTTGGTTTGATTTCTATTTTGTATTGAATGTAGCTGACAATTATTGTTTTCATCAAAGTGGCAATACTCCTACAATTCACCCCCCCCCCTTCTCCTACCTTTCTAAAAAGGAAATAAGAAAGAAGAAATTTAAAAAAATTAAAGAGAAATAATAAGAATAAAAACATCCAAAAAAATCTGTATCTGTGGGAGATGATGATCTGGACCAACTGATGAGTGCTGGTTTATCATGAAATATATATATTGGAGATTATTTATCTTTTTCACATATATGTGGTCATGTGTATTGGTTATATAAGATGGAGTGGATGGCTATAGGGAACTTGAAAGTCTGAGTTCAAATCCCTTCTACTTACATTAAATTCAGTACAGACAATATACTTGTATTTAAATATTAATTATAAATACTAAAAGAGGTTATTTAAAATTATACATTAATTAATTCTGTAAATCAATATTAGTAGCCTTATGAAAACTCAAAAAGCCTTGAAAACATGGTATTGACCATATCCCACCCTCTCTCCCACTTGCCATTCTCTACTTTTTTTTCAAAACCAAAGATGAAACTGAAAAGACAAATAGTACTAAAAGTTGGCAAAAAAGACCCATCAATGAAAAGTCATAAGAGATTTTAGATTCCACCTTCAATTTATAAATTATATAGTATTATGAAAAATGTCTTTTCCAAATCCAATGAATCTTTAATTGATTGATTAGTCATTCCAGTATTCTTTCATGATGTCAAAACAGTATCTTAAAAGAACAATTAAAAATAAAATGTAATGTAGATAGCCAAGTAAATTGATACTACGAGGGTTACAATCAGTAAAATATATAGAGGATTAACATAAAGACTAAAATTTATTATGAAAAAAATTATTACAAACAGAATATATTCTTGTCCCATTTCCTGATGATATTTATCACCTGTTACCAAAATTTTGATGACAATTTCTATAAAGTGTGTGTGTGTGTGTGCATTCACAAACAGATAAATAATATTTAATGAGAAATAACACAATAAGTAATAATGTATAGTAACAACATTCCACTCTTCTTACACTTTAAAGCAAAATCAATTTATTAATTTTACAGTTTTGACTGTTCCTAGCAGTCTTCATCAGATCAAAACTGTTGATTAATAAATATATTTTGCTTTAAAGTGTAAGAAGAGTGACGTTGTTATTATATGTTATATAAAAAAAGAAAGAAGGAAAGAGGAAGTGAAAGTAATAATGTAGTTACCAAATGCATTGATAAGGAAATATGCTTTGCCTCAAACATGTAGGCACAGTTGAGCTGTTAAAAGCTATTGTTACTATATAGCTAGTAACAAAAAGTTAATGAGCAACTATCAATATTATAAGAAGAAATCTAGTTTTCCATGCATTCTGAGACAAAGATTATCAGTTAAATTTATCAAAGATTTATAAAGTGTGTTGTATGAGACGAGAAAGGGAGGAGGAGTAAAAGATGGTGAAGATGTTATCAAGACTCCAGTAACCAATATGCAGCAAAGCTATAAGAAGGCAAGATTCCACAGTGGAGCAGAATCAAGTAGATATAAGAAAGAAATGAAGCAAAACTCAACTGGACTGAAACACATGAGAAACAGTTCATTTACTGCAAGGATTAAATAGCAGAAGCAACATCAACAGACATAATACATACATGTGGATACTAATAATAGCAATAGAATCTGCATTACGTGACAGGCAACATCCTAAAAAAAACATGAATGAAGATGTCCAGGCTGAATACCAGTGAGATTAGCCCAATGCAGAAAGTCATACAGCTTTAAGGATCATTACTTAGCTGAACAACAAAGTTCCTATGGATGAGCATATTGATTTAGACCTTTAATCAAGCAAGACCAAGTGTATCATCAGACATCAATGATCAAAACATCAGTGATAGCATTTTTTCTTGATCCACTAATGTTGTGACTGAAAGAAACTGATACTACTGATAATAAGCCAGTTGAAATATATATATATATTATTGTCATTTATAGCTCCACAAGACACAACAACAATCATGAACCAACCTGAAGTATAACATTTATTTAGTGTTATTATGCTTATCTCACAGTATCAATATGAATAATAATATATTTAAAAGTATAGTCGCATAACCTACCTCATCAATGAAGCATCAACCATTACAATATATATATACAATTATTCAAATCGCATTTATTGCTTATTAATATATATATATGCTCTGATTTCAAAGTCAGGATAGATATAACAAACATTTTTTGAGACTATCCATCAAATAAGTAGTCGGTAAATAGTTAATTCGCAATTTTTAACCAGAAAAGAAGTAATCACAGCTCTAGTTGATAAATACTGCTTCCTATTTCGCTGAGCTTTTGGAAAATATCGGAAAAGTATTTATCCTGCAATAGGCTTTTTTAAGGCTTTAATTTTTTTTTTTTTTTGTCAAAGTGTTGACCGGGAAGCGAACCCGGGCCAGTTGCTTGGAAGGCAGCTATGCTAACCCCTAGGCCACCAATGCTTGACCAGTTTTCATCTTTTTTATGACAAATAGTTGAAAAAGATTTTTGATGTTACTGTTGTTATCTTAATAATTATTTTGGATTTATTTATTTAAGTAAGAAAAATTTTAAGTTTTTATTTATTCTATGATCAGTTGCTTAGAAGGTCAAAGGATCTAAGCCAATAAACATCACATGACCACCACTCCTTATGCTTGTGTATAACTGTTGTTAAAACAGGCAAAATTCACTATACATATTGCCACACACAGCAAGCTAGAGTGGCAATATGTATAATGAGTTTTGCCTGTTTTAAGGTCAAAGGATGTTCTAGCATCAAGTTGTCCCATTCAATCGACCATGTTAAATTTTTAGCACGTTTGTCAACTGAACTCATCTATAATCGGTTCAATGCTAATTTTACTAAGTTTAATTACAAATATTTTTAATTAAATGTATATTTTAATTAAACTATTTTATGATAATTATTTCTAGTTGCGAGTCGTATTTATTTAAATTAGTTATCAGTTTATTAGAGATATTATTGCTAATAGGGATTTGCTGAGTTCTTAACATAAAAATGCAGACAGCTAGCTCATTTAAATGGTGGGGGGGGGGGAGAGAACTCGATGCTAATAAGAAAACAATTTCTGGATTAATAAAGAGTTGTTGACTAATAAAAATAATCAATGGTTCAACAGTATGCCCACACTAATCACAGATAATTTTTACTAATGCAATTTCCATAATCCTCTATTTAGTAGACAGTAGTTTAATTGATGATGAATCAACAATCGCAGTTATTGTATTAAAAGCCACTCTCCTTCATTAGTCATTTCATAATATATGTTACACAAAAAGCCATGTTATATAAAGATTACCAAACTACTCTTTGGTGTTTTCATAACACCAAAAACTTACGCTATGAATCTAGGGAATAGTTGGGTATAGTTAGTGATATTTGCAAAAGACATTATCAAGAAAACATCAAGGAACATTTAATCAGATCTT
Organism: Epiperipatus broadwayi; assembly: GCA_028023455.1. Classification (NCBI taxonomy): domain Eukaryota; kingdom Metazoa; phylum Onychophora; class Udeonychophora; order Euonychophora; family Peripatidae; genus Epiperipatus; species Epiperipatus broadwayi. The sequence goes on along the minus strand of JAQFVV010006680.1, from coordinate 90,634 downwards.
TTTAGTATCTAGTGATTACTAGATTCAATCAAATAATTAATTCACATGCTTACTATAGATGACAGCACTAAAGAAGAAATCTGTTCGAAGAGGGATAGAGATACCTTTAATAAGTAGCAAGGGAGTATATCCTTTGTCGGGTCTTTTTTTTTTTTTGCAGATAATGTCTTTTTGTGAGCAGAAAGAAGAGAAAATATGGACGTTATGCTGAGCACATGCACAAGGGTGGGTAAGGAGAAGGGGATTAAATTTAGTGAAGAAAAATTAAATATAATGATGGTTAATACTGGGTAAAGAGAAGTAGAATTTTTATTGGGGAATATAAAGTTAAGTGTGATGAATAGAATCATCTTGAGTAATCAGAAAAATTGCTTGGATGAATGGGAGAAAAAAAATGATAAATGAAGCAAAGAAAAGAAAGAGATTGATAAAGAAATTAACAATGATTTCATACAATAAATATGACATAGCTAGAATTGTATGGAAGGAAGTGGTAGTAGCAGGGTTAACATATGGAAATGATGCATTATGTGTTAGTAAAAGGTATTAGATTACTTAAAAAAAGTACAAAGGGAAGTAGGAAGACATGCATTAGATGCAGATGTGTGGACAGCAAAGGAGGCAATTCAATGAGAAATGAAATCGTCAAGTTTTTATATGAGAGATACAAAAAGTAAAATGAAAATTTTTGGTAGATTGCAGTTTATGGATAATAAAAGAATAGCCAAAATAGTATTTAATTGGGTTATGAGTAAAGGGCAGGCAACAAGGTGGGTGAGAAAGATAATGTGGTATGCAAAAGATTTGGATAAAGAATTTATATCAGTATAATTGTATAAAGATGGGATGATTGTGTTAGGATGATTGTTGAGGGTTATATTGGTAAGGAAATGTGATAAAAGAATAGATGCATTAATAAAGAATAGGGAGTTGGAAAGATGGAGAACCAGTATGGAGAGTAAAAATAGTTTAAATATATATAGAAGTAAACGGAAAATTGGGTGTGAGTTAATTTATGATAATAGTAAGAAAAGTAGATTATTGTTTAAGGCTCAAATGAGATCTTTAGCAACAAGAGAATATACATGTAAATGGAAAAATATGGGTGATTTAGTTTGCAAATTGTGTAAGGAAGGTATAGAAAATATTAGGCATCTGTTGATTGAATGTAAATGCTTGAAAGCAGAAAGTGTACAAATAATGAAGTTATGGGAGAATAAATATGAAGAAAGTGATTATACAGAAAATGTGCTATTGGTTTTTATGCTGGGTTTGGAAAAAGATAAGGGGGATTTAGATATTAAAGACTATAGAATTGACAAAGATTATGTTGTGGAAATGGGATGGAGCAGATTATGGGAAAACTTAGGGTGGGAAATGGAAAGTGAAGGTAAAGTGGCTAATAGGTTTTTCTGGGCATAGTTGCTGAGAGATTCCTGACTTTGTTTAAGGAGAAGTCACAGTGCATCACATAACATCACATCAAAGAGGGATAGAGATATTGTTAATAGGTGGCAAGGGAGTATATACTTTGTTGGGTCTTTTTTTGTGTGTATAATGTCTTTTGTGTACAGAAAGAAGAGAAGATATGGAAGTTATCCTGAGGACATGCACAAGGGTGGGTAAGAAGATGGGGGTTTAAATTTAATGAAGAAAAATCAAATATAATGATGGTTAATACTTGGGAAAGAGAAGATGAAGAATTTTTATTGGGGGGATATAAAGTTAAGTGTGGTGAAATAGATATAGTTATTTGGGAATCATCTTGAGTAATCAGAATAATTGCTTGGATGAATGGGAGAAAAAAATGATAAATGAAGCAAAGAAAAGAAAGGGATTGATAAAGAAATTAATAATGCTTTCATATAATAAATATGATGTAGCTAGAATTGTATGGAAGGGAGTGGTATTAGCATGGTTAACATATGGCAATGATGTGTTAAGTGTTAATAAAGGGGTATTAGATTATTTAGAAAAAGTATAAAGTGAAGTAGGAAGATATGCATTAGATGCAGATGTGTGGATAGCAAAGGAGACAATTCAAGAAGAAATGGGATGGTCAAGTTTTTATATGAGAGATGCAAAAAGTAAAATGAAAATGTTTGGTAGATTGCAATTTATGGATAATAAAAGAATAGCCAAAATAGTATTTAATTGGGTTATGAGTAAAGGCAGGCAATAAGATGGGTAAGAAAGATAAGATTTGGATAAAGAATTTACATCAGTATACTTGTCCAAAATGTGGGATGATTGTGCAAAGAGGATTGTTGAGTGTTATAGTGGCAATGAATGGGATAGAAGAATAGATGCATTAATAAAGAATAGGGAGTTGGAGAACTAGTATGGAGAGTAAAAAGAGTTTAACTATATATAAAAGTAAATGGAACATTGGTATGAAATTTGTGATAATAGAGGGGAAAGTAGATTATTGTTTAAGGCTCAAACAGAATCTTTAGCAACAAGAGAATATACATGTAAATGGAAAAATATGGGCAATTTAGTCTGCAAATTGTGTAAGGAAGGCATAGAAAATATTAGGGATTTGTTAATTGAATGTAAAGGCTTGAAAGCAGAAAGCGTACAAATAATGAAGTTATAGAAAAATAAATATGAACAAAGTAATTATACAGAAAGTGGGTTATTGGTTTTTATGCTGGGTTTGGGAAAAGATATGGGGAATTTAGATATAAAGGCCATAGAGTTGACAAAGATTATATTGTGGAAATGGGATGGAGCAGATTATGGAAAAACTTAGGGTGGGAATGGAAAGGGAAGGTAAAATGGCTAACATATTTCTCTGGGCATAATTGCTGAGAGATTCTTGACTCCATATAAGGAGAAGTCACAATGCATCACATCACATTTTGTTTTGTCATATATTATGCAATCTAAGGAATTAAGCAATCTATTGTTATTACCATTCCTCACCAGAGAAAAAGATTTACCATAATTAATAAAGAAAATGGGGGAGTGGGAACTAGGATATGTAATTACTAACCTGGAGCCACATCTGTATAACTGTTTGAATAGAATGGCTTGGATTCAAAACCTTAGAGTGTTTTTTAATTTTTAAGCTATTAGCTTGAATAATAATAACTGGATAATGGTATTACTTTTATTTTTGAATATCAAAACTTACTGTTAAAACCATAAGCAAGTCTGGGGATAGAAATTTAAGTGCATCGCCATCTTATTTAAAACAGGTAAAACTCACTATACATATTGCCACACACAGCAAGCTAGAGTAATCAATGGATGCCAGAAGGCTTGCACATAAAATTCCCACCTAGTGCCTACTCATCCAATATTTCCAGACTAATTTCTGACTTGTGGCCTTCGTCAATAGGGAACCTTGGATCTGAGAGCACTGCACTTAGATCTTAGGATTATGCAACCCTCTAGCAGCCACCTTTTATCTCCACTTAACTACAAAACTATGAGTCTTAAATTGAAAACACCTAAGATCTATGTCAGTGCTCTCAGATCCAAGGCTCCTCACTGATGAAGGCCTTGACAGAATAGCTCAGTTGGTAAAGTGTTTGCCTTAAATTCAATATTCAAAAATCTAAAGGTGCGAGTTAAACTTCTAAGCAAATATTGTCACTGTGCATTTAGGCCAGCAACACCTGAAGAAGAGTGGAGAATAATACTACTCAAAACATTGTGTAATTACTAACCTGTATTGTCTATTTGTGTGTTGTTACTAACAAGTTGTTTGTATTTGGAATGTTTAAATAAAGTTTAAAATTTTCTATACATTCAACATTCACTCATAAATGATGGAAATAATCCAACATATCACATCTTATAATGTAAAACTTTATAATATTTGTAAAAGGCTTGGATTATTTTATATATTCTTAATTCTTAATAAGATCACATAAGCAAAGCTCTCCATACAGTGGCACCACTTAGTGCAAGCCAGAGCAATCAATGGATCCTGGAAGGTATGTGCATTAAATCCCTATCTAGCGCTACTCATCCAATACCCCCAGACTAGCTTCTAGCTTGTGACTTTAATCAATGAAGAGCCTTGGATCTGAGAACACTGCACCACTGGCTTGCACTAAGTGGTACTACTGTATGGAGAGTTTTGCTTCTGTGAAACAGCTTTTGCAAGCATAAAAAATGGTGATCACGTGACATTTGATGGTTTAATATAGATACGCATTTAAACACTCACTAACAGTAATTGAGACTTATAATCTTATTATAGACATTAGCTTACATGTCTGATCAATAAAATTAGAACTGGAGACTTTTCATTCATAACTTTAAATTAATTTATAATTAGAAAATAACAGTTAACTTACTTTTGATTGTTTTAATTTAAAAAATCCCAGAAAGAGTAATATTTGGATTTTTTTAAAAAAAAAAAAAAAAAACAACAATTTAGAATTCAAATTCAAAATATGGTAGACAAAAAAATAATTAATAAATGTCATAACTTTAAACAAGCTGAATTAAAACTTGCTTGAACTTACTATCAACAAGTATTGCTTTTATTTAACTTACGATTTCAATTTGTTTGTTTGTTAATTTTATTAAAATCTTGTAACTAATTTTTAACATAGTTCTATTGGATAGATTTTTATTAAATTGTACATAAAATACTTATCTAGTGCCTATTCATTCAATAACAGAAAAACTGTGATATAAAAATGGGATTCCTATAAGAGCCAATCAAATTTCTTTATCCAGTTCCAGAAAAAATACATAGCTAGTTTACTCACCCTATATGTTATTATAAATCATAAATAGGTTCAACATCTATCAGCTTCAGTAAGAAAATTTAACTACTTCTGTCTTACATAGACTGTGGCTAAATTCAAATTGCAAACTAAATCCATGATGACCAACCAAATTATATATGTATATAAGAATTGAGGCATTTATCTTCTGACTGGATTCCTCATAGCTTTCTTGTTATTAAAAAAAATCATAAATGTTAATTAAATAAGTAACTTAATACTAAAAAAAATTTGCATGAATATTATCTGAAAAAGTATTTATTAAACCATAAAAACATCTCATGATCACCATTTCTTATACTTACACAAACTGTTAAAACAATAACAAACTTTCCTCAGAGTAGTGCTAACCGGTGCAACACATATCAATCAATGGATGCTAGAAGGTTTGTGCATAAAATCCCTATCTAATGCCTACTCATCTAATATTTCCAAATTAGTTTATAGCTTGTGAGTTTTATCAGTAAGAAGCCTTGGTTGGAGAATATTAAGCATAGATATTTAAGTCTAATACAACCCTCTAGAAGCCTTTTTTATTTACTTATTTAGTTAACTATGAAGCTATGAGGCCAAAATGAAAACAAGAAAGTTTTCAATCCAAGTTAATTTGCTTATATATAGTCATAGAGATCTTAGCCCAGTTTAGTATCTATATATTTTAGTGTCTTGGTTTTTTTAACCATACTCATCATCATCCTATCAACAAGATTGGCATTGGAGCACTAAAACATCACATGATCACTATTTTCTATGCTTACACAAACTATCCTAACAGTATCAAACTCTTCATTTAGTAGCACCACCTAGTGGAAGCTATAGTAATCAATAGATACTAGAAGATTTGTGCATAAAATACTTATCTAGTGCCTATTCATTCAATATCTCCAGACTAGTTTCTAAGTTTGTGGCTTTCATAATCTTGAATCTGACAGCAATGCATCTGGTTTAATATTTAATACTGTCTATAGGATGATGTTGAGTATGGTTATTAAGAAATCAAAGATATCAAAATGTGCAGAAACTGAAATGTTTCAGATTTAAATGACCATACAAATGAATTACCATGAATTGAAAATATTGTTGTGTTTTCATTTTGGATTCATAGCTTTAGAGTTAACTAAATAGGTAAAATATGGCTTCTAGAAAGTTGCATTAGATCCACTTCTCTCAAATCCAATGATCTAGGTGTAATAGTCTCAGATTCAAGACTCCTTTCTTATGAAAGTCACAAGCTAGAAACTAGTCTGAGGATATTAGATGAGTAGACAATAGATATAGATTTTATGCAAAAAACTTTTAGCATCCATTGATTTCTATGGTTTATATAGAGTGGCACTACTCTGTGGAGAGTTTGATACTGATTTAACAGCTTGTGGAGTCATAGGAAATGGTATTCATGTGATTTTTTAGGGTATTAATACCAATTCTTTCCATGGAATGATGGTGGCTATAAATTACTAAAAAATCAAAGATATCAAAATGTATAGATATTGGACTGTGTTCACATCTGAATGACTATACAACTAAATTATGTTTTCACTTTGGTCTATAACTCTATATAGTTAATCACTTAAATATGTAAAATATACAACAAAAATCCTTTTTAAAAACTTTTATTTCCATAAACCTGTATATCTCACTACTTGAATACTATTTTGAAAAGTATTTATATGTATATCTGAGAGCTGAAAACATAGAATAAAGATATTCAAAATCATGTAACAAAGCATGGAGAGATATATATTGTATAAAGCTTAAAGGATGGGTAAGAAGCAAATAGAAATTTCTGATATCAATGAGAGTAAAAAAAACTTATCAAATGGCTAATTGCTTGGGTATCATCATTGGAGCACATAGTGATAGACTGAACTTTAATCCAGAAACTTGAGTTCATTTTTCTATTATCATGTTAAATGACTGGAATAGGCCAAAATATATTATTCTATGATACAACACTCAATGAGCACCTAAAATCTTAAACTGGATTCAAATAGATGGTAATGGAGACAAAGATATGGAAGTTTTCTGGAGTTACATAGAGTCAGAGAAATAAATTCAGAGAGATTTATTCAGCAAATGATCAACAATATTTAAAAAAGATGGTAACGATTTGATTGTTATATCTTTCTAACAAAGTATATCCAATCAGAAGCCATTCCTAAATGAATATAGCAACTACAACAAAACTTTCACTATAGAGGTGGGTTTTAAGAGAAGCGACTATAGAACCCAATCTTGAAACTGCAATACATTTCTGTACAAGAAGTCTAATAAAATATGCTTCTTATAATCATGAATGAGGTGTTTTGCATTGTTTGATCACAAGTGTCACTTCACAAGGCATTTCCAAAATAATAAAGAATTATATAATTCGATGGGAAGTCATGCGACATGGAAATGGTTATATATATATGTAATTGAAATGAAAGTGGATGTAGCTTCCAATGAATTATATAACATAACTATTAAAAGACAGTTTTATAGATTTTATTATAAAACAACAGTGAATTAACTTGGTTAATAATTCTCCATTTATCCTGTTGATAAACTTAATTTTATAAAATTAATACGACTTAAATAAAGGGATATGACTAAATATAGCAGCTATTGTCAGAATTTTGTAGATGAACCTACTATCGGTCAAAAAAAAAAAAAAAACAGGACTTGGTATTTTCCTCCAAAGTTCAAAAGCAAATCTTTTTTTATATATGACGGATTTATATCTATTAGTAAGTTTATACTTAAATGTATTGTTTGTATTTTATATTTCATTTGCATTAGTAGCTTATTCAATTGTCATATTAAAATCACTTGATGTATTTTAAATCAATTTGTATAATCATAGCTATTTTGTTCTTTGAAATAATTAGTTTTGGTTAGTCTGTGAATAATTACAATGTTTATCCAGTCTGAACAAACCAAATAGGATGTGCTATAATCCAGAAGCCATTAATTTTTTAGTCAGTCATCTTTATCATTATTATTTTTCACCATTACTGTTCTACTGCAGGAAGAAAATTCCCAAATTTGATCCAGCTTCTCTTCTCCACATCACACCATCAAACTTCCTTATTTTATTCCTCCATCTTATATGTGGTATTTTTCTATATTTTGGGTTTTTTTTATTATCTCTTGGAATACAGTTTAAGACTTCTATTAACTTTACCACTAAGTAAATCATATAGGACGACGGAATAAACCATTTTACATAATATTCAGTAAAACAATAAAACATATTGCACTCTTTTAAACATATATTGCATTTGTGTTTCCTGAAGGTTTGTGATGATGGTGTTCTAGTTGTATTTTTATATTGGACTATTTCCATCATCTAATATGTGTATTGAATATCTTTAGAAAAATTTATCTTTATTTAAATATTTCAAACACATTCAACTGTTAGTAATAGCACATCAAACAGGTTAGTGCTAGTAATAGCATAAAAAACAGGTTAGTATGTGCACAATGTTTCGAGAGGTATTATTCTACTCTCTTCTTCAGGTGTTAGTGGTGAGAATAATACCTCTAGAAACATTGTGCATATACTAATCTGTTTGGTGTGCTATTATTAACAGTTGACTGTATTTGGAATATTTAAATAAAGTTAAATTTTTCTAAAGACATTCAATACACATATTAGATGATGGAAATAGTCCAATATAAAATACAAATATATAGCATTTCAGTATTTATTGCAATCCTAAATAATGTTTTAATTTAAAAAAAGAGACGAGAAATGAGGATTCCTATTTGAAATTATTTTCCAAAAGAAAAATAAAATACAATTATTGAAAGTTTTCGAGACGAATTATTTATCCCACTCTCAGTAAAATATATATATATTTCTTCAAAACTGGGCAAATACTTTTCTCCATATAGAGGGGCAAATTGGATAATATTCATAAAGAAGATCTTAAATATACAATCAGAGATTTTTTTTTTTAATGTACTTATTTTCATTTTAAATTCTTTTATATCGAAAAATATTAAGAATATAAAAAAAATTGCTTGGGGGTGCATCATAAGTTCATTACCTTTTAATTAAGATGTCGCAATAATTATTTAATTAATATTAGACGGATTTTTTTTCTTAAAGACCTGATTTTTAATTTAAATTAATTTGCATTCCATTGGCCTTTTTATAAGAGATAAATACTCTGGAAAAAAAAATTACCAAGAAAACATCACACACGCACGAGCACTGGGCTCTGGTTTGCGGAGATGATGAATATTTTACCGCACAATAATGTTACCCCAAATGTATATTATTTTGATAAGCTAAAATTATAACAATAAAAATACTATCTAGATTGATTATACTTTAATAAGAAGAAATTCATTATTTAATGAAGTGCTTATAACAATTTGTAAACCAGGAATCAAATGGCGGGAAAAGGCATTGTGTATAACCACGTGGTGCAACGCCATTTAAAAATAATTAATAACATCTATCCAATCATTTTGTACTTAATATAATTAGATAGCCATTCATTCAAATAATCACGATAAAATAAAAAATAGTATAAAGCATTTTAGTGAGAAAATGTTTAAGTTAATTGATTGAATTAAATAAAAAAAATCGTATTCAAGTTTACTAACCTTTGATCTTTGGAAACGTTATCCGTGACAGTTATCAAAACAGAAGTTTTAAAAGTTAGCGATCCGATCGGGGTTAAAAGTCTGCGGTTTAGTTAGTAGGAAAAACGATCGATGGCACAGTATATCCGGAACAATGTTCCGCACGTGACTAAATCATTTCACGGACCAATGTCAATTCAATTTCCAGCTGATAAAAACTTAGTCATGTTGCTAGCGCTTACTAATAAAATAAAAGATTAGATATTGTACAACAATAACATCTACTCAGAATGTAAATAACGATCAGAGTAAAAATAGTACTGGGCAATAAAAATGTAAAGCAGCTTTTTAATAGTTCCCTCTGGACCAGTGTCATGATAAAGAAGGCAGCACTTAATTATGAAGTTGTTAAACGCAGAGCGTGGTTAACCACCACCACCCCTTTCCAAGTAAAAATTTTTACACCTTCATAACTCAAATTTAATCTGAATTCTCTTATCTATAGCTTGTATTTCTACATCAATCACAAAAAAAAATTATTATCCATCTTTCTCAAATGACATGACGAAGTCAGTAGCGCTAATTATTTCAATAATGTCAGTGATATATATTGAGTGAACAAATATTTGTGGATTTTATTTTTAATTTCTCATTGTTAATAAAATCCTAGTGTCCAAGTCTAACAGAGCATTCTAAACTATAATTGCAGTACATTATTTTTTACATATGCAATAATCTTATTTTTATATATCTATATGCACATATACAAATATATACATACGTATTTACTATTATTTATAATGTACTGTACTGGTGCTACCGACAAGTTTTACGAATGGTGGATAATGGGAATGATTTCAGATATAAGGGTTAACTGTAAATAATAAATAACGCCAGACCAAGAATGTTGGTTCATCTAAAAGTAGATACTCTTTCCGATACAGTCTTTCTATCTCTCTTCTTTCCTCTTCAGTTGTTTAAGTCATCCTATGGTTTAATCACCATGAGCCTTTCATGCTATCGGCCATCTATCTCTATTTACTGTGGCATTGGGACTGAGTGTTTAGTAGCCACATTTCCGTCTTTTAATGGCATGCACGGAGTTTCTAACAAACTCAAGCTCTTAGACATTCAAAAAACAATGATAAGAATGAAAAGTCATTTAGCAACATATGCTGTCCTTAGTTGGGATATTTACTCAAAGCATTGTAATCACTAATACATCAGATTGAAATTGGACTTGAAACAGGAGTTTCCTGACAGAAATTGTACATTTAGGCAGCCATATTTAAGGATCCTCTGTCTACCATGGAAATGGAGGGGATATAGAAAATATGTTATAAAAATTACTTATCTCATACAGTCTCACAAGATTATGATGCCTGGCAGATTGTTGATTAAGGCAATAGAAATGATAATAGTAGTAGTGGTAGTACTAAAGATAAGTATTATAAATCTAAACATCACATGATCACCATTCCTTTTGCTACCTCTGGCTTGCACTGAGTGACGCTATTGTATGAAGAGTTGTGTGGATGGCAAAGAAGGCAATTCAATGAGAAATGGGATAGTTTTGAGTTTTTATATAGAGATGCAAAATGAAAATGTTCAGTAGAATATAAATAATAAGAGAATAGCCAAAATAGTATTTAACTGGGTTATGACTAAAGGATAAGCAACAAGATGAATGAGAAAGATAGTACACTATGCAAAAGATTTGAATAAAGATTTTATGTCAGTATACTTTACTAAAAATGGGATGATTGTGCTAGGAGAATTGTTGAGTGTTATAATAGCAAGAAATGGAATAGCAGAATATATGAATTAATAAAAAATAAGGAGTTGGAGAAATGAACTAGTATGGAGTGTAAAAGAAGTTTAAATATATATATAGAAGTAAACAGAATATTGGGTGTGAGTTAATTTGTGATGATAATAGCAAGGAAAGTAGTTTAGTGTTTAAGACTCGAACATGATCTTTAGCAACAAGGGAATATACAAATAAATGGAAAATATGCAAGGAAAGCATAGAAAATATTAGGCTTCTGTTAATTGAATGTAAATGCCTACAAACAGAAAGGGTACAAATAATCAAGTTGTGGGAAAATAAATGTAAAGAAAATGATTATACAGAAAGTGGATTTTTGATTTTTATCCTGGGTTTGGAAAAAGATAAGGGGGATTTAGATATAAAGGCCATGGACTTGACAAAGATTATGTTGTGGAAATGGAATTGAACAGGATAGAGAAGAATATGGGAAAAACTTAGAGTGGGGAATGGAAAGGGAAGGTAAAGTGGTAACAGGTTTCTCTGGGCATGGTAGTTGAGAGATTCCTGACTCTGTAAAGAAGAAATCACACTGCATCTCATCATCATCATCATCACCTCTGTGATATTATAAATCTAATTAGAATAAATACATAAAATGTGAAAACTTTATTTAGTACAAACTCTTCATGACCAGAATGGGGGGGGGGCAGGACTGATGGTTAAAGAGTTGTCAAAATTTAAGATTGATATAGATGCTCTTAGCGAAAATTGTCTTGGAGGGTAAGAAAGTTTAAAAGAACAAGGAGATGGTTACTTTTTTTTTTTTAAAAAAAAAAAGGGGGGGGGGGGCTGATTATTCAATGAAAGGAAAATGGATGGTGTTGAATTTGCTGTAAAATCTAATTTAAACATCTTTATCCTAAAATATGATGAATCTTTATATGGGGATTTGCCATCATAACCATCATACATGGTCACTATTTTGATTTATAATCAATTATTCATATTTACAATCAATTATTCATTATTACAATCATTGTAGGCAGTTTGCAAGTCTGGCTTCAATTCTCTTCTAAATTATATTGAGTTCAGTATAGATAATATAACTTGTATTTAAATATTTTAAAAAAACGTTGAATTTTTTTTTTTTTTACAAATCCACATTTTTTTAAAAATAGTGATCTTTTTTGTAAGGGTGATGATTTGGGGTAGTGATTTTATTAAAGTTACATCATTGGAAGATAAAATTGTGACATTCTTCCATAGCATAAGCTTGTGGTTAAAACACCTGTAGAGGTCCCTACTATCGCATTTTATACGCATATTATCGAGGTTATAGCCTCAGTAAATATTACTTACGTAATCAATGTGCGTTTAATAAATTTATAATTACAACTTTAAATACAGGACAATGTTTATTCATTATATAGTGCAGAATATTGTGTTCAATGGATTTTCTCAGAAGATGAAAATAAAGATTGATTATGATGAGTTAAAAAAAGTTAATAATTACAAATATCTTGGTCAGATTATTACTACAGATGGAAACATAATGGATGGAATTAATCACAGAATTAAACTTGGTTGGAGTGCTTTTGGTAAAAATAATTTAATACTAAAAGGAAATATGGCTAGGTGTTTGAAAAGGAAGGGAACACTTAATAGAAGAGCAATACAGAGACTTCAGACCACTTAAAGAAGTATGGAGAGGTACATGTTAGGAGTAATAAGAAGAGATTGAAAATGCAATATAAGGTTAAGAGAACAAACAGATGTTACAGACATCATTGAAAGAATTAAAAGACAAGTGGAGATGGGTTGGACATATTGTTAGAAGAAATGATAATAGATGGACAATTGAAATCTTAAACTGAATTCCAAATGATTTTAAAAGACCCAGAAAGAGACCACATGTAAGATGGATGGATGAAATAAGACAGTAATGTGGAGAAGAGACACTAGTGACCAGAGAAGATGGATTGAACTTGGAGAGTTCTTCATACTGCAATGGATTGATAATTGTTGACAATGATGATGTTTGTGTTTTCATTATCAACTGTGAATAATTTACTTATCTCATTTTCATTCAGTATCCTTCCAATATAATCAGAGATTTATTCGAATTCAACCTTTATTTTGTAAAATTGAGTTTTAATATATTTTCATTTAAAGTAATGAATTATTTTTTATCTCATAGGAATTCATTATAATTATTTATTTTTTGTTTGTGAAGCATTTTGGAAAAGCAATTTAAATCATTGTCTGGGCTAAAAGTGTATTTTTTATAATTGAAATCCTCCATTGTATCAATGAAAGACTGGTTAAAACGGTTTCTACAAAACTCATATTAATAATTCATATGCTTTAGCACTAGATTCAGATCTCAGGGAGAGAAAGCTTTCATTTTTGCTGGAAATCATTATTATAGCAATATTATTAAAAAATTGAATCACTATAATGAAACATGAATGCATTCATAATTGCTTTTAATAGATTGTTATGATTATAAATCGAAACACAGGAGAGGTTCGTATTATATGAACACTTAAAAATGCAGTTTGTTATACAGATCATACATAGTCATTTCACCTCTAGATAAAGCATATACTCTGCTAGCATCACAAAACATTTTATTTTTTGCCACTATAGACAATCATTCTTTTTGTTTCTGTATTATTTTTTTAATAAAATAAAAATCATTTTTTATTATTTCCTTATACACCTATGCCCTGTGTAGTACTTAGCATTTATGCAAGCATTCACAATAGCTATCATTATCAATTTGGACCCACTATTTTGATTTAAAATCAATTATTCACTATAACAGTCTTAAAAAAAATTTAAATTGTCTCTTTTTGATGGCCATTTTGTAAGGTTGATGATGTCATAGAATAGTTATTAAAGCTATCAGATCATCCACAAATCAAATAGTGACTTTCATGCTGAAATTGTACAGTACAGAGTTTATTCATAATACACAATATTAATCTTGTATATAATTTGATTATAAACTTAAAATATAATTAATGAATGTACAATACAGTATTTTCAAGACAATCTGTACTTTATTAATGACATATCCAAAGTATCAATTTTCATCATTAATGATTACAAAAAAAAGTGTTTCATTCAATACAATAAATAATCAAAATCATATTTTGACGATATACAATAACTAAATATATTAATACAGTATTAAATTTTAAAATGTGTACAGTAGTTTAAAAACTGTATACTATATTGGCCCACTTTTATGGATGAAAATTCTTAATAATGTTACTTGCCTTTGGCAAAAGTTAAAATCATTGTATTATAATTTAGATATTGTAACTGTTATTTTTCAAAAAGAATATTCCATGGATTAAGCAATTATGAATGAACTTTATATGATCAAAAATTACTAAATCTAAATTGAAAATAATACTTAATCTTCTTGTTCGATTTTATAACATCTCATAATTTGTTTCAGAAATTTTGTGACTAATATATAAAAATATAGTAATGAAAAAAAAATTGAAAATTTCAGTCAGCATAAAACTAAAATAAATTTTTATCATATCCTATTACTATTTAATTTTAAAGTGTCTTCAGTGCAAATATTAGCTAAAGTATTCAATCAATCAATTTTGGATTAAAATCTTTATGAATGTTAATTTCTATGAAATGGAAAGTATTCGTATATACATTTGCCATTTTTAAAAAATGTGAGTATAATTAATTTCATATAGTTAATAATACATTTTGTATGATGAAAATATCAATCTGTCACAACCAAAGTGACAATATTCTAATCTATATTAAGATCATAGACCGGAGTAAAAAGTGGGAATCCATCTTTTATTTGTAGTGGTTGCCTTAATAGCACTGCTATTGAAGATTCAATGGTTTGGATACACCTTGGCTGTTATCTTGCTTTTTTGCATTTATAAACACCTAATTTTTTTTTAAAATGAGGTTCAACATATATATTGTAACCTCTCTGTCATGCATCACATTTATAACTTCTGAAAATAAATAAAAAAGTTAAGTATTATATGTTTTAAAGCTTTTTAAAGGTTTATTTTTACAAAAAGGAAAGAAAATTATAATGTATTAATGAATTAAAAGAGAAAACAAATTTGTAAGAAGTGAAAAGTTTGTTTCTTTGTTTATTTTTTTAAATTTGATTTAAAAATAAAATTATTTGCAAAAATATTAAATATTAAAAAATAATAAGTGAGTGAATTTAAACAAAGACATTAAGAGAGTATTCTGTTGTTATAATGGTTGCTATGGGATTCTCTGTTGGTAGGCAACAAGAAACAGAAAGTGTAGCTGTTTTGATCTGCTCACAAATTAGCAATTGTGAGAATGATCTGTATCCTGTTCTATTGGTATTTATTTACCAAGACAAAGTAGAAGTCCAGTTGGAGTGTTAACCTCGTCTTTCTGGAAATATAATCTTTTTTGTGAAGCTATGTGATATTTGAATATTAGAAATAAAAGCCTAGTTATTTCTACCATTGTCAGATTGTTTAACTTAATTATATAAAATAAAGAAGCCAATCATTGGTTACAAAAAGAAATAATATACCATAGAAGACGAGCCTGCACATATTAAGCATTTATTTGGTTTTTTTCACTACAAAGTATGATTTAAAGAAACTTATTGTTATTCAGAAAATCTTCAAGTTTTATAATTTACGCATTTATACGTAAAACCATGATAATATATAAATAATGGCCGGATGTCTCAATGTTGAGTGAGCAGTTAATGTTTTTAATGTGGAAGAAAAAAACATGACATATATGTTGAGCTCAATAGACAAATAAAACCAATGAAAAATTTGGTAGATTATTTTAAATAACTCTATGACAAATAAATATTTGGACTCATTTTTCTCTTGCATTGAAAATTAACAAGATGATATTTTTCTTAATTCTATATTTAAAGTCACATGTTTTATAAAACATTAGGAAATATTCGTTTAAATATAAAATTTATTATTATTAACCTTGAAACAGGAAATCAGTCAAGTTTGGTAAAAATTAAAGATATATTCTTGACTGATTTTTTAGATTTATATTAAATAGCTTTTCTTTTGCAACATATATTTCATTTTATTGTTATGTAAACATAAAAGATGTTAAATTGTTTGTTTTTGTTGTTGTTATTGTAGTAAATAAATTATTGTTTAAAAATATTTCATTCTAGGTATTTAAATAAAATACTTGTCTATCAGATGAGAAATTGATGAAAAATAATACATTTTAATATAGCATTATAGATGATAATAGATGGACAATTGAAATCTTAAATGGGATTCCAAGAGATTGTAAAAGACCCAGAAAGAGACCACATGTGCGATGGATGGATGAAATAAGAAAGTAGGCAGTAGTGATGTGGAGAAAAGAAGCTAAGGATCATAGAAAATGGTTTGAACTTGGAGAGACCTTTATCATACAGTGGATCAATAATAGTTGATGATGATATCATTTCTGATTAAATTAGAATAAACACATAACTATAGAATAATAATATATATGTGAGGCAGTTGATCTGAAAATATGATTTAGATCTGAGTTGAGACTTGTACTGGATGTAAGTTTCAATCTGGTCATTTTCCATGGCTATAATCAAATAGGATAAAACTTTAGGTTATAATCATTCTTTCACATACATGATCACCTTCTGGTCATTGATAAATAGATAATCATTTTAAGCTGAGTGAAATTATTTTCCCAAAAAAACAAGGTGATTTTGGTCCATTGCCCACACAGTTAACCATCCAGCAGTGGTCAGTAAATTAACATCTAGCTATCATTAGCTAGAAAGTATTCAGACTTTTACTAGTGGACAATTACCAAGCCTTATGTATTACTTATTTTTCTTCACTGTTTTGTTACAGGGTCACATGGTGACATTTTTGATCTGACATTAACTATTTGTAAAAGAAAAAATACTTTTTGCTATTATTTTATTGTATATGAATTTGATTTTTTTTTTACATGAGTCAACCAAAAATCAGAAACACCTGTGGTATCTTTATTAATAACTTCCATGGATCACCATTTGTACTGAGTTGGATTGTATTTAGGATGAAACTGTATATCATAGAAATAAATAAATTTTATCAAATGCTTGTAAAAATGATATATAGACATCAAACTATCGGAATATGACTATTCCCCAAGAACATAGATGTGTTGAATTCATCGCTATCACTCCTAAGTTTTTCAAAAACAGAGATGATTTGTTAAGAGGGAATTTTAGATTACTTGACAGATTTTTAAAATAAATTTAATGAAACAAATTTACTGCTGCAAGAAGATGATGTAAATTTCATAAAAGTGAAAGTGAATATTTCTGCACTCATGTCAAATTCTACTTTAGGCTGAAGAGAATTATACTATTTTTCAAATCTTGCCTCAAGTCATATTGGTCTGACATATAAATCATTTAAACAGTAATGAAATTAACATGCATTACACCTCAGATAAAGCAGTGTCATTCTTTGAAAAATGTCAATTGAAAATCGCAGTCTCACATACCCTGGTTTGTGGATTGCTCATAAAAAAATTGATATATTTAACTCAGTTGAAAGAAGAGATTGCTAACTTTATTCTCAACTTTTTCAAATCATAATGTATCTCACTGGAGTTTATGAATCAAAGCAATATCTTCTTACAAGGTGACAGCACCTGAAAAAATGCCTCATGGGGTATCCAAAATTATTATGCATCCATGAAGATTAAACCATAGTTCCACTACACATTTACAAACTCATATAACAGTTTAGAAAATTTTAAATAATCATTCATTTAATGATACACAGAGACTAAACTTCCCATACAGTATCGCCACTCAGTGCAAGCTAGAGTAATCAAGAGATGCAAGAAGGTTTGTGCATAAAATCCCTATTTAGTACCTACTCATCCAATATGTCCAGACTAGTTTCTAGCTTGTGGCATTAATCAGTGATAAGTCTTGGATCAGAGAGCATTGCATATAGATCTTAGGATTATGGTGACTGTGGTTATTAAAAAACCAAAGACACCAAAAAATGTGGATGCTGAACTGAGTTCAGATCTATACAACTATACAATCTAATGGGCTTGAATTGAAAACATTATTGTGTTTTCATTTTGGACTTAAAGCGTTATAGTTAGCTAATAAGGTAAAAAGTGGCTGCTGGAGGGTAAGATTAGATCATAAGATCTAGGTGCGATGTTCTCAGATCCAATATTCCTCACTAATAAAAGCCACAAGCTAGTAACTAAAAGGGTATATCAGATGAGTAGACACTAGATAGGAATTTTATGCACAAACCTTCTTGCATTGATTATTTTGGCTTGCATTGAGTGCTGCTACTGTATGAAGAGTTTAGCCTCTGTATAAACAACTTGTGTACGCATAAAAAATAGTGATCATTTAATGATGTTATGCTTTCATAGTCGTCCATTGTTTATTTCTTTATGTTTGGAATCTAAGTGATGTCATATTCGAGCATTCATTTATGAATGTATTGAAATTGAAGTAGCAGTTCTGTGTTTCTATAAAGGTTATATGGGCCAAATATGGTAATGTTTTCTACCACTTACTTCTTCTACTGTGTTTTGTGGATATGTGAGGGTGCTTTTTTATTTTAATTCTTTATAGCATTCACCAGTCTTTCTCAGTGAATATTCTAATTAAAATTAGCAACTCAGAAGATCATGTGGTGCTTAAGCACAACAGTGGTGCTTGAATACTGCACTGGTACTTCAACAAGCATTAACTTTCAATGGACTAAAGTGTTTTTACCATAGTTGAAAATAAATCATAACATTGCAATTCATGAGTTCACTCCCTATCTGACTATGGCATAGGTTGAATAAGTCCTAATTTATTACAATAGTTTGTTCCAACATATATTTTACCCTCTCATCAGTTAATATATATTTTTGGTAACCATTCATTTGCAATCAAGAAGCATTTTCATTAAATATTGTTTCCTCACACTGTGAGTCCATATTTACCCTCTACTCCAAGAAGATTTTGAGATTCATTATTTGAGCTCTAATACAGCTTTTTAAGAAGTTCCCTAGTTATAATTATATATTAAGCTACTTTCATTATCTAGAATTTATTGCTTAATTTCATTTCTTCACATGGCAAGTCTAAATCATCCTCTACTCTAAGAAGATTTTGAGAAGTTCATTATTTGAACCCTAATACAGTTTCTAAAGAAGTTTCCTAATTATAAATATATATTAGGCTATACATATATTGAACTATTTCTATTATCTAATATTATGTAAAATACCATCATCACAAACCTTCAAGATAACATATATTAGGTTAGTTCCATCATCTAAAATTAATTGCTTAACTGACCCTCTAAGAAGATTTTGAGATTTTCCTAATTATAATTATATATTAGTTACTTCTATCATTTATAATTATTGCTTGATTTCATCTCCTCACGCAGCAAATCCATATTTACCCTGTATTCCAAGAAATTTTGAGAAATCCATTATACAGTTCCTAAAAAAGTTCCACACAGATTATCATGTAATACAATATGTTGAGTAGTATTGTTTCCCTCTCTTCTTCTCATTATGCGGGCCTGACCAGTAACGGTGCTTGATTATTAAAACATCACATGATCATTTTTCTTTATGTTTAAACAAGCTGTTAAAACAGTGGCAATTTTTTGCTTACACAATAGTGCCACCTAGTATAAACTCTAGTAATCAATAAATACTTGAACCTTGTGCATCATAATTTCTTTTCAGTATCTTCATATCCAAAATCTTTATGCAACTTCCTAGCTCATATCTTTAATCTGTGAGAAGCTCCTTTCCTGACAAAACTATGAAAATCAAAACCAAAGATCAAACATTTTCCTCAGAACAATTCCGAAACATCATCGGAATTAGACATGATGCAGATGGTCAGCACATTATCGAACCACTTGGAATTGAAAATAGAAAATGGTCAAAAACAGATGGAGTTAGGATTAAAAATGAACAAAAAATACGATGATGTTAAAGAAGGTTGCCTTGACTGCAATACAGGTTGAGATTGATGATTGCTTAGGAGTTGATTGCTATGTCTATTTTTTGTTGTTGTTCTTATTCTATTTTCTATATATATTCGTTTTTGTTGTTATTGTTACATTTACTAATTACATTGTCTATATGGGAAAACAACTTGATGTAATATATTTTTTCTTATTTATTTTGCAAATTAATTTATTTTTTTTGTTTATTCTTAATATTGTAAAACATTTACAATTATTTATCGTTTCACTGATTGATTAAGAAAATTTTTTTTATATAAAATAAAACAAAAAAAAAGTCTTAAATTTAAAAGATTATATTAATACGTGTTTCTGTATCCGTGCTATATGTTTAAAATGCAATGCTAGTTCAAATATTCCATTTATTTGAACCGACTAGAATTATACAGTAGCGCCGTCTATTTAATAACTTGGTAATACTTTTAGTATTTTAAGCAGTGCATTATGGGATTTAGCGCAATAGCAAAGTGCTAAACTCAAGGGAGAAAGATTAAACTTGTCATTTCTGATGGTTGAAAATCACCTCAACTTTCGAACAATAAATCATTCGATTTATGCTACATAAAATGAAATTCAGTGATCCAAATATATTTCAAATCTGTTAATAATTAATCATACCAATTTCTCATAAATTAAATCACTTGTTTTAAAAAAACACGTTCCTAATAATAGGGAAAGAAAATCTGAGTAGTTTACTAATTTTAAAAGTTCTCTAGAATTAAATTTAAAAAGAAAGACAAAAATTAACTTTGGAGATGCGGGGTATCGATCCCTGTACCTCTCGCATGCTAAGCGAGCGCTCTACCATTTGAGCTACATCCCCTCGTTTTGAGCTTTCATAAGGCAAATAATTATTTATAAACTTTTTAAATATATATATAGCGTATACATTCAATTTTGAGTTGTTGATAAGTATTATATATGTAAGTAACTATATTTTCCCTTCTCTCTCTCTCTCCATCGCAAGCTAAAATAAACAGCACTACATTATACAATGAAATTCTATCAGTTGTTTATTTATCTAAATGCTTTTGCATTTTTTTATAAACTTTGATGCAATGCTCCCAAAAATAAAAAATATTTTTTTATAAATGTTTATTCTTCATAAATATTTGAAAACCAGACACTCTTCACAAACCTGGAGCTTAATTGTAAGTTTAGGCGATTTGAACTCAGATTTTCAAGCACCCTTCAACTATCTACACTATCTCATACAACTAACACACATGTAGAAAAGATAAATAATCACCAATATAAGTTAAAAAAAAATCACCAATATAAGTATTTTGTGCCCTCATCAGTTGGTCCAGATTATCATCTCTCACACATATATTGAAACAGTATTCTTTGTCTATCATCCTATTTCACAGACTGTGCCGTAGTAGTATCTTTTTCCCCAATTCAAACCTTCCCAGTTCATGTATATAAGCTTACAATAGTTTGTTTTAATCTGTAGGAACATATATTTACGTATATGTGCATATATTTGCAATTGCGCACACATCTAATAGTAATGTTAATGTTTGTATGTGTATAATGTATATGCAGTTATAATTTTAAAATTATTAAATTTAAAATAAACAAGGCAAAACTCTCCATACAGTAGTGCCACCCTGTGCCAACCAGAATAATCAATGGATGCCAGAAGGCTTGTGCATAAAATTCCTATCTAGTGCCTACTCATCCAATATCCCCAGACTAGTTTCTGGCTTGTGACCTCATCACTGAGGCGCCTTGGATCTGAGAGCCCTGAACTTAATATTTTCAATCTAAGCTCAATAGCTTATATAGTCAATGTATGGGTGCTGAACTGAGTTCAGACCCATATGACTATAAAAGCTATTGAGCTTAGATTGAAAATATTATTGTGTTTTGAAATTTCATTCTCATAGTTCTGTAGTTAAGCAAAGATAAAAGATGGCTGCTGTAAGGTTGCATTAAATTTTAAGATCTAAGTGCAGTGCTCTCAGATCCAAGACTCCTCACTGATGAAGGCCACAAGCCAGAAACTAGTCTGGGGATATTGGATGAGTAGGCACTAGATAGGGATTTTATGCACAAGCCTTCTGGCATCCATTGATTACTCTGGTTGGCGCAGGGTGGCACTACTGTATGGAGAGTTTTGCCTTGTTTAATAACAATTATGTGCTAGTATAAGAGATGGTGATCATGTGATGTTTAGTGGTTCAAATTTAAAATAAGTTGTGAACATTGTTGTATATGTGTGGGAGCACACCTATGAATATATGCAAAGAGAACTGTAATGTCATAGATTTAGTAAACATTACAGATTTTCTAAATTATATTTAAGTTATTTAATTTACAGAATCGTTGGTATTCGCATAAAATTCTTAAATTCAGGGGTGTCTGTATTATGTATAGGCTAGAATGTTGACAGCTTAAATCTCTTTTTATAAAAAAAATCAAAGGTTATAGATTTTTCAGAATTACTTTTCATTAAATGTAATAAATTATTTTTCTCTTCACTAATAAAATTGTAATTATAAATATGCGACTTTTTTTTTGCAACCAAAATTTTAAAGATGTTTTAAAAATAATGTTAAAAACAAAGACAAAGTCATTTACTCGGTACAATAATTACAGCTGAATCTTTTGTCTTTGCTAAAATTAATGAGCACCATTAAAATTTAAGAATTTAAAACTGAAGTCATAAACAACTTGTAATGTCTTGTGAGGGAGGATGAGAAAGAATAAAAAATCCAAAATTCAGCCAACAAGTTTCATTCGTTTTCTCTTTTTCTACAATGAGAACTGTGAGGTAAAAGCAACTGCTGCTGCCTCCCTCCCTTCTGGGGATTGGTCCAAGATGGAGATGGAGTTCAAGAACCATAGCCTGCCAAGAATACATTGAACAAGCTAGCCTAATGGAGAACATCAGCATCAAGTGCCTTAGCTTGAAGAAGATCGGTAAATTTCTTCTCACAGAGTTCTATAAAATTAAACTAAAACTATTAAAGAATTCATACATCTAAAGCTAACTAAATGTTGAACATTCAAATTAATAATTTGTAATAACTTTTTTAAAAGTAAATTCTGTAAGATCTTGCATAATAACTGTAATCAGTTATTATTTTTTATCTATCTTTCTAATCTGCGGTCATGCCTATTTTCTTTTATATATATTTATTAATTTAACTTAATTTAAATATATTTATTAATTTATCTATTTATGTTATGCCATTCAGAGCAGAAATTGATAATGATAATAATAATAATAATAATAATAATAATAATAATAATAATAATAATAATAATAATAATAATAATAATAATAATAATAATAATAATAATAATAATAATAATAATAATAATAATAATAATAATAATAATAATAATAATAATAATAATAATTTTGGAGAGTTGATTAGAAACTTTCTCGTGGTTAATTTATGTTACTGATTAGCGCACCTCATAAATCTCCAATCTAAAAACCTACTCTTATATATATATATATATAATTAGTTTCCAACCAGTAACCACCTAAACATTCACAGTAAATATAGCAACCAATATCTCTAACTGCTGTCAAGGCAACCTTCACACCTTTTAATAGCAAGAATGGAAATCCATTCTTACTAATGGTCCATTGAATATATATGGACACTTAAAGATTGCAACTTGACTACAGAGTATGAAATATTGTTACAATGAAGTTTAAATAAACCTCTTTAAACATGAAATAAACATGTCACTATAATGCAGACTAATAAATAGTCATCTAAAACATTATTTAATGCAATACTTTTAAATTGCCCATGTATTATTTAGAAATAATACAGCGAAATAGTGCCTAAAGCTAATCTGGGATAATGATATAATTAGTTTCCAACCAGTAACCACCTAAACATTCACAGTAAATATAGCAACCAATATCTCTAACTGCTGTCAAGGCAACCTTCACACCTTTTAATAGCAAGAATGGAAATCCATTCTTACTAATGATCCATTGAATATATATGGACACTTAAAGATTGCAACTTGACTACAGAGTATGAAATATTGTTACAATGAAGTTTAAATAAACCTCTTTAAACATGAAATAAACATGTCACTATAATGCAGACTAATAAATAGTCATCTAAAACATTATTTAATGCAATACTTTTAAATTGCCCATGTATTATTTAGAAATAATTATATCATTATCCCAGATTAGCTTTAGGCACTATTTCGCTTATTATTTCTAAATAATACATGGGCAATTTAAAAGTATTGCATTAAATAATGTTTTAGATGACTATTTATTAGTCTGCATTATAGTGACATGTTTATTTCATGTTTAAAGAGGTTTATTTAAACTTCATTGTAACAATATTTCATACTCTGTAGTCAAGTTGCAATCTTTAAGTGTCCATATATATTCAATGGATCATTAGTAAGAATGGATTTCCATTCTTGCTATTAAAAGGTGTGAAGGTTGCCTTGACAGCAGTTAGAGATATTGGTTGCTATATTTACTGTGAATGTTTAGGTGGTTACTGGTTGGAAACTAATTATATCATTATCCCAGATTAGCTTTAGGCACTATTTCGCATATATATATATATATATAGTTAAGCTACTATGTTTTGGCTTATTGTTTAATCAGGTTTGCTTATTAAATGTATGTTTAGTTAAGTATGAAGAATGACATTTTAAAGCATATTTGTATAGTAGTTTCACAGAATGAAACTATAGATTTTGTGCTTAATTAATTTTAATGTTTGATATTTTAGAAAGCGTTCTGAATGTGTTTTTATAAAAGCACATAGCTGCAATATACACCTTGCTATATATATATTTTATTAAAATGGGCTTTGGTTTTAAGGGCCACCCATTATCTTATTTTAGAACTGGAACACGAGGATCCAGATTGCTATATAAGCTGCTCTGATCACTTCAACTAAAGGTTCACTTATGTTAATATAGCAAATTGTGTGATCCACGGGAACCAAATACTTGGTACTGAATCACATGAGTAACTGCACATTCAGGCCGCATCTCTTACTTATTTTATGTAGCACCATAGTCTTGGAAGTTACATTACAACGTCGGTTCACTCTCCATGATATTATTTGTTCAACATTGATCTGAACATCAGAGCTAGCTTATATTATGCAATCTACATAAAGAGTGCATTTATTGCTCATGAAGTAATATGAAGGTATTAGTTATATTATCATTCTTGCATGATTTGACTATTGGCAAATCTTGTAGGGATGGCATACCATAATTGAGGCATGAACAGACCATAGAATAAACTTGTAGTAAACATTAACTTGTAATAAACTCATTTTAATTAAAGTGCACAAAAGATGAGAACTTGTAATTTGAAATCCTCTCATCACTATAAGACACCTGTGTGTGTAAAGCCCAATGCACTTTTTACATTTGTATCGTTTGTCTTATATTTCATACTTAAATATTAAAACTTATAAATATCGTGTGTCATTCATAATTCATTACCAAATCTCATCCAAATCTACTCTAATATATTATTAGTTGTTAATACATGCATTATTTAGCCAGCCATAAGTGTGTGTGTGTGTCTAGTTAAATTATCAATGATTTAGTCTTTTATTCCCAGAGTCTCTTGCTCTATCCTTTGCTACTGCCAGCATGAGAACTAAGAAACTCTGCGTGTAGCCTCATATATGTCATTCATAGGTAGTAAGTCATGGAGTGTTGGTGGAGGAGCTGAGGTGCAATCTGGTTCAAGGTCTCAAACCCTCATCTAGATCCGTCTTGGTGTAATTTGCCAGGACTCTGGATTTTGTTGTGTGAATATACAAATATGACTGTTACAATATATATATAATCAGTGCTCAGTTTATATTAAGATAGCAACTATTCCAACCTCCAACTTTTCAGCCATCCATATCATCGAAAATCTGAAGATGAAAACTCAAACCCATGCTGATGCCAATATTATTGCCATGAACGTGTTGACCTTAAGTCACTCTGACCCCTCATGTATAGGACCTTATTCATTTAAAACCATAGAAGAAGGATGGTCAGGATAAGTTTTCATCTTCAGATTTTCAATAATACGGATGGCTGAAAAATTGGAGGTTGGTGTATTTTGAAGCCTCTCCATTAAAGTATGAAGAATTGCTATCTTAATCTAAACTGAGCACTGATTATATATGTGTGAGAGAGATGATAATCTGGACCAACTGATGAGTGTTGGTTTAGCATGAAATATGTATATTGGTGATTATTTATCTTTTCTGCATGTGTGTGATTGTGTATATCAGTTGTATGAGATAGTGTAGATAGTTGAAGAGTACTTGAAAATCTGAGTTCAAGTCCTCTATACTTATATATTTTCACATCAGAGTTGAAGTCTTCAGATATGGCAACATTAACACATTCACTATACTTTGTGTGCATTCATGTGCTCTTTTACTACAATTTTTCACAGCATCCATCACTATTTCTGACTAAATATTCTACCTTATTATTAGTAGCTCAAAAGAACTTATGATGCTTGAGCACAACAGCGGCATTTGAGCAAGCATTTACAGTCAATGGATGTTTTTATTTTATTCAATTGAAAATAAGGCCTGATACTGTGATTTATAAGTTTATACATTGCTCTATTACTACAGAGGTTGTGTTCATTTATTATAACATTCGGTTTCAACATACATGATCATTAGTTACTACACATTCCTCCTATCAAGACCACATTCATTAAAATTTTGTTTGATCTCATCTCCTCAAACAACAATTCCATACTCACTCTACTCTAAGATATGAGATTTTGGGGAATCCTTTATTTGGAGACTAATACCGATCCTAAAGAAGTTTCCTAGACATAATTATACATTGGGTCTATTTCAATCATCTTATATTAATTGTTGAATATCTTTAGAAGAACTCGTATTTTATTTAAACTTTTCAAACACATTCAGCTCTTAGTAAAATCACACAGGTTAGTAATATAACAGTCTTTTGGGTGATAACTTTTTCTTCTTCAGATGGGACTAGCTTGACCAGTGTATGGGAATCAAACCTGAACTTTTACATTCATGAATATTGCACTGGTCAGGATAGAAACATGTAGGGAAGAGAGGAAACAGTAGCTCATTCTCTACAGTAGCACCATCAGTGCAAGCCATATTAAACAATAAATGCAAGAAGTTTTATGCATAAAATATGTATCTAGTGCCTATTCATCCAATATTTCCAGACTATTTTTTAACTTTTGGCTTTTATCAGTGAACAGCATTAGATCTGAAAACACTACACCTAGATCTCAGAATCTAATGTTATCCTCCAGCAGACACCTTTTATCTATTTAGTTCATGATAAAGCTATGATCCCAAGATCAAAATGCAATTATATTTTCAATGCAAGTTCATTTCTTTATACAGTCATATAGATCTTAACTCAGTTTAGGGTCTATAAATTGTGCTCTCTCTGATTTTATAAGAATCGCAGCCATCATCATCCTATGGGTTAAATTGGTATAAAAACATCACATTATTACCATTTCCTATGCTTCCACAAGGTATTTAAACAGTAGAAAACTCTTTATACAGTACTACCAACCAGTGCAATTCTTAAAAATCAATGTATGCAAGGTTTGTGCATAAAATCCCTATTTATTATCTACTCATCCAATACCTCTAGACTAGTTTCTAGCTTATGGCTTTCATCAGTTAATTGCCTTGAAACTGAAAGCACCACACATAGATTATAGAATTTAATGCAACCCTCCAGTGGCCTTGCTCTGAGCCCAATATGGAAACACGATAATATTTTTAATCCAAGATAATTTGCTTTAATAATCATAGAAAATGTTTATCATGGAATGTTTTAGTAGTTTTGTACCAATCTGGATGATGGTAACTGTGGCTTTTGAAAAACCAAAAACACCAAAATGTATAGATAATGAACAAGGTTCAGAACTATATGACTATATAAGCAAATTAGCTTGGATTAAAAACACTATTATGTTTTCATCTTGGCCTCATAGCTTTATAGTTAACTAAATAGATAAAAAAATGACTGCTGAAGGATTGCATTAGATCCTAGATATAGTTTCAGTACCCTCTGATTCAAGGCTCCTCGTTGATGAAAACTACAAGCTAGAAACTATTCTGAGAATGTTGGATGAATAGGAACTAGGTAAGGACTTTATGCACAAATCTTCTTGCATACACTTATTACTAAGGCTAGCACTGGGTGGGAGAGTTTTCTAATATTTTAACAACTTGTGTACACTTAAGAAATGGTGATCATGTGATGTTTTAAAGGAGTGGAGAATAATACTACTCAAAATGTTGTGTTTTATATTAACCTGTATGATATTTAATAGCTGAATGTATTTGAAAAGTTTAAATAGAGTTCGACTTTTTTTAAAGACATTTAACAATTAATATTAGATGATGATGGTAGTCCAACATAATAATCATTAACAAAATACCATCATCACAACTTTTAATCACGAGCTAGTTTCCTAATCTTTTATTATTGCCAATAAGTGAAGTATCATTCAGAAAATGGTACATGGAGGCTAAAAACCTAGATTGTATAATAAAAATAAACCTCAAAGCCTTATCTGCCGATCATATTCAAAAGGGCATTTGAGCTATTGATATGCCCTGCTCATTGTGTGTTAGTAAGAAGACATTAGAGTTTATGTTTAACTGCTTCTCCTTTAAAACATATTATTACCAATTTACTATCTCTATCATTCGCATATTTATTCTTTATTTAATGGCTTTTATTTAAATTAAAAAAGACTGTTTTCAAATATAAGATTTAACATCTTCGTTATTTTCATCCTATATTTCGGACACTTTGTTTTAACATTCATCTCAGAAATTGCAATTCATTTCCTGAAGAAAGGGATAAAAATAAAACTAGGAAACACATCTCTTGTATCTGTTAATTTTAGCCATTATTTGGAGCTTGGTTTCTTTACTGATACCATTGTAAAACACAGTTTTTTTAAAAAAAAAAATTCTATTTTTATATAAAAGGTATATTATTTATTCTTTTTTGTGATTGCTGTTATATTTATTAATTATTTTAACTATAGGAAAACAAGAAGTATATACTTCTTACTATAATCTAATTTTCTATATTTTTTTTGCGACGTAATCTTTTTTTTTTAATTTGTTTTTTATATTGTAAAGCAGATGTAATTATTACATTCTCATTTCATTGAATCAATAATATTTTGTTAAAAAAACAAAAGATCTGTTTTAAATTTAATAAAAATCTAATATTTTTTTCACAACCTTATGTATTAAATATTTTTTATCATCATCTTTACGTCCTTTAAAAAAAACAAATGTTAGTATTAATATGTATTTCTAAATCTGCGTTACATGTTGTTAAAATTAGAGTTCTGATATGTCAAATGTCTCCTTTATTTTATTCTGTTGTGATATGGTTACTCCTTTTATCGAAATCAGGAATCTCCAACCCAATATGTCCAAGAAAAACCTGTTAGATTATGCAATAGCGACATTTATCTTCACAGCCAAGTAATACATTTGTGTTAATAAGCAGTTCATTATATGATTTAACTCAAAGTAAAAGTGACAGCATTGGAGATAAAGATTCTGAATCGATGACCAACCTATCATTTCTGGTGTATGTCCATCGCAGCATCTTCGAGCAACAAATTATACCATTAGTTTTCATTAAAAAAAATCTCAGTAATCCAAATAAATCATAAAATTAGTTATAACTGAAACACAGGCTTATTATATACATGTGTCTATATATGTAATATATAGGGTTAGATAAATAAACAACTGATAAAATTTTATTGTATAATATAGTGCTGTTTATTTTAATGCGGTGGAGAGAGAGGGAAGGGGAAATATAATTACTTACATATATAATATTTATCAACGACTCAAAATTTAATATATATATATTTAAAAAGCTTTTTAAATAATTATTTGTTTTACAAGGTCTCAAAAC
Source organism: Epiperipatus broadwayi (assembly GCA_028023455.1). Lineage (NCBI taxonomy): Eukaryota > Metazoa > Onychophora > Udeonychophora > Euonychophora > Peripatidae > Epiperipatus > Epiperipatus broadwayi. The sequence goes on along the minus strand of JAQFVV010006680.1, from coordinate 60,542 downwards.
GAGGGGGTGTAGCTCAAATGGTAGAGCGCTCGCTTAGCATGCGAGAGGTACAGGGATCGATACCAAAGTTAATTTTTGTGTTTCGTTTTAAATTTAATTCTAGAGAACTTTTAACATTAATCGACTACTCAGATTGTCTTTCCCTATTATTAGGAACGTATTTTTTTAAAGCAAGTGATTTAATTTATGAGAAATTTAAGTAAAATAATCACTTCACAATTAATAAATTTTCTGATATGATTAATTATTAACAGATTTGAAATATATTTGGATCACCGAATTTCATTTTTTGTAGTATAAATCGAAAGATGAGGTGATTTTCAACGATCAGAAATTACAAGTTAAATCTTTCTCCCATGAGTTTAGCACTTTAGTTATAATAATTAGGCAATTAGGTTTTTACGAATAATAAATTATTGTTTTACTTAAATTAAATTAAATGATTTCATTGTTTGTTTGTTTTTTCATATGTCATAGCATCGGCCGGGACGCAAACCCAGAACTGTCGGCAATCAACTACTTGCTTGCAAGGCGGTTGCGATGACCTCCCGGCTAACAACGCTTGACTTAATGATTTCATTATTTTTTTAAAAAAAAAAAAATCTGGTATAACAGAGATGAGATAAGCGCAAATAATCCACTATTTTCAAAAGTTCCATATATGTAAATTACAAAAAATCAACTCAACTTCCTTGGAGATGCAGGGGATCGATCCCTGTACCTCTCGCATGCAAAGCGAGCGCTCTACCATTTGAGCTACATCCCCTCTTTTAGTGCTCTCTTTCCTTTTTTCATTTGGATAATGAAATTATTAAGCATCACATGATCACTATCTTATACTAGCACATAATTGTTTACAAACAAAGCAAAACTTTCCATACAGTATTGCCACCCTGTGCCAACCAGAGTAATCAATGAATGCCAGAAGGCTTGTGCATAAAATCCCTATCTAATGCCTACTCATCCAATATCCCCAGACTAGTTTCTGGCTTGTGGCCAAGGGTGGCAATACTGTATGGAGAGTTTTGCTTTGTTTGTAAACAATTATGTGCTAGTATAAGATAGTGATCATGTGATGCTTAATGGTTTAACACCAATCCTGCCTAATAGGATAGTGGTGGCTATGGTTATTAAAGAGCCAAAGACACCAAAATGTATGGGTGTTAAACTGAGTTCAGACCCATATGACTATATAAGCTATTGAGCTTAGATTGAAAATATGTTTGTGTTTTCAATTTCATTCTCATAGTTTTTTGTAGTTAAGTAGAGATAAAAGGTGGGTGCTGGAGGATTGCATTAGATCCTAAGATCTAGGTGCAGTGCTCTCAGATCCAAAGCTCCTCACTGATGATGGCCACAAGCCAGAAACTAGTCTGGGGATATTGGATGAGTAGGCATTAGATAGGGATTTTATGCACAAGCCTTCTGGCATTCATTGATTACTCTGGTTGGCATAGGGTGGCAATACTGTATGGAGAGTTTTGCTTTGTTTGTAGAAAATGAAATTGGTTTATACTTTTTTTTGGAAAAAGTATATATTGCTAAAAGTTCTTATTTTTTTATACTCCAGTAAAACAAGTCCATGGAACATGACCAACTGTGTTACTTTTATCATTTGAAATTTTATAAACTCCAAGCTACAAAACCATTTGATTATTATTCACTAAAACATCACATGATCACCATTTACTGTGCACATACAAGTTGTTAAAACGATAGAAATAAGGTTTACACTGGGTCGCATTGCTATGTGGAGTTTGTGATTGCTAATTATTATTATTGTTGTTATTATTATTATTGCTATTATTATTATACTTTTTTATATACTACATATTATTTAACACAATATTTTAATTAAAGTCATAATTTTGATAATAATTTGAGTAGTAAAAAACAGGCAAAACTCACTATACGTATTGCCACACACAGCAAGCTAGAGTAATCAATGGATGCCAGAAGGCCTGTGCATAAAATCCCCATCTAGTGCCTACTCGTCCAATATCCCCAGACTAGTTTCTGGCTTGTGGCCTTTGTCAGTGACAAGCATAAGAAGTGGTGGTCATGTAATTTGAGTAGTAATTAAAAGTGCCGAGTTCCATAACAGATAGTAGAATAACTTGGTATAAGAAGTAATTGTGAATAATCAGTAAACCATAATAATCAAGAATATTTTACAATGACTTCCAGGATATTGGTTCATCTTAAACTTGCTTCTGATACAAATTTTTCCTTCATTTCTCAATGTTTTTCTCCATTTTCTCTCTTCTCAACTTATCATCTTAAATGTAATCATGTTTATATGAAAGAATATTTTCATTCTTTAATTACTCCCACACCAATTTGAATTTCAATTTTCCCTTTTGTTTTTTAATTTTTGTATACTCTTATGTAAGAACTCAGTGTTGGAAAATCATTGAAGAGGCATCACAACTGCAAAAGCACTTTTGGAGCAGAAATGAAATTCAAAATGGCCATATGCTTGGAAAGGTTTTCCAAACACCTGACTTCCAAAAATACTTATAAAATCATGAGCCATAATGAGGAAAAATAGAACATTGTGATAGTATTTATATTTTTTAGTCCAGGTAGTGAAATGTAACTCCTATTATTGATGTGGATTCTTTGGCACCTGAATAGAACAGCACTTTTGTGTATAAAAAGATATCAAGATGAAGTGGAGCTTATCTTAGTAAAACCTATTTCTCAATGAAACAGTTGAAACTATAATGTTTGTTGGTGGATGTGTATTTTTAGATGGGGAGAGGGTGGGAGTAATGATGGAATAAAAAAATTGTATGCAGTTAAATTTGCAATGTTGATTAACTGTACTATTTACAATTTGTAAAGGTGGCATTGAAAGCCGAGTGATGTTGAAAATTCCTCTACACAAAATTATTCTGCCCATTTATTTGTATTTGAGACCCACTGTTTAATTTAGAAATTTTATAAAAACAAAAGCTTGTATTCCAATTTCTATAGTCTTATTGTATTAATACATTGAAAATCAATTTGGAAAGAAGATACTAATATTGATGGAATAACACTTTTCTTTGGAACCATTAATATATATATATATATATATATATATATAATGGTTCCATGGAAATATATATACCTTTGGATATATCTTATATATATATATATATATATATATATATATATATTTGATGCATCCAAAGGTATTCAAAGTCATACAACTGAACCATTAATGTATATGTCTGACACTTCCAAAGGTAATTGAAGGCACAAAACCAGTTCTGTAAATTTTCATGATGTAGTTGATAGATTATTGTCCAATGCATGAATTGATTACAATGAACACTTTGGGCACCAGAAAAATTAGTACAGGGTATGGATGGCATTATAGGTTCAAATTAGAATCCAAGAGCAGATTTTATTTACCCAATCTAGCACCAACTATGGAAAGCTTGAGAAATCTAAAACAAATTGTAATGCAATCTAGTATCCAATCCTATTTTCTGGATTTGGCCTTTATCAAGGAGAACTTGGGATTCAAATCTGGAATCAACACAATTGTATTTATGCAAGCCACATTTAACACCTTTATTTTTAACAACTCAAAATTCATAATCACCTTAAGGGCTTAAACATAATAATACTTATAAATAATTTTAAAACCTTAGGGTAATTTATATTTAGCATTTATAGTTTACTATTAAAATAGGAGTCAGGTGTGTAACCACTGGTTCCTGATTTGAATCCCAATTCCTCATTATAATGATGAGTCAAAAACTTTTCTAGGAATGGGAATTATAAATTGTTCTACTATCCAGTAAACCCTGATTAATTAAAATTATGATAGATGGTATTAAAGCAGAGAAAAAAGAATTGCTTGTGTTTATAATATTATCATAAATTTAAAGTTTAAAATGATGTGTTTATAGTGAAGTATTTAACATCTTATTACTCAATCTTACAGTAGAAGGCACTTGTTTACTAAGAAAAAAAAACTATTCATGTTTGTGATAGTGTTGTAAGCAGAAAAAATAAAATGATGTATTGGTAATGTAAATCACAGATTATTTAATCTTACAATAGATGGCACTAGAGTAAAAAAGGAGAACTATTCTTGCTTATAAAAACTGAAAGATTCAGATGGTATTGTTAGCGATGCAAAAAATTAATATGACCTGAGAACATATTATTGGACAAAGTACACACATAAGATTAAAAAATTGCTTTATGTTTTAAAAAATATGTGCTAATTCAGACATATTAGTAGAAAATTTGACTGCTGCTAAATTGTAGCAGAGTTTAAGCATTAAAATTGTTGAGTTACATTTTTAAGCTGATCACATGACTAAAACATGAAACATATATATATAAACTACAAATTATGATCAGTCTATTTGGAACATTTCCGACTTCCATTACACTTATATTTCAAACATAAGCTTGATGTCATCTAAATTGTGGCATATGGGCTAAACTTCATCCAATTTCAAAATAATAGATACTGAAGGTTGCATTTACTGATTGTAAGTTATACATATATTTTGCATGATTTGGTGTGGTGGTAGAGGGCTCATACACTGGAACATAATATTTTGGATTAATTTCAATTCTGGGATTTCCGATGCTTAAATGTCTTATAAATTCCAGACCAAAGAAGGCATTTAATTTTTTTATGTTTTATAGCTATATAGACAACAAATAAAATAAGTTTATTTATTCAGAACAATCCAATTTTTAATAAATATTAGGATGGTTATTAATATCTTTATTAGGTTACAATTTCTTTTATGTGTAATCACATACACACACATATATAAAACAACAAAGAGAATTCATTATATATATATGATGATAAATAGAATTGCTTGACTCCTAAATATAGCATTTGAACAGCTAATGTTCTTAGTTTCCTACTTTTATAAATTGTTAAATACATACATATTAATAATTATATATGAAAATAGAATGAAGCTACCAAAGCTCTATCTAGCTGTGCAATAATTAATTAAATCCACAATACTACATCAGCAAACTTAACTTTATTTACATTGAAACATAAAAATACATGGGTTCATTCTATTTTTTTAATTTGCTGATATATTGTCCAAAATTTGTGTAATTATTTTATAGCTAGATGGAGCTTAGTTGGTTTTTTTCACTCTCTTTTTATATATGTTATATGAAGTTAATGTTTCATAAATTATCTGAATCCATAATTACATTTTGATTTACAAGTATAAAACTTTTCAGATTCACAACTTGGACACCAACCATTAATTATGTTAAAATAAAGATTATTCTTAATCCAGATATAAACTTTAAATCACAGCTAAAGATTAAAACTGAAGTGTAATAATTTGGTTTTGATGAATATTGAACATAATGATGAAGACTTGTGTAATAGGTTGTGACCTGGGTCAACTGAAAAATGCCAGTTTAATATGAAATGCACTTTGGTGGTTTTCTTTATCAGATAATCTTTATTCATAAGTTTTAAAAATGTGTGATAGAAATGATATTTCCATTGCATTTAAAGATATATGTATATATGCATGTATAAAAATGATCTCATATATGAAGAGTGAATATCTACCTAATAAGTCTATAATGTGGAGTTTGAATTCAGAGCGAGTAAAATTATTTTCAAAAGGCTAGGAATTTTTTACAAATACTGGCCTGCAACCATTTCAACATTGATCAGTAAATAGGTATTAAGCTACTTTTAGCTAGAATGTAAAACAAGGATGAAATGTCACACCCTTAGCATTAAAAATCTGTTAAATACTGCATTCTTTTTATCACTTCTCTATTACAGATAATTGGAAGTGCCTTTGTTCTGAATTGGGCAACTATAGAAAAAAAAACTTCTTTGACTTTTTTTTACTGTAAATGAATTTGATGCTTTTGTTTCAATTTCTATAACAGCCAAATAATAACAAAAGCACCTGTGATTTTTTTGGCAATAAGGTGAATAGCCACCATTTCTACTGAATATCTCTTACATCGTGTATGGACTGAAATCATATATCACATAAATAAATCACGTCATCAGTTTTTTGAAAAAAGCATATGATATTCAAGCATCAAACTATCACAATACAAATACATTAAACTGAAATTTCCCAGTTTTGTTTTGTCTTCAGTCTGCCATTAACACCGGTAAGTCAGGCTGCTCTGAACTATAAAGAATTTCAATAGGGACTAAAGGTCATATAATGGCAGTCTTATTCTTTGAAAGATGTTAGTGAAAGATGTCAATAATCCATGATCTGAGAATAGACCGGGCAAACTGAAGGAAAATAATTAAATCAGTTTCAGAAAGAGAATAGAACAACATTCTTCTTCACGTCAATACTTATTTCAGTGAACTTTATGGATGGAAGAAATATCATCTTACAAGTTGATACTATTATCTAACTATTCTACGGGATGTCTCCAACTATGGTACATGCATTCAGAATAAACTATACCATATTCAAAGATGCATAAATCGGTATGACGGTAAGGAAAAGATTAATGAGTGTTACCCAAACAGTGTTCCATGAAACTCTGGTGTTCCATAGAATGTCAATGTGACCCATGAAAAATAACGATATTGTGGCAAATTTGTAGCCTTGTATCATTTTAAATACTGTACTAAGTTGTGTTTTAAATGTGTGAATTGTAATGTAACTAACATTTTGGAATAAATGTTTATTATGTTTTTAACTCTTATATGCATTTATGTTATTCCTTATTAAAATTTTAAAATCCAAACTTATTTTTTTATTACAAAACCCAAAATGTTTTGTTAAAATTTTAGGATTTGTAAAGTGTTTGATGATAGAATAAGTTTGTGAAATGCTGGAGTAAACAATGATTCATCTAATTATATGGCATACTTCTAGCCTTCCATTATCAATTTCTCCACGATTGAAAACCTAATTGCCTTCACATTATAATATTCATATTTGAACAAAATAGAACTGAAATAACAGCTATGTATTTATATAAAAGTTAGTGTTCAAATGCTGAAGTATCTGCCATCATTTGTTCTACTGTGCTTTGTGGGTGTGGGTGTACATTATTACAAATTTTCATGATGTCCATGTGAGATCTTCACTAAATATTCTATCAATAATGGCTGACAGCATAGAAAATTTGTGTGGTGTTTGAGCACAACATTGGCATTTAAACAAACATTTACCTTCAATTAGTAAGATTTTTTTTTTACTTTATTTGGCTGAAAATAGATCTTGATACTTTTGCTCATCTGTCTGCAGCTCAACAAATTTCACAAGGTGAATAAATTTTATTTATTACAGCACATGGTTCTATAAAAATCTTTATTCTTATCAATTAATGCATTTTCCTGTAATTCTCAATCCACCAACAAGAACACATTCATTAAAAAATTTGTTTGATGTTATTGTTACATATTTGTAAAAATATTTTTTTCTATGACAATTAGATATTGTAAAGTCCATGTTAACCATTAATACACATGCTAAAGAAGTTATCCAGTGTTTTATGAATAACAGATTCACCAATCAGAAATTGCTATTTAGAGTCCCATTCTTTTAATAAAAAAAATAAACCACAAAACTGTACATACCAAAGCCTATTTAGCATAAAAAATTATATTTGCAAATATTTTATGTAGAAGGAGGAAACATTGGTGTGCTCTTTAATTGTGTACTTCTCTTCACAAATATATTTCTAACTTACCTCATCTATCACTGACACGTTTTTTTCTTTAATGGTCTTTACTGGAAATATTCAGAAGGGATCATTTCTCAAAGTAAAACATACCTCTACCACCCCAAAAAGTGCAATCTTTTTTTCTCAATAAAAATCGAAACCAGAGACTATTAATTTCAACCATTAATATAGTTGTACCTATTTGAACCTAGATCCACACTATCATTTTAGTTTTCTATATATATATATATCTTTTCTGTTGTTATATTTTCTAATTATATTAACTACGTGGAGGGGGGGGGGGATTAAAACTTCTTGAAATTCTGTAATTTTACATACACACACACCCCAAATTAATTTATTTTTTGTTTGTTCTTAATATCGTAAAACATTTATAATGATTATATTTTTCATTTCATTGATAATAAAAGTTTGTTTCTAAAAAAAAAAAAAAACCCTCTTTTAAATTTAAGATAAATTCAACATTTTTCTCACAGGCTTACGAAGTTAGCTTCACCCTTCTATTAGATGTTTTTTATCACCTTCACCTTTCTATTAACTGTTCTTTGTCACTTTTTTTGAGTTATCTATGTAAAATAACAATGTGGCACTAACATGTGTTTCTGTAGTTGTGCTACATATTAAAAATGCAGTACTAGTTCAGATATTCTACTTCTTTTAATGTGATGTGATGTACTGTAGCTTCTCCTTAAACGAAGTCAAGAATCTCTCAGCAATTATGCCCAGAGAAACCTATTAGTTACTTTTTTTTCCATTCCCCACTCTAAGTTTTCCCATATTTTGCTCCATCCCATTTCCACAACATAATCTTTGTCAACTCTATGGCCTTTATATCTAAATCTCCCTTATCTTTTCCCAAACCCAGCATAAAAACCAATAATCCACTTTCTGTATAATCACTTTTTTCATATTTATTCTTCCATAACTTCATTAAATGTACCCTTTCTGTTTTCAAGCATTTACATACAATTAACAGATGCCTAATATATTCTATTCTTTCCTTACATAATTTACAGACTAAATCACCCATATTTTTCCATTTACATGTATATTCTCTTGTTGCTAAAGATCCTATTCGAGCCTTAAACAATAAACTACTTTCCTTACTATTATCATATATTAACTCACGCCTAATATTCTGTTTATTTTTATATATATATTTAAACTCTTTTTACTCTCCACCCATCTCTCTAACTCCCTATTCTTTATTAATAAATCTATTCTTTTATCCCATTCCTTACCACTAAAACACTCAACAATCCTCCTAACACAATTATCCCATCTTTTGTATAAATATACTGATATAAATTCTTTATCCAAAAATTTTGCATAGCACATTACCTTTTTCACCTTTCTTGTTGCCTGCCCTTTACTCATAATTCAATTAAATACTATTTTGGCTATTCTGTTATTATCCATAAACTGCAATCTACCAAACATTTTCATTTTAGTTTTTGCACCTCTCATATGAAAACTTGACCATCCCATTTCTCCTTGAATTGCCTCCCTTGCTGCCCATACATCTGCATCCAATGCATGTCTTCCTACTTTCCTTTGAACTTTTTCTAAGTAATCTAATACCCCTTTACTAACACATAATGCATCATTACCATATGTTAACCCTGCTACTGCAACTCCCTTCCCTATAATTCTAGCTACATCATATTTATTATATGAAAACACTGTTAATTTCTTTATCGTTCCCTTTTTTTTTTTTTTTGCTTCATTTATCAATTTTTTCTCCCATTCACCCAAATAATTTTTCTGATTACTTAAAATAATTCCCAAATAACTATATCTATTCACCACACTTAACTTAATATCTCCCAATAAAAATTCTACATCTTCTCTGTCCCCTGTATTAACCATCATTATATTTGATTTTTCTTCACTAAATTTAATCCCCATCACTTTACCCACCCTTGCACATGTTCTCAGCATAACTTCCATATCTTCTCTTCTTTCTGCACATAAAAATATATCATCGGCAAAAAAAAGACCTGACAAAATATATACTCCCTTACCACCTATTAACAGTACTCTATCCCTCTTCCTAATCTTTCTATTGCTCTTTCCATTTCACTCAAATACAACACAAACAAAATAAGTGACATAGGGCATCCTTGTCTTAGTCCCACCCCATTTTTAACTTTAACTGATTCTATATTCCCTAATTGATATATATAATAATTATTTTCATATAATTTCTTAATAATATCCAGTAAAGCTTCATCATTCCCAAATTTGCTAATCTTATCCACAATCTATTTCTATTTACTCTAACATATGCCTTCTCTATATCTATAAAACTCATATATAACTATTTACCTGAATTCCTACTCATATCTATAAATTGTGTAACTACAAATAAACTATCTCCTACATGCCTATCTAATCTAAAACCTCCTTCCATTTCGCCCACTACATTATTCCCTTCCATCTATTTTACAACTCTTCTAACCACCATATATGAGAAAACTTTATATAAAACTATAACTCCTCCATCTACCAGCCATTATTAACATAATATACACATATATAATAATCAAATAAATAAATAAATAAATATTTTACATCTTACTTATACATAAATTTACAATTTCATTTACATAAACTAAATCTAAAAAAAAAAAAAAAATTTTTTTTTTTACAAATTTTTTTCAAAAGTAATAAATACATATTTTATATCTCTCAAGAATGTTATTTACAATCATTTCTTATACTTTTCAATATTTAATAAAGCCCATCTTACACCTAATTTTGCTGGACCTTTTACTATATTTACACATTTGATCATGTTTTCTTGAATATACAATGTTTCATAATATATTCTCTTGTGGTAATTCTTCACATACTTCATAACGTTTATATTTTCTTTCTTTGCCTATACTCCAAAATTCTTGCATATATTTAAAATATAATGTCTTATCTATTATTATTAATGCTGCAAAAACAATACACACCCTTTCTTTTGATAAAATATTACTTATTTTTAATTTTTCTATAACAATATCACACTTTGATATATCTTTTCAATATCAAATAATGCTATCATTCTATTTCAGAATATTTACTAAATTTTCCAAATCCTATTACCTTTACAATTTTTCTATATACTATCCCACATAAATCTTTAGTATATAATTATTAAAATTACTCTTACTGGCATATTTGTTTTATGAGTCTTTACTTTTCCAAACATACATGGATGTTCAAATTGTGATGGGTATAAATTCTTATATTCTTTCTCATTAATTAATTTTTTCATTGTCCCATAATTTAAGAACACTTTATATCTTGTCTTAATTCCTTTACTAAGATCGTTTCTTAACATTTCATACCCTTCTTTATCCATATCTTCATATATTTTTCTTTCAGTCTGATTCATTTAAAATTATGGTACTGTTCTATTACCCGGGGCCAGCTGCATGATGGCATTGTTGATATGCAAAAAGTACAGAAATATAACATTAGCGGGTCGTTTGTTTGTTTGTTTTTTAACTAAATACTTATCACCTGTTCTATGTTTTGTTATTAACCAAAAAATTATTTCTTTCTCCAAAACAAAAAAAATTAACAAATTAATACTAAATAAATAAATTCCATGGATCTATTTATTGATTCCAAACAATTATTGTTATAAACAACACACATTTCTTTTCAACAACGACTTAAAAACATGAGGGGGGGGTAATCAACTTCCAAATAACAAGAAGAAACCATTTACCACAGGAAAAAAAAGCTCTATGTTGAACTTGTCGCTTCTTTTCTGGTGAGACTCATCTCCGATAAGATGGGGCAGAAGATGTATTCCCCCTTGTGAAGACGTTGTCACATGAAAATTACAAATCTCTAACCATTATCCTCACTTGTAATTATTAATTTTTCCGTTCTTATTTTAGCAATAATTTTTTGTATAACACACTTTTCCTCCCATTCTTTTTTATTGTATTTAACACTTTTATTTATAATACTATTAATCTTTGATTATAATTCAATCTTTAAGTCATTTTTTACATTTGCTGTTTTCACACACACTATCGCTTCTTGTTGAATGTCTTTAATTGCAAACGGAATATAATTAACCTCTTTATTTAAAATTCTTGACTGTTCATTATCAAAATCACTATTTGACAAATTTATAAAATAATAATTCTCTTCTTCATTCCAATTATTTAATTATACCGCAACTGTTTCCATTTATTATCGCATTTTTCGAAAGTTTATTCTTTAAATAATTATTATGAATCATTAACGCATTTTTTATATATACAGTATACTCTCTGATATATTCTTCTTTAATATATAATTTATTCTATTTCTTAATACAATAATTTATTTCCCCATATTTTTCCTTCAAAAACCAATTTAAAACTGTCTTTCGAAGTTTATTGCACAATCCTTTGTTATTACTGATTTTTTTCATTACTAATTTTAAATTTACATTACATAGGCATCATTTTATTATCTTACATCGATTCAAAAATGACAACTGATATTTCAATTCCTCACTTCTTTTCTGAACATTCCATATTGTTTTGAATCTATTAAAATCCACCTTTTCCAATTTTAAATGTAAAATTGCCATATACTACTTGAATCATATTTCTCAATACTGAAATCTTGTATAATACGGTTCAATAAACTTTATAACGCCAATACATAAAACTAAATTACTATAATGGCCAAATATCCCATATAATTCATTTGTGCATAATCTTGTCACAAATACATAAACAAATAATCAATCAAAACAAGATTGAAATAAACAACTATTAATATATGAGTTTTATCATTTTTTACTGACTTCCACTATACCGTAGCGACATCTGCCTTCAGTATTTGATAATATTTTGAGTCTTTATCAGTGCAGTAAGTTGTAGCGCAGTATAAAAGCCCAACATGTTATTTCCATGTCACATGATCTTTCCAACAAATCAATTGATTATTTTAACCCTAAAAAAAACTCATTTATTTAATTCTTATTGTCAGAAGTTTATCAATAATAAAATGCGTATTTTATTCAATTTATTTATAAATGAAATTTAAATATTTACTTTAATATTTAATAGTATATTACAGGAAAAGAAAAATGCGAAAAGTTTACTAATTTCAAAAACTCCTTAGAATAAAGTTTAAAAAGAGAGAACCTTATCCTGGAGATGCGGGGTATCGATCCCTGTACCTCTCGCATGCTAAGCGAGCGCTCTACCATTTGAGCTACATCCCCTTTCTTGTAACTCAAATTTCCATCACACTAGATAACAAATTATTTGTTTTTTAAAAAATATTTATATTTAATTTTGATTTATTGAGAAGTGCTTTTACTTTATTTTACATACATATAAGTAACTATCTTCCTTTTCCTGCAGCACTTACATTATGCATAGACTGCATTTCACTTCTGATACGGCTGGTGTTCGATTACCTTATATCCACCTGAGTAACTCATCAATCTTCTGTACTAGATTTGGGCATGCACATCCTAGGCGCAAGAAAAACTTTTTTTAGTGCATGCAGTCCCTGTAGAATTTAGCATGATGGTAAAGTGGTGGAGAATTGCTGTCATTATTTGTGTTCAAATGTCACATAATCACTTGAGCAACTAATCATAACTTTTGACGATTCAATAATGTTTTTAAAATAAATTGTTGTATCGCTTTTATATCTACCTCTCATTTTCTAGAAAGTAAAATAATGACAAAAAAATATTCAAACCCTTACCATTGGACAATTAAGGAGGATTATATGTAGGCCATTTTTCTTCATCACTCTATTATGATTGACAATTGGTGAGATAGGTCATCTGAAATGAATGATTTATAGAAGAAAAAAGATTTTTTAAAATTCTATTATTTTACTGTATCTTAATTCTTATTAAGCACATTGTCAGCATGTACTACTTATATAAGGCTATATATAACCTTAGTACATGCGCCTTGTTAATGTGTAACAGAAATAGTGAACTTAATCAGTGAAGAATTTATTAGCTTCACGCTTCCTAATCAAAATGCTTTAGATTTGCCTATATAATTAGAAAAACAGGTTGAAGATAAGAGTGACCACTTTCATCTTTATAAAGTTGAATCTTGCATTAAGATTTGTAGAGGTCTCTCTTGTAGTAAAATTAAGTACACAAGGCCTTATATAAGTATTTTACTGTATATAAATTTGATATTTTATTTCCACCAAAAATCAGAAATAGTCATGGTATCCTTATCAATAAGTTCCTTGGATCACCATTTGTAATGAACACTTCTAGAATTGTATTTGGGATAATAATATGCTTTTTTAAAAAAAAAATAATTTGATCAAATGCTTATAAAAACGATATTTAAACACCAAACAGTCAGAATATCAATATTCCTCTAAAGATTTTATGAGGTGAATCCACCATATTAACTGTAAGTCATATTGGTTTGATATACCACATTTAAATGGTAACTAAATTAACATGACATTATCCCTCGGAGAAAGTAGTGTCATTCTCTAAAAGAAACCTTCATATTTTCTGTTTTGAGAATTGCTCACAAAGAATTGTTAGTATTTAAATAAGATGGAGGGAGAGATTTTTAGCATTATCCTCAACTTTTTCCACTTCAAAATGTATCTCAGTGAAGTTTATGAATCAAAACAGGACCATCTTACAGGATGACAGCACCCGAAAAAAATGACTTTATGGAATGTCTGAAATTGTTGTAAATCTGTGATGACTATATCACAGTTCAGCAGCACCCACCAAAACACAATAGTTTAGAAATATTTAAACAAACATTCATTAACATCACAGTCATCCATTGTTGATTTCCATACATTTGTAATGTGACTAGTTTCACACTGGCACATTCATTTATGACTGTACCAAAATTGAAGTTGCAGGTCTATGTTTACATAAAGATTAAACTGTTTTAAATATAAAAATACTTGCCACCACTTGTTTATTTCCCTCTGTTTTGTGTGTGTGTGTTTTTACTACAATTCTTCAAAACATCCCCAGTCTTTGTCATTAAATATTCTGTCTTATTATGATTAGCAGCTCAAAAGATCATGTGATGTTTTAGCACAATAATGATGCTTGAGCACAACAGTGGTCTTTAAATCAATTAACATGGTTTTTTACTTTACTCAGTTGAAAATCGATCATGATCCAGTAATTCATGAGTTCATTCACTGATCATTGCACAGGGTAGATCTTAATTTATTAAAAGTTTTTTCAACACATATTTTCTCCTGTCATCAGTTAATGTGCATTTCTGGCAACCATTTTTTTGCTATCAATAACATTTTTATTAAACATTGTTTGATTCTGTCTCCTCACACAGTGAGTCCATATTCATTCTTTACTCCAAGAAGGTTTTGATGTCTATTATTTGGACCCTAATGCAGTTTTTAAAGAAGTTCCCTAGTTGTAATTATATATTAGACTATTTTCATTACCTAGAATTAATTGCTTACTTTCATTGCTTCAAATAGCAAGTCCATACTCACCTTCTACTTTATGAAGATTTTGAGAATTTTATTATTTGTAGACTTTTATTTATACACTAATACAGTTCCCAAAGACGATTTCTAATTATATATTAGGTTACTTCCATCATCTAGAATTAATTGCTTGATTTCATCTTCTCATACAGCAAGTCCATATTCTTTACTCTAAGAAGATTGTGAGAAGTCCATTATTTGGACACTAATATAGTTCCTAAAGAAGTTCCCTAGTTATATTTATATATCAGACTATTTCCATTATCTAGAATTAATTTTTTAATAAATATCTTTAAAAAAACTCAAACTTTATTTAAACTTTTAAATACATTTAGCTATTATTAATAGCAGACATGTTAGCGCATAATGCAATACATTGAGTAATATTGTTCTTTTCTCTTTTTCAGGTTACACTGGCCTGACGAGTAGGAGTACTTGACCATTAAAATATCACATGATAACCTTTTTTATGCTTACACAAATTATTAAAATAGTGGCAAATTTTCCTCAGACAATAGTACCACCTAGTATAAGCTCTAGTAATCAGTAGACACTTGAGGGTTGTGCATCATAATTTCAATTCAGTGTCTTCATGTCCAAAATCTTCAGACTACTTTCTAACTTATGTATTTAGTTTGTGAGAAGTTCCTTTTGCATATACTTATATATTTGTCATTAATTGGAGTTTGATCTCTTTACCAATACCAAGTGAAACTCTGTTTTTTTATTTGGTTCTATTCTACTCTTGTTTGTTTTTTTCTTGTTGTATTTACTAATTATCTTGACTATGTGCAAACTAAAAATATTTACATTTTGATGTAATCTAATTTTCCGTATTCATTTACTTATTGCAATACAATTATATATATATAGATTTATCAATGGATAAAATCACATCTACTGCAGATAAAGTAAATCATTCATATTATGTTGGATCTCAATGTAACAAAATTTCATACAATGCTCTGATCTGCCGCTAGGTGGAGATATCTCCTCAGGAATAATGAGAGATGCAAAAAGTAAAATGAAAATGTTTGCTAGGTTGCAGTTTATTGATGATAAAAGAATAGCCAAAATAGTATTTAATTGGGTTATGAGTAAAAGGCAGGCAACAAGTTGGGTGAGAAAGGTAATGTGGTATGCAAAGGATTTGGATAAAGAATTTATAACAGTATACTTGTATAAAAGATGGGATGATTGTGTTAGGAGGATTGTTGAGTGTTATAGTGGTAAGGAATGAGATAAAAGAATAAATGCATTAATAAAGAATAGGGAGTTGGAGAGATGGAGAACTAGTACGGAGAGTAAAAAGAGTTTAAATATATTTAGAAGTAACAGAACATTGGGTACAAGTTAATTTATGATAATAGTAAAGAAAGTAGCTTATTGTTTAAGGCTTGAATGATATCTTTAGCAACAAGACAGTATCCATTTAAATGGAAAAATATGGGTGATTTAGTCTGCAAATTGTGTAAGGAAGGCATAGAAAATATTAGGCAACTGTTAATTGAATGTAAATGCTTGAAACAGAAAGGGTACAAATCCTGAAGTTACGGAAGAATAAATATGAACAAAGTGATTATACAGAAAGTGGGTTATTGGTTTTTATGCTGAGTTTGGGAAAAGATAAGGGGAATTTAAATATAAAGGCCATAGAGTTGACAAAGATTATGTTGTGGAAATGGGATGGAGCAGATTATAGGAAAATGTAGGGTGGGGAATGAAAAGGGAAGGTGGTTTCTCTGGGCATAGTTACTGAAGATTCCTGACTCTGTTTAAGGAGTGCATCACATCACATCAAATAATCTGGATAAACATCACATTGACAGCTTATATTATTTTTAACTTTTTAATATTGGGAACATTGGCATAACTATTCCAATTTTAATTAAAATGAGGAAGCAAAACAACATCAATGAATCATTGTTCATTTTAGAGAGACCCAAAATTCAGATTAACTACAAAGTCTAGATGTTACAACTTCATTCAGAATGCCATAATGAAGAAAGAACAAATTAAAAAGAGCATTATTTTTTAAAGCTTGCATAAAATATTAGACATAATAGATTACCCAGAACCTACCATCATAAATACATAACATTTATAAATCAATCACTTATATTCAATTTGATCCCTAAAAAACTTCACTACAATGCTAAAAATTTCAAAATGGAGTAGCAAATTAAATTACGAATTTGCACTTCCAACAAACGCTCATTTTTATGTACATTTAAAACCATGGCAGGTTCTCCTATACAACTAATATAGTGATAGAATGTCAGATTTATAACTAAAATCCTACATTAAGAACTGAATATAATATTATTTTGCTTATGAAAGAAGCATTTTTTAAAAAAAAGTTTTACAACCAATAAAAAATTTAAATTTAATGCAACTTTTATAATCAAAAAAACCTATAATTTGTTTCCCTTTTATTTGAATTTAAGATAAATGCTCTTCATTTTTAACATTTTATTTTATATAACATTACTGAAAATCTACAGATCTGGTGTCAACACATTTGAAATTTAATCTGTCAACACCATTACTGCAAAAAAGGCTAATGGACCAGTCTGAACTATTGTCTTGCTATATTGAATTATTTTTAATTTCTAATAGTCATACAAAATTTTAAGAAAAGCTATTTTATAAAAGTATGTTAAAACTCGATTACAAAATTTATCCTAAACAGACAGGAAAACAATTTACAAACAAACAAAGTTCATAACTTAAATAAAAGCATTTAATAAAATAAGTTATAACTATAAAAGGTGTCAATATCCAAGTGCTTAATTCAGGTTACCAAGAAGTTCATGACAGATAATAGAATGGTTTAATATAAGAGTTAACTGTGAATAATCTGTAATGATACAAACCAAAAATATTTCATGGTAACTTGTGTACTATTATAATATTGGTCATCAAGAGCTGGATACAACTTTTAACCCAAGAAGCTTTTCATTCATCTCTAAATATTGTTTTATAATTTTCTTTCTCATCATCTCATTGTTTTAATTATTATAGTTAGATTAATGTAAAGACACATAATCTGATGCCTATCTCATTGGTAGTCTTTTTACGTTAATTGTAATCATGAATCACATTTTT
Source organism: Epiperipatus broadwayi (assembly GCA_028023455.1). Taxonomy (NCBI): domain Eukaryota; kingdom Metazoa; phylum Onychophora; class Udeonychophora; order Euonychophora; family Peripatidae; genus Epiperipatus; species Epiperipatus broadwayi. The sequence goes on along the minus strand of JAQFVV010006680.1, from coordinate 42,275 downwards.
TGTGAAGTTACATTTTTATTTTTAATTATACACATCAATTCTGATTCCAATTATCCTTTTTTTTATTTTCTGTATTCTTTTATGTAAGAATATAAACTAATCAACATTAAAAATTCATTAGAGGGGCATCACAATTCAGTCTAGGTGCTTTAGGGCAGAAATATAATTCATGAAGAGGTCATATGCTTTGAAAAAATTGCTTAATTGTTCATTTGACTTCCAAAAATACTTGTGATATCAGCAGTAGTAAGGATAGGAAATAGAAGGTAACGGTTGGTGATAATAAACATTTTAGTAGAGGTAGGGAAATGTGCCACTTGTTGCTGATGTGAACCCCTAAATGTTCAACAGTACATTATTATATAAAAGGTGTCAAGATTTAGGTCTGATGGAGCTGTTCTAAATGAGTCTTTTCACAAAATGAAACACAAAGTTTAATAAATTAAGTAGAAACTATAACCTTTTGTTATCATGAAACAGTAATTGAATAAAAGAATATATTAAATTTGCAATAGTGGCTAATTTTTTATTTTTTTATTTTTTAGAATTTCTAAAGACACCACTGAAAAGATAATGGTGTTGAAAATTGTTATATATAAGGGTATCTTTGTGCATCAGTTTAGAAGGTACATAAAAAGAACATTTGTATTTCTATTTGAATCATGTTATTGTATCAATATCATTAGAAATCAATTTGGAAAAGGGAGAAGTAACTTTTTTTTTTTTACTATTATTGATGAAATAGTACATACTGTATGCCTTCTTAGAAATAGTAATAAATATGTCTGCAGATCCTAAATGTATTAGATATGACAGTATTGGGTTCTGTAAATTTCAATGGTGTGTATTGCTACTAAATTTTTGCTCAAGACATAGATTAACCATCATGAACAATTTATTAAAAGAAAGAGTATAAGATTTTGACACACCAATGTTACCTCTCAGAACAATAGTATCATATGGATAAACTGGAGGTTGAAATCAGAATGTAAAAGTTTATACCAAAAAACAGTTTTTATTTGTCTAATCTAGCTCCATCTTTGGCAAGTTTAAAAGAATATTTGTCAGATATTACTGCAATCTAATCTCCATCCCTGACTATTGTCTGGATTTTCCCTTCAACAAGGACGATTTAGGATTCAAAGCTGGGATCATTGCAACTGTAATTATCCAAGGAACATTCAACTTCCTGTTTTCTTCCATTAACCTGATATATTGAATTCAAAAACATCCTAATGGTTGAACAAAATTTGCTTCTATAATTAACTTTAAAATGTCGGAGTATTTTGACTTTTAGCTTAATGAGATGTAGACAAATGCTACGTTCCCGAATCTTTTATCATTGTTAATAAGTGAAGTATCATCCATAAAATGGTACTTGGAGGCTTGATACCTAGTTTGTTTGATTAAAATAAACCTCAAAACCTTATCTGCCAATGTGATTCAAAAGGGCATTTGTAAGTATGCATATGCCCTGCTCATTATGCGTTAGGAAGGAGGAGACATTAGTTCTTTCTATGTTTGTATGTCTCTCCTTTAATTTAAAACATATTATCAATTTACTTCCTCTATCACTAGAATATTTATTCCTTATTTAATAATTTTTAATTAAAATAATTAAAAAAGTCTGTTTTCAAATATAAGATTTAATATCTTTATTATTTTCATCCTTTATTTCTGACACTTCGTTTTAACATTCAGCGCATAAATTACAATTCGTTTCCTGAAAAAATAATAAAAATCAAAACCAAGGAACAGATCTCTTATGTCTTTTAATTTACTAGTCGTTACTTGGAGCTTTGTCTTTTTATTGATGCCTATGTGAAATTCAGATTTTTTTTGTTTGGTTTTGTTCTATTTTTATATAAAATGTATACTATTTATACTCTTTTTTGTGATTGTTGTATATGAAAACAATAAGTATATACAGTACTTCTTTATTCAATCTAATTTTCTATATTTTTTCATTTATTTGCGACATAATGTTTTTTTTTAATGTGTTTCATATTGTAAAGTATATGTAATTATTATATTACCATTAAATTGAATCAATAATATTTATTTAAAAAACAAAAGATCTGTTATAAATTTAATAACGATCTAATATTTCTTTCACAACCTTCTGTATTAGATGTTTTTTTTTTTATGTTTGTATTGATATGTATTTCTATTTCTGCTCTACATGTTGTTAAAATTAGAATCCTAATATGTCAAATATCGCATTCATTTTATTCAAATAGAAATATGTAATAGCGCCATCTATCTTCATAACCCGGTAATATATTTGTGTTATTAGACACAAACGAGAGATCAAGATTTCTGAATCGATGACCAACCTGCCATTTCTGATGTATGTCCATCGCAGCATCGTCGAACATCAAATTATTCCATTACATTACACTACATAAAAAAAAAAACCTCAGTAATTCAAATAAATCATAAAATTAGTTTGTTATAATAATTAGACATATGCAATTTTACGAGTAATAAATTATTTTATTTAAATTTCTTTTAAATTGAATTTAAAGGAATTTTTAAAAAAAAAAAACTGATAGTAATAACAATAAATAAATTACAAAATTATACTTATTTTCTGGAGATGCAGGGGATCGCATGCAAAGCGAGCGCTCTACCATTTGAGCTACATCCCCTCTTTTTATACTCCTTCATTTTTTTTCAGTAAGTAACGAAATTGTTTTATACTTTTTTAAAAAGGGTATATATAGTGATAAATTATTTTTTTATACTCTACATCCTTATCTCCTTTTTTCTCCATAGCAACAATATTGCATTGTGCTACAATATTTTGTCAGTTGTTTTTAATTTGAATAGTTTTGCTATCACTTTATAAATTTTGATACAAGAATCATAAAAATAAAAGGTACTTTCTCATATCATAAGTACTTCATCATCATCGTCAACCATTATCAATCCACTGAAGAATGAATATCTCTTTAAGTTCAATCTATCTTCTCCGATTTCTATTCTCTCTTCTCCACATCACTCCTGCACACTTTTCTTATTTCGTCCATCCATCTCACATGTGGTCTCTTTCTGGGTCTTTTAGAATCTCTTGGAATCCCATTTTAGATTTTAATTGTCCATTTATTATCATTTTTTCTTGCAATATGTCCATCCCAATTCCAATTCAGTCTTTTAATTCTTTGAATGATGTCTGTAATACCTGTTTGTTCTCTCGAATATTTTGTTTTTAATTTCTTCCTGTTACTCCTAACATACATTTCTCCATACTTTGATAAGTAGTCTGAAGTCACTGCATTTCCCTTCTGTTAAGTTTCCAAGTCTTAGATCCAGAAGTAAATACTGGTAACACATTTATTAAAAACCTTTCTTTTCAAACATATAGTCACATTTCCTTTTAATATTAAATTATTTCTACCAAAAGCGCTCCAAGCAAATTTTAATTCTATGATTGATTTCATCCATTATATTTCCATCTGTAGTAATAATCTGATCACAATATTTGTAGCCGTTAACTTCTTCTAACTCATCATAATCAATCTTTATTTTCATCTTTTGAGAAAACATTACTTTAGACTTTTTATCATTTACTTTTAGTCCTAATTTTTTACTTTTATCTGATAACTCTCGCTACATTACCTGAAGGTCTGAAGCATTATATTTACTCACTTTGTTTACGTGTAAAAATGCGATAGTAGGGACCTCTACAGGGGTTTATCCACAAGCTTACGCTAGCGTAAGCTTGTGGTTAAACCCCTGTAGAGGTCCCTAGCATAAGTTTGTGGTTAAACCCCTGTAGAGGTCCCTAGTGTAAGCTTGTGGTTAAACCCCTGTAGAGGTCCCTAGTGTAAGCTTGTGGTTAAACCCCTGTAGAGGTCCCTAGTGTAAGCTTGTGGTTAAACCCCTGTAGAGGTCCCTACTATCACATTTTTACATGCATATTCTCGAAGTTATAGCCTTAGCAAATATTACTTATGTAAACAATGTGCATTTAATAAATTTATAATCACTTTATTTACATAATCTTTATACCACCTGTCTGATTAAATGTCAGAATTCATGGATCGCATTTCTATGTCACTTTTAATCCTCTAACTTGTAATAAATTCCCAATCAATAAATTGCTTGACTTTTGACCTATTTGATTTCTCAAATGATAAGAGTGGCAGATTCTAGAGCTAAGCATATTTGTGTTATTTTCATCAGTTTAACTTCTTATAAACTTCTAACCAACTAAGACATTTTTTGATTATTATTAAAACCACTAAAACATAACACAATCACCATTTACTATGCTTACATAAGCTGTTAAAACAATAGATAGGGATAAGGTTTGCACTGGGGGGTACTACTGTATTAAGTTTGCTACTGTTGATCATGATGATGCATCATTATTATTTAAAATATAAGTGCCTGGAGGTGCCAGTTAACAAAAGCTTGAAAATTGTTAATGGGAAGTGAGAGATATGAAGTCCTTCAGGGTAGTATATTTATACTGTACCAGACCATTCTCCCTGCGGATTTCCTAATCCTAATCTTGCACTGAGCATGAAGTGAACAAAATTTAACAGGAAAAGAAATGGATACCAATTTAGCCGATTGTCTGTACTCGTGTATATTGGTACTTCCAGCTAAACTGATAGAAGGAGTGGATTGACAGGACTCTTCCAATTAAAAACACCCTTTAATTGATATCTTATTTGAATGCCCGAATATTTAGAACAATGGCAAGTACACATCTTTGAAAAATCTATTTACAAAATAGACTTTTGCGTGCCACTTCTAGAAAAGAATCAAATAATGAATTTTTTTTCACCCTCCCGGAAGGATGTGCAATACCATATGTTCAGCGGAGCATAAGAATAAGATTTAACACCCCGGTAGAGTGATATCCCTTGTGGCTAGCTCGGTCACTCTACATCTAGGGTCTTCAAATAGGTAAGTTAAATGATTATTATAGGTACGTGGTTGATAAGGAAATGTCACATTTTTATTAATATAAAGAATAATATGAAAACGAAACAAGTTTAATATTATGATTAAATATTTATTTAATCCCAAATACCCACCACCGTTTCATACTAATGATGATATAATAAAAAATATACCAAATAATTAATTATCACAAACCCCTATATATATATATACGAGGCATTGAAATCGATAAAATACAATTTATATAAGAAAATAATAAATCCCTAAAGTTATTTACAATGTTTATAAAGAATGGAAGTAGTCTGAGCTTTTTTTTTGACCCTGTGGAAATAAGTTATACTTTGTGTGATTTGATATATATATATATATATATCAGATTAGAGATCTTCGGTTATACAGGTATATACTTTTACTGATGACTTTAAAACCTTTTTATTGATAGCAAATATAATAATAAAAACCATGCATATATTTGCACTATGAAATATTTCACTAATTTTATATTTTTCAACATGTCAATAAGGTTGTGTTGTTCAGATACTATATAGTACGCAACATGAGGTACTGTATCTATTTCCTTTTTGCCATAGATAAATTTCTATGCATGTATATACGTGCAGCACAATTAAACACTTACTATTTTAAATATAAAGTTATTTAAGGACTTGCTTACAGGGAATCTATAATAGATCCCTTCTTACGCGCATCATGAGGTGCAGCAGTGACAAAAAAAATAACTTAAAAAAAGATATACGGTTAAATACATTTTTTTAGATATTCAACATGAGATGTCGTATTTACCGAATATTATAAACATATGTACGCATATATACAAATGTATATTTGTGTATGACGAATTTCAGGAGTAACAAAAAGGAAAACGAATAGCAACAAGAAAAAAAAATCTCATTGCAACCTTTGTTGAAAATACTAGAATTTGAATTTGACTCAAAAGATTTAATTAAAAGCTTTAACATTTATGCCAGTAATAACCGTAAATTCAATATACATATGCTAGAGACTCTCTCTCTCTCTTTTAAATGATTCATAATAATAACAAAAAAATAATAATATATTTAATCGGAAACATCAAAGTTAATTATTTCAATATTAATAAAATATCTTAAAACAAACATATCTGCGTCTTCATTCTTCTCCTCTGGGCTCTGAGTGGGCTTCAAGTCAACTGGCTGTGTAGTGAGGATTTCATCCATTTAGCAAGGTGGCATTTGTCATCATTGTGGGCGGCTGGAACTGGCGTGGTCACATCTTGGCGGCTTGGGACAGAGAAAGGGCAGTGCACTGGCTGGTTGTCTACCCCACGGTCATTTTACTGGACTCACTGGTAGATTGCTTCATATTTTCCTCTGTTTGTATATGATAATAAATTTTATCAAATGTTCATTTTCTATCTTGACTAGTTTATTAAATTCTTAAGAAATCAAGAGCTCTTAAAAGAACTATATAATGGATTTCTTAGAAAATGTCAGCAGCGGTCTAGTCCATAAATTTATCTCTAAGTTGCTAGATGATTGAAAATCTCTGGAGCCAAAGTAGTGAACGACTTGAATGCCAAAAAAAAGAATGAATCTCACAGCACTGACTAAACTATATCAATCCCACTAGCCCTCTGAAAAGTATGAATCAGCCAATCCTTTCAATCTATCTTATCATTTAGATTATAACATTTCTTACAATTTTTCCGATTAAATTCTACATTTTAAGTTTGATATAATGGTTTCCATCTTGAATAACCCAGACCACTTGCTTACAAAATCAATTCAAAAGAATTTTTAAAAAGATAACAGTTTAATTATAGCATTATCAAACATTTTGCTTTTGATCAGATTTTTGCAAAAGCAATTAACATTCTTAGTTTACAGAATAAAATTAGTTTTTAGAAAAGTAATTAAAAAAAAATATAATAAAAAAAATAATATATACAAGTATGTTGGAACAATTGCTTTAATTATTTACTTTACTAATATGTTCCAACATTTGATCCATTTGTTTAATAAATTTGCTTTTCTCTATTTGAATTTTTCAGAAAAAAGCAAAATACATAAAATAACATATCATAAAATATACAAAAATGAAGAATAAAAAAAATACATGAGTTTATTATATGTGTACAATATTTGTGTGACCATTAAATGTTTGCTTTAGATTGGCGTGTGTGGGTATTCTAATTGCTCAGATCCAACTTCCATTATTAATATAGTGCATTTATATATTTGTTGTGCCTAATATGTACAAATCTATATATGTATCTGCTGTAATATTCTTTACAGCAGATTTTGTGCAAGGCCATTTGATAATGCCTGGCACAATACACTTAATGAAATTATCTAAGTATGCTTTCATTATCTTGTAAGGAATATCATAATTCAAAACAAAGCAAAACTCTCCATATAGTAGTGCCATGTTTAGCTATGTTTATGGAAAGTCTAGAGAAGAAGTATGATATAAATACTATGTAAAATTGTATATAGATTTTATGTAAATGAATTGGTCTATATGGGCTACATTTTAGAGAGAAGGAAGCAGGAATCTTGTTGATGGCATTGACATTATTTATTGTAGGCTGCTGCTGCTGTTTCTTCTTTTTTTCTTCTTCTCCTTCTTCTTCTCCCCCTTATTCATTTTCTTAATTCTTCTTCTCTTCCTTCTCTTTCTCCTTCTTCTTCATCTTGATATTGTTGTTGTTGTTATTGTCATTGTTGTTGTTGATGTTGTTATTATTATTATTATGTTTCAAAAAGAAATTTTATTAATGACTAAAAGGTTACGTTTACTAACAGTCATTCCCCATATACATGTTTACACTGTAAGTGAAAGGAGAAAATAAGTGTGCATACATAGATGAAACAGAGGAGCAGGATTCTCCAGTGTTATGGTTATTGTGAGGTATTTTTCAGAATTTGGCATGATGAAGAAAGAAGGAATGGTGGTTAAAATATTCATTTGCTAATTTCCATTTGCATTTGTTTTATATAATTACCTTTGATTAACTTTTGAACAGAGGTGCACATACATAAGTATACATTACATGGTTTTTACAGTTTTTGAATGACATTTGGTGTTCATTTTATTTGATAGATGGTAATTCTTTTTATCCTAGGTTTCAAATGCTTATGTTATCACTGTTAGATGGTGATTAGTAGCATATTTGTTGTGTTGCTGATTTAAGTATGCTTTTTAGTGTTTAAGTCTTCAGTGTGTTATTGAGGTGTTTGACATTAATAGTATGCAGTGAGATAAAAACTTTCTCTGTAATTTAAATCACTAACTAATGGCACATCTTTTTGTGGAGTTTCTTGTTGAAGACATGAATTGGTGGGAGTGTGGTGACAGATACAAGTGATCATGTGGCTGTTAAGATGTCAGAATGTGCATTTTTATTATCTCTGGCTCTTAATTTTAATAGCCAATTATATGTTGATGAACAGCACCTTGTATTGTTTCCTAAGATGAAAGTGTAATGAGTGCACCAATATGCATAGAGAATGAATGTGGCTACATGGATTGATAGGCAAGAACCTTTGAGATATGTGGCAATGATTTTCAAGAAAGAGAGTTGAGTTGTCTATAGACTCTGATCATGGTATAATAAATACTGTCCAGTGTGGAACAATAAGAGAATAGATGTTACTGGATTTTCTCTACCATCTGACATAGGGAAACAAAGGGTCAACATTCTTGTACAACCATCAGTAACCCAGGAAATATTAAGTAGACAGTGCACGGATGTTTAATCTTAGAAAGAATTCAAAATAGTTTGGCTCTAGAGACCATTTCTCGAATTTATGATATAATTGCTAATTGTTGATTCCAAGCATTGTGAGATTGGAATCATGGTTGATGGAACAATGGGTAGATGTACCAATTTGAATACTTGTACATAATTTGAAGAGATATCTGTGATGATGTGACTTTTATAGAGATAATGATGGATAATAGTTGGAAACATGGAGTGATGGCCTATCTATTGGTGTTTACCTATCTCCATGGGCTCACTAACCATCAAGATTATTGAGAAAAAGATTAAAAATTGAGTCACACCTACTGCCTCTGATTTCACATATCAGTTAGCATGAAAGCAATCATCAACAGGAGAAGCAGCACTTATTTTCAATGCAGTTTCGAGCTTAGTGCAAGGAGAAAAAATATTGTCCAGTTGCAGTTCAGACAGATATAACAAGGTGGCTTTCTGTGGCAATACTCTTCTGTATGTACTAACATGCAGCTGAATCATGAAATCCATACTACATTCAGAAGCAAAAAATTTTATACCCTTCACTCCCACTCAATTCATCTCCCAAGGTTCTTCCCTAAGTTCATTTCTCTTCACACTCTATATCAACCCATTACTAGTAAAGATCCAGCAAACATTCACTAGTTTCCAAATACCAAACACATCTCAGCAGGCATCATGTATCATTTATATGATGGCATGACTGTCTTCTTCCCATCCACAATACACCTACGAGCTTTACATAGGATACAACAAGAAATCTTAGCTACACTTAAACTCAATGTATATCTAAACAAGATTGATGTTTGGTCTAATTATAATACCAAACCATCCACAGAAATACATGGGGGAAAAGGCATCTGATTTTCTGGGTTTTCTCTTTTATACAAGTGCAAATGCAATGAGGTGTAAAATCCAGGATCTACTCAAAAAAGAAAAAGAAAATCACTTTCTCACTCTCAAAAGCGCATCTCTCCATATTCTCTAAGATAGAGCTATTTAACTGGCTAATCATCACAAAAATCACATACTAATCTCCCATAATTACTTTTCTAAAGATTTTACAAACAGGATTTCTTCTCTCTGCAGCAAGCTTTTGTTATAGAGGAAGACAGTATCCATATCTGTATAACAGTTTAGTAGAATACCTATTAACAAAGAACAATGTCATTCATACCTTTCATTAGCAGAAAGCAACATACCTAATAATAGCCACACTTAAACACTTTTCAATGCTACACTCCCTTCCTTGATGATGATGATATTATTATTATTATTATTATTATTATTATTATTATTATCATCATCATCATCATCATCATTATTATTATTATTATTATTATTATTATTATTATTACATTAATAGGTCAGCATGTTGTATTTGTGGACATATTATTTTGTATAGTCATAACAAAACTCATTTCTTCTTCTTTTTCTTCTTCTTCATTATTATTATTATTATTATTATTATTATTATTATTATTATTATTATTATTATTATTATTATTATTATTATTATTATTATTATTATTATTATTATTATTATTATTATTATTATTATTATTATTATTATTATTATTATTATTATTATTATTATTATTATTATTATTGTTATTATTATCATTATTATTATTATTATCATCATTATCATTATTATTATTATCTGTGTATTACATATTTTTAACTCAATATTTTAATTAAAGTAATCATAATAATAATAATAATAGTAATAATAATAATAATACTAACAATAATAATAATAATAATAATAATAATAATAAAGTAATGTGAGTGATAATTAAAAGTATCAATTATCATATGTTTAATTTTCATTAACAATAGTTTCATAACAGTTAATAGAATAACTTGATATAAGAAGTAATTGTGAATAATCAATAAACCATAATCAATAATATTTCATAACTTGTAAGATATTTAATAATGGTTCAACACAAACTTCTTTTTCACACAAGCTTTTCTTTCACCTTTCAATGTTTTTTTTTTCATTTTCTCTCTTCTCATCTTACCATCTTCAGTGGAATCATGTTTATGTGAAGTCATATGTTCATTTTTTAATTACACATACACAGACCAATTTGGATTGCAATTTTCCATTTTTTATTTTATTTTCTGTATACTCTGAAGTAAAATCATTGTAGAGGCATCACAACAAACAATCCAAGTGATTCTTAGTTGCGCAGAAATGAAATTTGAAATGGCTATATACTTGGGAAGGTTCCCGAGACCACTGACTTCCAAAAATACTTATAATGTCAGCAGTCATAGTGAGGGGAAATAGAACAAGGTGATGGTAATTGCATAGTTTTGACTCCAGGCAGTGTAATGTGCCACCTATTGTTCATGTGTATTTTTGATACTGATTAGAACAGCATATTTGTCTATAAAAAGATATCAAGTGTTGGTGTGAGGTGGAGCTGATCATAGTAAATTTTATTTCTCAATGAAACAGATGAAACTGTAATGTTTTTGGTCATTATGTATTTTTAAGATAGTGGGATGAATAGTAATGGAATAAAAAAGATTGAATGCAGTTAAATTTGCAATGGTGTTTTAACTATAATTTTCATAATTGCTAGAAGTGGCATTGAAAGTCTAATGATGTAGAAAAGTGTTCTATACAAAATCACTATGCCCATTTATTTGTATTTGAGTTCCACTGTTTAATTCAGAAAGTTTATAAAACAATAGCTTGTATTCCTATTTCAATAGTATTATTGTATTAATACATTAAAAATCAATTTGGAGAGAAAGGATTCTTATTTTATTAGTATTCATGGAATAACACTTTTCCTTGGAATCACCAATGTATATGTCTGATGCTTCCAAAAATATTTGAAGTCATGGAACTTGCTCTGCAAATTTTGTGGTTACTACATTGTTGTCCAACACATGGATTGATTATAATGAACACTTTGTGAGCCAGAAAAATGAGAACATGATATGGATTGCATTGTAGATCCAAATCAAAATCCAAGGGTAGATTTTATTTTTCTCCAATATAGCGCCATCTATGACAAGCTTGAGAAATCATTTTTTATCAAATTATAATGCAACTTAATTTCCATTCCTATTTTCTGGATTTTGTTCTTATCAAGGAGAACTTCAGATTCAAGGCTGGAATCAACACAGTTGTCTTATGCCTGCCACATTTAACACCTTTTTTTGATAGTTTGAAATTCATAATCACCCTAAGGGCTTGAACAAAATACTTATAAACAAGTTTAAAACCTTAGGCTAATTTAACTTTCACATTTATAGTTTATTAGTTAAGTAGGAATCAGGTGAGTAACTACAGATTTAAATTCTAATTCTTCATTATCATGCCAAAAATCAAAGACTAGTCTAGGGGTGAGTATTATAAGTTGTTCTATTATCTGTTAAAGCCTCATTAATTAAAATTTATAATAGATGATATTAAAGCAGAGAAAAAAAAATTGCTTGTGTTTATAGTATTGTAATAAACTGAAGGATTCAACAGATGTGTTTATAGTGAAGTAATTAACCTCTGATTCTGCATTCTTACAATAGATGGCACTTGTTTAATAAGAAAAATACTATTCTTGTTTGTGGCAGTGTTGCAAGCATAAAAAATAAAATGGTGCATTGGTAGTATAGTAAGAAATCACTAATTATTTAATCATACAATAGATGGCACTAGAATAGAGAAAGGAGAACTATTCCTACTTGTAAAAACTGAAAAATTTAAGTGGTAGTGATATAAATATTTCATATAACTTGAGAACATATTATTGGACAAAGTACACCCATAAGGTTAAAACAAATTTTTATATTCAAAAATATGTGCTAATTTAAACATAATAGTAAAAATTTTGACTGCTCCTAAATTGTATCACATGCTAAGCATTAAAATTTTCAATTTGGATTTTCTAAGCTAATCACGTGACTGAAACATGAAACATATATATATAAACTAAAAATTATGATCAGTCTATTTGGAACATTTCCGACTTCCATTACACTTACATTTCAAACATAAGCTTGATGTCATCTAAATTGTGGCATATGGGCTAAACTTCATCCAATTTCAAAATAATTGATACTGAAATCTGCATTTATTGATTGTAAGTTGTACAGATATTAAACCACTAAACATCACATGATCACCACAGGGTGGCGCTATTGTATGGAGAGTTTTGCCTTTGTTTATACAGATATTCTGCATGCTTTGATGCATCGGTAGAGTGTTCATACTCTGGATTATAAGTTTTTCGGATTAATTTCAGTTCTGGAATTTCCGATGCTTAAACTTCTTCTAAATTCCTGAACATTAAAGTCATGTGACTTTTTTTTTAATGTTTTATATAGTTATATAAACAGCAAATAAAACAAGTTTATTTATTCAGAAAAATTCAATTTTTAATAGTTTACAATTTCTTTATATATAATCACATACACAAACATATATAAAGCAACAAAGAGAAACCATTATGTATACATAATAATAAATAGTATTGTATCCAGCATTTGAACAGCTAATGTTAGTTTTATACATTTACATATATCCAGTAAAGCATTAGCAAACCTATTATTATTTTTTCCCCATATGTCAAAGCATCGGCCAGGAAGCGAACCCATGACAACTGTCTGCAACCAACTGCTTGCCTGCAAGGCGGCTGCGTGACCTCTCGACTACTAATGCTTGACAATCCAATTGTTAAATACACATTCATAATTATATGTAAAAATAGAAAAAAAGATACTTAAGCTCCATCTAGCTGTGGAGTAATTAATTAAATTCACACCACTACATCAGCAAGTTTAAATTTATTTACATCAAAAAACTTAAAAATAAATGGGTCCATCTATTTTTAAATTTGCTAGTGTATTGCAGCAAATTTATGTTTAATTATTTTATACCTAGATGGAGCTTAGTTTTTTCCCACACTATTTTTGTATATGTTTAATGTTATATGAAGTTCATATTTTATAAATATCTATTTATATTATTACATTTTCATTTACAAGTATCAAACTTTTCCAATTCACAACTTGGAAACCAACCACTAATAATTCGCTAAAATAACTATTATTCTTGATCCAGTTATACACTCTAAATTTTAGCTAAAGATTAAATTGAAATATAATAATTTGGTTTTGATGAATATTGAACACATGATGAAGACTTGTATAATAGGTTATGTCTGAGCCAACTGAAAAATGTTGGGATGCATTTTGCTACTTATTTCTCCTTTTTAGATCATAAGTTTTAAGAATCAGTGATAGAAAGGATGTTTTCATTATGTTTAATGATATATATATATGTGTGTGTGCATGTATGCGTGGGTGTGTTTGTGTGTGTAAACATATTATATACTTAGATAGAATATCTATTTATAATGTCCATGATATGGTATTTGAATGCAGCCCAAGTGAAATTTTTCTCAAAAAGCTAGGAATTTTTTACAAATACTGGCCTGCAGCCAATCCAACATTGGTCAGTAAATAGGTACTTTTAGCTAGAATGTGAAACAAGGATAAAGTTTAAACTTTCAGCATCAAGAATCTGTTAAGTACTGCATTCTTCAGCATTCCATTGTCAAAGGAGATTTGAGAGCAGTTTTCTTTGAAACGGACAACTATTAAAAAAACACTTTGCTTTTTTTAAATAAATTTGATGCTTTTTAAAAAAATTCTGCAACAGTCAAATAATAAACAAAAGCATCTGTGACACCTTTGTTAATAAGGTCAACAGCCACCATTTCTACTGACCATATCTCATATTGTGTATGGGATGAAATTATCACATAAATGAATTGTGTAATGAGTTTCTTGAAAGGGATATGATGTTCAAGCACCAAAACAATGCAATACAAATACTTTTAACCTAAGTTGGAATTGTTCTAGAAACTTTTATGTCTTGCCTTCACTGTTATGACCTATAAGACAGACTGTTCTGAACTGTAAGGAATTTCCACATTGACTAAAGGTCATATGATGGCAATCTTATTCTTTGAATAATGTTAGTGAAAGATGTCAATATCGTACTCCATGGTCTGAGAATAGCCTAAGCAAAATCAATGAGAATAGTTAAGTCAGTTTTAGACAGAGAATGGAACAATATTCTTCTTCACATCAATATTTATCTCAGTCATCTTACAAGTTGACACTATTATATGAAAAAAATTATTCTGTGGGATGTCTCCAAGTATGGTACATGTATGCAGAGTAAATTATGATATAATCACACATGTGTAAATCTGTATGACAATTAAAAAAAGATCAGTCAGTGTTTCCCAAACTAGGTTCCATGGAACTCTGGTGTTCTATAGATAGTCAATAAGTGTTCTATGAAAAAAACATGATACTTTTGTAAATTTGTAGCCTTATATCATTTTAAATACTGTATTAAGTTGTGTTTTAAATGTGTGAATTTTAATGTAACAAATATTGAAATATTTATTTTGTTTTTAACTCTTATACATATTTACATTATTTATTACTAAAACTGAAAAATCCAAGCCTATCTTTCTATTACAAAAACCAATGTGTTTTGTTAAAATTTTAGGATATGCAAAGTGTTAGATGATAGAATAAGTTTGGGGAAAACTGCATTAAACAATGGTTCTTCTGATCATGTGGCATACTGCTAGCCTTCAATTACCAATTTCTTTTGATTGAAAACCTAATTGCTTTCACATTGTAACATTCATATTTGAACAAAATAGAATTGAAATATCAGCTCTGTATTTATATAAAAGTGTTTGAATGCAG
Organism: Epiperipatus broadwayi; assembly: GCA_028023455.1. Classification (NCBI taxonomy): domain Eukaryota; kingdom Metazoa; phylum Onychophora; class Udeonychophora; order Euonychophora; family Peripatidae; genus Epiperipatus; species Epiperipatus broadwayi. Next base: position 26,851 of record JAQFVV010006680.1, on the reverse strand, counting down.
AAATCTCTGCCATCATTTCTTCTACTTTGCTTTGTGGGTGTGTGTATGTTATTACAAATCTTCATAATGTTCATCTGAAATCTTCACTAAGTATTTTATCTAATAATGTCTGATACATTAGAAGAGTGTGTGATGTTTGAGCATGACATGGGCATTGAAACAAACATTTACATTCGATTAGTAAGATTTTTTTTTTACTTTACTGGTATGAGAATAAATCTTCATACTTTTTCTTATCTAGCTGCAGCCCAAAAAATTCCACAGGGTGAATAATGTTTATTTATTACAACATAAGGTTCTAACAAATCTTTATTTTTATCAGATAATGCACTTTCCTGTAATTCCCAATCACCAACATGAGTACATTCATTAAAAAGTTTGTTTGATATGTCTGTAATTACACTTTTTCCATATGTAATTTTTTTTTCTCCCCCATATGATGAAGTTATCCAGTGTTTTACGAATAACAGATTCATTATTCTGATATTTGTATTTGGAGTCCCATTCTTTTGATAAAAAAAGTAAGGCACAAAACTTTACATAATCAAAGCTTATCTACTCAAAAAATTATATTTACAAATTTTTCCCCCCTTTTTTTAAAAGTTTTTTTTTTAAAAAAAAAACAAAACCCTTCTTTTACCATTAAAGAGTTAGCTATTTGAAGCAAAACTTTACGACACTATTATTTTATTTTTTTCTCTACTTTTCTGTTGTTGATATATTTTCTAGTTATATTAACAATATGGAGAAAAACATTAAAACTTCTTGAAATACTGTTATTTTTATCCCTCCTCCCAAAAAAATTAATTTAATTTTTGTTTATTGTTAATATTAATAAAACTTTTGTAAAGACTATATTTTTCGTTTCATTGATTTCTTTTTTTAAAAAAAAAAAAACACTTTTTAAATTTAAGATAAATCAAACGAATCTCTCACAGGCTTATGAAATTAACTTCATTTTTCTATTAGTTGTTTTTTATCACCTTATTTGAGTTCTTTGTGTAAAATCATAAAATTGCACTAACATGTGTTTCTTCTATATTTCTGTTTCATATTAAAAATGCAGTACTAATTTTTATCGTAGAAAAAATGCAGTACTAGCTCAGATGTTCAGCCTCTTTTAATAACCGATTAGAACTATACAGTAGCGACATCTGCCTTCATTGCTTGATAATAATTTTAGTTTAATTCAGTACGGTATGTGTTGTAGCGCAGTATCAAAGCGATGAAGATTCCCGAATCGAAACCTAACTGTCATTCCCACATCACATCATCTTTCCAACAACAAATCATTCGATTATTTAATAGTAAAATATTAATAAAAAACTCATTTATTGAAATCATGTTGTCAGGATTTTATGAATAATAAAATGTTATTTTATTCAACTTTTTTATAAATGAAATTTAAATATTCACTCTAAAAATGAAAAATAAATGCAAAAAGCTTACCAACTTCGAATCTTCCGAAGAATAAGGTATAGAAAGATAGACAAAAGCTTATACTGGAGATGCAGGGTATCGATCCCTGTACCTCTCGCATGCTAAGCGAGCGCTCTACCATTTGAGCTACATCCCCTTTGCTTGTGCTCTAATTTTCATAAAAATAGATAAATAATTTGTTTTTTAAAAACATCTATATTAAACTTTAATTTATAGATAAATGCTTTTTCTTTATTTTACATACAAGTATATAGGTAACTAACTTTCTTTTCCCCCTCCCCCGCAGAAAATTGAATTACGCGCACTTACATTATGCATAGATTGCATTTCACTTCTGACACTGCTGGTGTTCGAACACCATGTGCCCACCGGAGTAACTCATCAATCTTCTGCACATGATTTGGGCATGCATTTTCTCAGCGCAAACGAAACTTTATTTTAATGCTTACTGCATGAAGAACCCTGTGGAATTTAGCATGATGATAAAGTGGTGGAAAATCGCTATCACTATTTGTGTTCAAATGTCACATAACCACTTGAGCAACTAATCATAACTTTTGACATTTCAATCATGTTTTTAATAAATAAATCGGTGTATCGCTTTCAATACCTTTTACAAATTGAAGGACCATTTTAAGATGTATTTTATTCGTTGTTTTAAAAATAAATATTATTTGATATGGAATAAATATATTGAGTTTTGATTGAATTAATATAATATTATCCTTATTAAATTATTTAGGTGTTTTAATTTTATAAACAAAATTCTGACGTATTCTTATTTACTTTTTACTTTCATATACCGTATATTCAAGGAGATGCTTAAAGTATTCTTGAATTTTTTGAAAAGTTCTCAAACTTTCTTCTGTCGTTCGATACTTATATATATCTCCATCTACCACACAAACAATGTTTAAACTTATAGAAATTAGGAAAATAGTTTGTCTAATTGTTAATCAACCAAAATATGAAAATGATTATCTATTAGTCTATTTTCAAAATAGGTTATAATTGCCTGTTTAATGGGGTTTATTTAATTTAAACTTCTAGGAATATAAAAATCTTAATCTATTACACTCCAAGTGACAATTTTCTTGTTTTTTAAAGATCTTAAATGAGAGTGAAAGATGAAAATCCATCTTTTACTTGTAGACCTTATCTTGACATTTGTGTTTTGGGTACGCTTTGTTTGTAATCATGCTTGTTTGATTTATAAAATACAGTACAGAGGTGGACATCTAACTGTCATTCTTATGACCTAGGATTTAAATCCAAGTTGACTAAAATTATTTTCTAAAAAACTTGATTTTTTTTTTGTTCCATTGCTAATACAGCTAACCATCCAACATTGGTTAGTAAATTGGCCTGTACCTATCACGAGCTAGAAAATAAAATAATGATAAAAAAATACTCAAGCTCTTACCATTGGACAATTTATCATCATCATCATCATCAACCATTATCAGTCCACTCCAGGATGGTCTCTACAAGTTCAATCCATCTTCTCTGATCTTTAGCTTCATTTCTCCACACACCTCTGCACACTTTCTTATTTCATCCATCCATCTCACATGTTGTCTCTTTCTGGGATTTTTTCAAGCTCTTGGAATCCAGTTTAAGATTTCAATTGTCCATTTATTATCATCTCTTCTAGCAATATGTCTATCCCAACTCCACTCCAGTCTTTTAATTTTTTTCAATGAGATCAATAACACCTGTTTGTTCTCTTACCCATATATTGCATTTCAATCTCTTGTTACTCCCAACATATATCTCTCCATACTTTTTTGAGTGGACTGAAATGTCTGTATTACTCTTCTATTAAGTGTCCAAGTGTCAGATCCATAAGTAAGAACTGGTAAAATACATTTATTGAAAACCTTCCTTTTCAAACACATAGGCATATTTCCTTTTATTATCAAGTTATTTCTATCAAAAGCACTCCAACCAAGTTTAATTCTTGATTAATTCCATCCATTATGTCTCCATCTGTATTAATAATCTGACCAATGTTTTTGTAGCTGTTATCTTCTTCTAACTCACCATAATCAATCTTTATTTTCATATTTTGAGAAAATTCATTAAACATTTAGTCTTTTAACATTATCTTTAGTCCTACTTTCCTTCTTTCATCTGATAAGTCCTGAAACATTTCCTGTACTTCTAAAGCATTATTTGCAAAAACAACTACATCATCTGCAAAATCTAAATGATTTAAATAATTTCCATTTACTTTCACTCTTTTAGCTTACCATTTTAATCCATAAAATACTTCTTGCAGCACTGCTGTAAAAAGTTTTGGAGATATGGAGTCACCTTGTCTTACACCCATCTCAATGTTGACTTTCCTAGTATCATTATGTAATCTAATTGTTGCTGTTGCATTTTTATAAATATTCTTTAAAATATGACAATATCCTGGATCTATATCTTGATGATCCAATGCTTTAATCACTGAAGAAATGTTTATAGAATCAAATGCCTTTTCATAATCTACAAATCCAAAGCATAATGGCAACTCATATTCATTTTTCCTTTCTATAACTTCTCTCAATACCAGGATGTGATCTACTGTATTAAAACCATTACATGCATTATATGTAAGCCATGTGATCTGAAATGGACAATTTATACAAGAAAAAAGACTTTTCTCTATTATTTTACTGTATATAAATGTGATTTTTTTTTCCACCAAAAATCAGAAATACCCATGGTAGCCTTATCAGTACGTTCCTTGGATCACCATGTGTAATGGAATACTTCTATAATTGTATTTGGGATACAGTTATACATTATAAAAATGTAATTTGATCAAATCCTTATAAAAACAATATTTAAACACCTAACTGTCAAAATATGAATATTCCTCTAGAGCCTTTACCCTAAGTCATATTGATCTGATATAAAGCATTTAAATGGTAACTAAATTAACATGACATTATCCCTTGGAGATACTGTCATTCTCCAAAAGAAAATCTCAGTCTCATATTTTATGTTTTGAGAATTACTCACAAAAAACTGATAATATTGAAATCAGATGGAGGAAGAGATTTCTAGAATTATCCTCAACTTTTTCCACATTAAAATACATCTCAGTGAAGTTTATGATTCAAAGCTCCTGAAAAAAATTTGTCTCATAGAGTGATCTGAAATTGTTATATATCTATGATGACTACATCACAGTTCAGCTGCAACCACACAAACACTTATAATAGTTTAGAAATATTTAAACAATCATTCATTAAATGGTGTTAGATCATAGTCCTTCATTGTATGTTTCCATATATTTGGAATCCAATTGCTTTCACGTTGGCACATTTATTTACGAAAGTACCAAAATTGAAGTCACTGGTCTGTGCATACATAAAGATTAATTTATTCAGATATAAATCTTCATAAGATCCACCAATATTTGTCATTAAACATTCTAACTACTTATTATTAGTAGTTCAGATGATGGTGTGGTGCTTTAGCACAATAATGATGCTTGAGCACAACAATGATCCTTGAGCAAACATCTACATTCAATGAACTAACATTTTTTTTTTTTACTTTACTCGGGTGACAATTGGTCAAGAGACACTGTAATTTATTAGGTCATTCACTCATCATTACATAGGGTAGGTCTTAATTTATTAAAATGATTTTGTTCAACACATTTTCTCCTGTCATCAGTAAATGTGCATTTCTGGCAATCATTTACCCAAAATTCAAATTAACTATGAAGTCTACGTGTTACACCTGCATCCAGTATGCCATGATAAGGAAAGAACAAATCAAAAAGAACATTATTTTTTAAAGTTTGCATAAAATAATAGATTTAATAGATTACCCAGAACCTATCATCATAAATACATAACATTTATAAATCAATCACTTATATTCAATTTGCTCCCTAAAAAAACTTCATTTCAATGCTAAAAATTTCAAAATGGAGTTGCAAATTAAAATATGAATTTGCACTTCTGATCAATGTTTTTTTTTATATACATTTAAAATCTTGGCAGGTTCTATACCACTAATATAGTGATAAAAAGTCAGATTTATAATTAAACTCCCTCTTTAAAAATTGAATCCAATATTATTTTGCTTACGAAAAAAGCATTTTTTTACAAAAAGTTTTACTATCAAAAAAAAATAATTTAAATTTAAAGGAACATTGACAATCTGACCTATGATTTGTCTTTATTTTTATATGAATTGACGATAAATGCTCTTATTTTTAGTTCATTTTTTATATAACATTCCTGGAAATCTACAGAACCAATGTCAACACATTTAAAATTTAATCTGCCAACATCCTTAGAGCAGAAAAGCTAATGGACCAATATGAACCATTTTCTTGTCATATTGAATTATATTTGATTTCTAATATATATACTAAATTTTAAGCTATTTTATAGAAGTATATTAAAACTGGATTATAAAATTTATCCTGAAGAGACAGGCAAATCTACCTTAAATAAAAGCATTTAATAATATGAGTTATAACTATATATATATATATATATGTGTGTGTATATATATATATATATATATATATTGTACCGAGATATATTAGGAAGGAGTGTGTGTGCGTTGGCGGTACATATAATTTTAAAAAAAAATAATATTAATTAATAAGCGATTTGTGTAAATATTAATAAAATTAAAAGTTCGTGTAAGGTAAAATAAAATAAAGATTTTTTCTCATAGACAGGTGAGCATTAAAAGCATAAAATAAATAGTTTTCTAAAATATAATTTTGAGTCGTATTAAATAAAAGCTCAAAAAAGTAAAAAAAATTTAAAAAATTGATAATTAGGTTTGATTTGATTAGAAATTTGATTTGACTAAACTGAAATTCGATTTAAAATTGCTTTAAGAAAGAAAAAAAAAAGAAAAAGCAAGGTGGAATTCGTTTTGTCTTATAATCATAATAAAAAGAAAAATTATATGTGTAATTGAATGAATGTAATAAACAATGGGAGCTAATGACAAACCTAAGAAATTTCCAGCAAACGGCTAATTAGTGCAAATAACTTTAACAAAGAAATTGGAAAAAACTTTAACAAAGGAATTGAAATAACTATAACAAAGAAAGTGAAATAACTCTAGCCGGGAATACAAAGAAATTCAATAACCAATGCGAACACCAGAAAATCAGCACGGACCATAACTGAAAACACCAGAGGATTAGTTACGTATTGTAGATTGAATCCGCGAGATAAGAACTGTAAATATAAAAGGGGCAAATTTTCTATTCTATTAGTAAATGCTTGTATTATTATTCCTAAGCAATTATTAAGCAATTGTCGTTCATTAATTATACTATGCTGCATTGCTAAAACCATCGTGTGAACAACCGGCCGAATCCTTCCAGGCAATACCATCAGCGGACAGTTCCAAATTCGATCATGGTCGCATAAACAAGAAGGAGACGGAGTGTCCACGTGGAGCCCACATGATCCCAAAAACATCGGGAACGGATTGCAAGCAGTTAGCGCTAACTGACCGAAGGAAACACTATTGAAGCAACGCTCAAAAAACCGTGCAGAGGGGAGAAAGCTAGGTAATATTTGTTTCAATTTCTAACTCACTAATTAAAGCCATAATAATAATAAACTTTGAACTTTATCTTATGAACTACTAATTGTCTTTAGCTCCAATGCCCAGATATTTCAGTGTGATTTCCAATCTAAATAAATGCGTATAGTTATTTTATCAAATGTATTTTAGTGTGAGTTTAAATATCAGTGTATGCGTATGATTATTTCCAAATGTATTTATATGAGATTTTATTGTTACTTCAAATGTAAGCGTATGCGTATGATTAATTTGTATTTATAATATGGAATTTTGAGTGCATTAAATTTTATTTCAACTTGATCGAAAGTGTAGATAATTGTGTTATAAGACAAAACGAAGTATAATAGCGTAAATGAATATTTCATTGTTTAGTTATTACTCAAATTAGATTTAACTTAAATAATTAAAATAAAGAAAAGAGAAAGCGAGAAAGTTAGCGTAGAAAAGATTTTTAAAAGTGATTTTTTAAGTAGGCGGAGTATATTTGATTGATTATTGTAGCTGAGCTAGCGGGAGCGGGTACTAGACCGTATTGGTCAAGCAGACTTGTCGACAAGCTCGGCTGGCGCCCATAGGATTTCTTCCTTTAAATAAATAAAAGTTTGATTGGCTAATACGTGTTCTAGTAAACGAGTATAAATGTTATTGGCAAAAGTTTTCCAATGATATTGATTACTCCACCCGTAGCACTAACCACCCTGTGATAGGATTCTGTGTAAGAGAGTGGTATAGAATTCTGATCGAGTCGTTATAATAAAATTTAGAACATTGTTATTACTTTATATAAATGATGTTTTAGACAAATTTACGAGACGACGTACTTATATATATTATATTATATGAAAAAAAAAGAAATATAGAGGAGTGAGAGGGCGGGTTAGGTAGAATGGCGCGTCAACGTGGAGCAAAACTAAATGTTTTGAGATGGCAGAACCGACGTGAGTCAAGCAGTGGCCAGAGTCGTGTATGAGGACAGAAGTGATAGTTAGTAAAAAGAAGCGGAAGGGAGCGTGATAGTAGAATTAGAAAACGGTGTAAGCGGCGCAACTGTAAAGGTGATTTTTTGCAATCAGATAAAACGTGGAGGCATAGGGACACTCCGGGGAATTTTAGTATAAAGAAAAAAAAAAAAAGAGGGGAACTGGGAAGGTTAGGTTTTGGTTGTGCGTACGTAAGTTTATCGTTATTATTAAAAAGAAAAATGGACGAAAGTGGAAGTGACGGGAGGGCAACGCCAGAAGAAAGCCCGATTTTTTTCAAAAATCCGCAAATAGTGGAAGAAAGCGCATTACAAATGTTAATGAACATGATGAGAGAGATACGCCAAGACATTAAACAAAATCAACAGGAAATAAAGGAACTTAGGATAGAGATGAGAGAAATGAAACAGGAAATGAAGGAGGAAATAAATGAACTTAGGATAGAGACGAGAGAAATGAAACAGGAAATGACAGCAAGAAGGGACGCATTCGAGGAAGTGATAGGAGAAGTGAAAAAGAGTATAGAAGAAGAAAAGTACGAAGTAGTGGAATTAAAAGAAAATATAGAAGCAAGGGAAGAGTCAAGCAGTATAGGGAAAAGCCAGATAGAAGAAAGAGTAGTACGCGTGGAAGAGATATGTCAAGACTTAATAAGTAGCCAGGAAACGACGCGACAGGAATTAGGGAATTTAGGGAAGAAAATAGAGACCACCAAGGACATCAAAACAAAAGTAAAGGAGATATATAAAGACGTAGTGGGGGAAACAGGGCAGAAAATAAGACAGATAGAGCAGAAGTATGAGGAGTTTAAGAATTAGAATAGGCACAGTGAACAGACAAGTAGATTTATGGAAAAGCAGTTTGCCATATCGGTATTTAAAGCGGAGGTAGGAGAGAACCCGCTGAAACATTTGGAAAGTCTGAATAATATGTTTTATAATAAAAGTTTACTGGAAGAGGACAAGGTTGCGGTGGCCAGCAGTTACCTCCAAGAGACGGCACGTGATTGGTGGCACAACTTGGACGAGAAACCGCAAACATTCGGAGAGTACAGGCGGGCCATGTTAAGGGCATTTTGGAATGAAGCAAGACAAGACGGAATCAGGTATAAGATATCCCACGAGAAATATGCAAGTGCGCGGGGAGAAACATATGCGAAATTCTTTTACCGACAAGTGTCAAAACTCAAGGCACTGACTGCATTCCCTATGTCAGATGGTCAAATAGTCAGAACACTACGCCATAACATGCCGCCAAATATACAACAACTAATGCTAAGTAAAGACGGACGGTCAGTGGAGGAAATGGCAGAATTTTTAACACAGATTGATTATGGCAATCTACCTAGGGAACCTCCAGATCGATACAGGGAATGGGATGGGTACCACGACCCACATGGCAGGAAGAGAGAACCACCGGATCGAGCATGAATAAATAAAAGTAATAAATCAATGGGTATAACGGAATCACAGACTTAACAAGAATACGGACATCCAAGAATAAGAGAAGACGAACGTCCATCAAATTAAATCGAATAAAATTAAAATTAAATGTTAAAACTAAAACCTCAGAGTGATATTTTAGTTTCAAAAAGGGGGGACGGAGAAATGTACCGAGATATATTAGGAAGGAGTGTGTGTGCGTTGGCGGTACATATAATTTTAAAAAAAAATAATATTAATTAATAAGCGATTTGTGTAAATATTAATAAAATTAAAAGTTCGTGTAAGGTAAAATAAAATAAAGATTTTTTCTCATAGACAGGTGAGCGTTAAAAGCATAAAATAAATAGTTTTCTAAAATATAATTTTGAGTCGTATTAAATAAAAGCTCAAAAAAGTAAAAAAATTGATAATTAGGTTTGATTTGATTAGAAATTTGATTTGACTAAACTGAAATTCGATTTAAAATTGCTTTAAGAAAAAAAAAAAAAAGAAAAAGCAAGGTGGAATTCGTTTTGTCTTATAATCATAATAAAAAGAAAAATTATATGTGTAATTGAATGAATGTAATAAACAATGGGAGCTAATGACAAACCTAAGAAATTTCCAGCAAACGGCTAATTAGTGCAAATAACTTTAACAAAGAAATTGGAAAAAACTTTAACAAACGAATTGAAATAACTATAACAAAGAAAGTGAAATAACTCTAGCTGGGAATACAAAGAAATTCAATAACCAATGCGAACACCAGAAAATCAGCACAGACCATAACTGAAACACCAGAGGATTAGTTACGTATTGTAGATTGAATCCGCGAGATAAGAACTGTAAATATAAAAGGGGCAAATTTTCTATTCTATTAGTAAATGCTTGTATTATTATTCCTAAGCAATTATTAAGCAATTGTCGTTTATTAATTATACTATGCTGCATTGCTAAAACCATCGTGTGAACAACCGGCCGAATCCTTCCAGGCAATACCATCAGCGGACAGTTCCAAATTCGATCATGGTCGCATAAACAAGAAGGAGACGGAGTGTCCATGTGGAGCCCACATGATCCCAAAAACATCGGGAACGGATTGCAAGCAGTTAGCGCTAACTGACCGAAGGAAACACTATTGAAGCAACGCTCAAAAAACCGTGCAGAGGGAGAAAGCTAGGTAATATTTGTTTCAATTTCTAACTCACTAATTAAAGCCGTAATAATAATAAACTTTGAACTTTATCTTATGAACTACTAATTGTCTTTAGCTCCAATGCCCAGATATTTCAGTGTGATTTCCAATCTAAATAAATGCGTATAGTTATTTTATCAAATGTATTTTAGTGTGAGTTTAAATATCAGTGTATGCGTATGATTATTTCCAAATGTATTTATATGAGATTTTATTGTTACTTCAAATGTAAGCGTATGCGTATGATTAATTTGTATTTATAATATGGAATTTTGAGTGCATTAAATTTTATTTCAACTTGATCGAAAGTATAGATAATTGTGTTATAAGACAAAATGAAATATAATAGCGTAAATGAATATTTCATTGTTTAGTTATTACTCAAATTAGATTTAACTTAAATAATTAAAATAAAGAAAAGAGAAAGCGAGAAAGTTAGCGTAGAAAAGATTTTTAAAAGTGATTTTTTAAGTAGGCGGAGTATATTTGATTGATTATTGTAGCTGAGCTAGCGGGAGCGGGTACTAGACCGTATTGGTCAAGCAGACTTGTCGACAAGCTCAGCTGGCGCCCATAGGATTTCTTCCTTTAAATAAATAAAAGTTTGATTGGCTAATACGTGTTCTAGTAAACGAGTATAAATGTTATTGGCAAAAGTTTTCCAATGATATTGATTACTCCACCCGTAGCACTAACCACCCTGTGATAGGATTCTGTGTAAGAGAGTGGTATAGAATTCTGATCGAGTCGTTATAATAAAATTTAGAACATTGTTATTACTTTATATAAATGTTTTAGACAAATTTACGAGACGACGTACTTATATATATTATATTATATGAAAAAAAAAAGAAATATAAAGAGGAGTGAGAGGGCGGGTTAGGTAGAATATATATATATATATTCAAAAGCTTAATTCAGACCAGAAAGTTCACAACAGATAATAGAATGGCTTGATATATGATTAACTATGAATAATCTGTAACTATAGAAACCAAGACTACTTCATTGTAACTTGTAGGATATTATGATATTGGTCATCAAGAATTGGGTATAACTTCTAACACAAAATCATAATATATGTGCAAAGTTAAATTTTCATTTTGAATTACACACACACATTAATTGTGATTCCAATTTCCATTTTTTTCATGTATATTCTTATATTAGAGTGTATTCATACATAAAGTACTGAGCAGTAAAAAGTTAAGAGCAAGGTATCACAGTTCTGTCAACATGGATCTTAGTTATTGTATTGATTTACCTGCTTAGGGCAGAAATCTACTTTATGAAGGTTCATATGATTTGAAGGATCTGCTTAATGGTTCATTTGACTTCCAAAAATATTTGTGATATCAGCAATAGTAAGAATGGGAAATAAAAGGTAATGGTTGGTGATAATAAAGATTTTAGTAGAAGTAGGGAAATGTGTCACTTATTGCTGATGTGAACCCCTGAATGTTCAACAGTACATTGCTATATCAAAAGTTGTCAAGATTTTGGTCTGATGGAGCTGTTCTAAATGAGTCTTTTCACAAAATGAAACACTAAGTCTAATCAATTAAGTAGAAATCATAGCTTTTTGTTATTATGAAACAGTAATTGAATAAAGAATATATTAAATGTGCAATACTGGCTAATTTTTTATTTTTTAGAATTTCTAAAGACTTCACTAAAAAGTGAATGATGTTGAAAATTGTTATATATATAAGGGTATCACTGTGCATTTATTTACATTTAAGTCTCACTATTCAACTTAAAAGATATATAAAAAGAGCATTTGGATTTCTATTTGGGTAATGTTATTGTACCAATATTATTAAAAATCAATTTGGAGAAGAAAGAAGTAACTCTTTTTTTTTTCAGTATTATTGATGGAATAACACTTACTGTATGTCTACTTGGAACATTAATAAATACGTCTGCAGATTCAAATGTAGTAGATGTTACAGTATTGAGTGCTGTAAGTTTCAATAGTGAGTTGTTACTAAATGTTTGCTCTCGAGATATAGATTAACCATCATGAACAATTTGTTAAAAGAATGAGTATAAAACGATTTTGACCCACAAACATTACCATTCAGAACAATAGTATTATATGGATAAACACTGGAGATCAAAATCAGAATATAAATGTTTATATGCAAAAGCAGTTTTTATTTGTCTAATCTAGTTCCATCTCTGGCAAGCTTGAAAAATCAATATTTGTCTGATTTTATTGCAGTCTAATTTCCATCCCTGACAATTTTCTAGATTTTTCTTTTTAACAAGGAGAATTTAGGGTTCAAAACCAGGATTATTGCAATTGTAATTATCCCAGTCACATTTAACTTTCTCTATTCTATCAAGCTAATACCTTGAAATGTAAAACATCCTAATAGTTGAACAAACTTGCTTTGTTGATTAAATTTAAAACCTCAGAGTACTTTGAATTTTAGGCTTAATATCAGATGTAGATTAATGCTAATTCCCTAATCTTTTATCATTGTTAACAGTGAAATATCTTTCAGAAAGTGGTGTTGGAGTCTTAATACCTGGATTGTTGATAAAAATAAAGCTCAAAGCCTTTTTGCCAATTCTATTCAAAAGGATATTTCCAACTATTGGTATGCTCTGCTCATTAGGTGCTGGAGGAGTCATTAGTCCATTCTATGTTTGGCCTTTCTTTTAAAATATATTATCAATTTGCTACCACTATCACTCGCATATTTATTCTTTATTTGATGGCCTTTATTTAAAATATTTTAAAAAGACTCTTTTCAAGTATAAGGTTTAACATCTTCATTCGTTTCAGTCTTCATTTCTGACACTTCCTTTTAACATCTCAGAAATTGCAGTTCGTTTCATGAAAAAAGTAATAAAAATCCAAACCAGGAACAGATCTCTTGTATTTGCTAAGTTATTATCCGTGCTTGGTCTCTATTGATACCAATGTGCAATTCAGTTTGTTGGTTTTTTTATATTCTACTTTTATATAAAATGTATACTATTTATATTCCATTTTGTGATTGTTGTTATATTTATTACTTATTTTGAACTTATGAAAACAAAGAGTCTATACTTCTTTCTATAATCTAATTTTCTATATTTTTTTATTTATTTGCGACATAATCTTTTTTTTTTTTAATTGAGTGTTTCATATTGTAAAGCAGATGTAATTATTATATTATCATTTCATTGAATCAATAGAATTTTGTTAAAAAAACAAAAGATTTATTTTAAATTTAATAAACCTCTAATATTTGTTTGACAACCTTATGTGTTAAATGTTTGTATTAACACGTATTTCTGCTACATGTTAAAATTTGAGGTCTCATAGTCAAATATCGCCTTTATTTTATTCAATTAGAATTATATAATAGCGACATCTGTCTTCACATGCTGGTAATACATTTGAGATAATAAACACCACGAAAGGTTAAGGTTTCTGAATCGATGACCAATTTGGCATTTCTGATGTATGTCCGTTACAGCATCTTCGAGCAACAAATTATTCCATTACTTTACGCTACATAAAAAAAACTTCTCAGTAGTCCAAATAAATCATAAATTAATTTGTTATAATAATTAATCATAAAGGTTTTTACGAAATATAAATTATAAGTTTATTCAATTTTTTTATAAATTGAATTTAAATGAACTGAATTTTTTTTTTAAAAAAAAAGGCTGGTATTAATAACAATAACAGGGAAAAGAAAAATGGAAAGTAGTCCATTAATTTCAAAAGTTCCATGTAAATGAATTACAAAAAAGCGTATATTTCTTGGAGATGCAGGGGATCGATCACTGTACCTCTCGCATGCAAAGCGAGCGCTCTACCATTTGAGCTACATCCCCTCTTTTTATGCCCTTATTCCTTTTTTTAATTGAATAATGAAATTGGTTTATACTTTTTTAAAAAGGGATATATATTAATAAATGTTTTTATTTTCTTATACTCAAGTAACATTTTTACCTCTTTCTTTTCTCTTTCTCCATAATAACAATTTTGAATTTTACTACAATATTCTGTCAGTTGTTTTTTATTTGAATAGTTTCGCATCACTTTATAAATTTTGATACAAGAATCATAAAAATAAAAGCTATTTTCTCATATCATAAGTAATTATTACTCTTTATATGTCATTCTTGATTGAATCTCAGAATTCATGGATCGCAATTCTATGTCACTTTTCATGCTCGAACTTCTAATAAATTCCGAATCAATAAATGATTCAATTTTTGACCTGTTTGATTTCTCAAAATAATAGAGTGACAGATTCTAAAGCTAAAAACTCCATGGAACATGACCTATTTGTGTTACTTTCATCATTTAAACTTTTTAGAAACTCCTGAATAACAAACCCATTTGATTATTTTTAAAACCACTAAAACATAACACGATCACCATTTACTATGGGTTAAAACAATACATAGGGATAAGGTTTGCTCTGGGTGACACTATTGTATTGACTTTGCTACTGTTGATGATAATGATTTATTATTATTATTATTATTATTATTATTATTATTATTATTATTATTATTATTATTTTGAGCTCAGACTTTCACACTACCCTCACCTCTCCACACTATCTCATACCATTGATACCACATGTCTGCAAGATAAATAATCATCTATACACGAATTTTGTGCTAAACCAGCACTCCGCAGTTGGTCCAGATTATCATCTCTACACATATACACAATAAGTACTCAGATTTATATTAAGATAGACAATCTTCATACTTTTATGGACAGGCTGATAATCTGGACCAACTGATGAGTGCTGGTTTAACACAAAATCCTTTATTGGTGATTATTTATCTTTTAAACATATGTGTGGTCGAGTATATCAGTGGTATGAGATAGTGTGAAGAGTTGAGGGTCGTGTGAAAGTCTGAGCTCAAAATACCGTATATGTAATATTGTTTGTACAGGTATATATATAGCCTGTATGTTAGATATTTTTGTTGTTAGTATTATTATTATTATCATCATCATCATCATCATTATTATTACTGTTGTTGGTGGTGATGTTATTGTTGTTGTTAGTATTATTATTTTATTTTATTTAATGTAGTACATTTAACAGATTTTACATCCTAACAAAAATGCACAGCTAATTTACTTCACAAAAAGTATGCAGAGTTTTTTGCACAGTAGTTCTAAAAGCTCTATCATCTGTTTCAAATATATTAACAGCATTAAAGTATTTATTATACAATCTAGGTAATCTTACTAATGCTGAATTTTTTACTGTTTAACTTTTAAATTTTGGAATATTATACAAAATTTTTTAATCTCGTATTCTTTATCTTCATCTTAAATAATAATGTTGGATGGCAACTTTTCACATCTATTATACCTCACATCATCACCATCTCTTATACTAGCACGTAATTGTTATCAAACAAGGCAAAACTCTCCATACAGTAGTGCTACCTTGTGCCAACCAGAGTAATCAATGGATGACAGAAGGCTTGTGCATAAAATTCCCATCTAGTGCCTACTCATCCAATATCCCCAGACTAGTTTCTGAAGGGTTGCATTAGATCCTAAGATCTAGGTGCAGTGCTCTCAGGTCCAAGGCTCCTCACTGATGAAGGCCACAAGCCAGAAACTAGTCTGGGGATATTGGATGAGTAGGCACTAGATAGAGATTTTATGCACAAGCCTTCTGGCATCCATTGATTACTCTGGTTGGCACAAGGTGGCACTACTGTATGGAGAGTTTTGCCTTGTGTGATATCTATTATACCTATTGCAATTTTTTTTAAGTACTTCATATCAATATAGATTCGTCTTTTGTAGAGTGCATTTTCATCACATATTATTTCTGATTTAATACATCTTAAAAAAAATTTATAAACCTTTTCCAGTGCTAATCTATTACTTAATTTACATGAGTTCCAGATGAAAGATCCATAATTTAAAATAGGTAAAACCAATGTATGAAACAAATACACACATGTATTTCTCTTAAACATTTTACAGTTTCTGAGAATTAAACCCATTATTTTATAACTTTTTGTAATAATATTTTGAATATTATTATTGAAAGTTCCATTATTATTAAAAATAATACCTAAATCTTTATGATATTCTTTTCTTGAAACACTTTTTGAGTTTAGGGTATAATTAAACAGACTTGTAGATGATTTTTTAGAAAATGATGACACAACATTTTTCAATGTTAATTTCCATATAGTTTTTTA
The DNA here is from genome assembly GCA_028023455.1 of Epiperipatus broadwayi. Classification (NCBI taxonomy): domain Eukaryota; kingdom Metazoa; phylum Onychophora; class Udeonychophora; order Euonychophora; family Peripatidae; genus Epiperipatus; species Epiperipatus broadwayi. Next base: position 10,046 of record JAQFVV010006680.1, on the reverse strand, counting down.
CACACTACTCTTGAAATCCTTTGATATCAGACTGCAAAATCTTCTGATCATCAAAATTATTAATAGTTTTATACAGTTTAGTATCACCTGTAATGCAAAGAATATCAGAACCACATACACACTGCTTTATATTCAAAGAATAAACTGAAAAAAGCAATGGTTCAAGTATACTTCCTTGAGGCACTCCAGCATTACTAAAATATGTGTATGATTTTGCAGACCCAAAAGATACAAATTATGATCTATTTGAGACAAAAGATACAAAAAACCACTGCAGAAGTTCACAACTAAAACCAATAGTGCACAACTTACTAAGCAATCTAGAGTGATCTACTCGGACAAATGCTTTGTTTAAATCAAAATAAATAACAACAAGCTGTAATCTGTTATCAATTGCATTTGCAATAGCATCTTGAATATGTATCAAATTAGTCTCAACACATCTATCTGGTATAAAACCATGTTGTGTTTTAGATCATGATTTACATCCTTTATCTATTATCTTATTATACACACATTTTTCAAAAATTTTCCCAGCTGGTCTATAATTACCAACATCATTTGATTTGACCTTTGGTACTAATATAACTTTTACAACTTTCTATGAATCAATAAAAATACTCTGCTGTAAAGAGATATTAAAAATAGAACAAAGCACTGGAGCTAGCAGTTTGTCACATCCTTTATAAATAAAAACAGGTGATAAACCACTAAACATCACATGATCACCATCTCATACTAGCACATAATTGTTGTAAACAAAGGCAAAACTCTCCATATAGTAGTGCCACCCTGTGCCAACCAGAGTAATTAATGGATGCCAGAAGGTTGTGCATAAAATCCCTATTGGATGAGTAGGCACTAGATAGGGAATTTAATGCACAAGCCTTCTGGAATCCATTGATTACTCTGGTTGGCACAGGGTGGAGAGTTTCGCCTTTGTTAAAAACAGGTGACATCATGTCCAAAACTTTTTATTTCTATGCTGTTTTGTTGCTAATAAAATGACATTATAATTTAACAAGTCAATAACTATCAAATCATCATTATTGTTATTATTATTAGGTTTGAAAGCAAACTGAGTATCAATTAGTTACATCAAATAAGGTTACACTAGGATTACATATAGCTATACGAAAAGTTCTTTTTAATATTGGTTTAATCCTTGATGCTGAAGATTAACTTGTTCAACCAGGTAAAAAATATTTGGTGTTTTTGATGATTGATCATCAGTTGTGTTATCTGATTTTATTTTTTAATTTACTTTTTTAGAAGAAATGTGAGTGCATTTTGAAGGTTGCTGCGAAATGTCCTATGGTACAATAATACTGTCTCTATCCTTGAGCTCAAGTTTGTTGTAATACATGTTGGGATACCTTCTTGTATTGTTTCCAAAGGTAAAGGTGCAACAGGTGCACCAGTATGGGATAAACTGAATGTGGCTGCATGTATTATTGATATTGCTGTTTTTTTGTATGCATCCAGAATGTTATCTATTGTCATAGTATTTTGACTATAGCTGTTCTCCATCATTAGCGACACTTTTTCCAGGGCTAGACAATTATATAGGAAGTTGGTTTGGGTTTTTTCCTCTCTGTGACAAAGCATACATAGTGGATCAAATTTGTACAAAATCTCTTGTATTGAATGAAGTCTGATGTTAGTAAAACATTCAGATTAAGTTTGATAATAACATCAAAAAATGTTGGTTCCAGTTACCATCCTTTAAACTTGCTTAGTGTTTATTTCCAGTACTGTGAGTTGGTTATTTGCTGCTGCTGTTGTTGTCATTATCATTATTATTATGTTTCAAAAAGAAATTTTATTAATGACTAAAAGGTTTCATTTACTATGGGTCACTCTGAATACATATGTTTACCTTACAAGTGAAAATAAACAAGTGTGCATACATAGATAAAACAGAGTGAGGAGGATTGTACAGTGTTATGGTTGTTGTGAAATATTTTTCAGAAATTTTTCATGGTGGGCAAGGATAGAGGTTACATTATTCATTTGCCAATTTCCATTTGCATATGTTTTATAAAATTACTTTTGATGTCCCTTTTGGGATGTGCATGCATATATATATATATTATAAGGTTTTTATCAGTTTTTGAATGCCATTTATTGTTTATTGTAGTGGATAGATATTTGTGACTGATAGTTCATGTAATCCCAGGTTTCAAATGCTTTATGTTATCATTGTTAGGTGGTAATGAATAACATGTGTTGTGTTACTGATTTAAGTATGTTCTTTGGTGTTTAAGTCTTCAGTGTGTTGCTGTGGTCCTTGAAATTGATAGTATGCAGTGAAATGAAAATTCTCTGCAATTCAATTGCTGACTAATGGTACATATTTTTGGAATGATTCTTGAAGATAACATGAATCGGTGGGAGTATGATGGCCAATTACAGGTTTGATTGCTATGTTACAAGTGACCAGATGACTGCAAAGATGTCCAGATGGGGAATATTATTATCTCTAACTTCTAATTTTTCCAGTTTATTAAATGCTGATGGATGGCATCTTGTATTGTTTCCTAAGGTGAAAATGTGACTAATGCATCAATATGCATAGAGCATAAATATGGCTGCACACATCGATGGGACAGAGTCTTTGTGATATGCAACAATGATTGTCTGGTAGTGGTATTGGGTTGTCTGTAGGTTCTGGACATGTTATAATGAATTCTGTCTAGTGCTGAGCAATGATAGAATAGATGTTGCTGTGTCTCCTCTACCCAATGACATAAAAAGGGTCAACATTCTTGTATTACTGCTGATATCTCAAGAAATATAACTTAGGCAGGATGTGGAGGGTTAATCTTAGTAAGATTTTGAAGTAGTTTGGCTTTAGATATCATTTTTTGAATTTATGGAGTAATTGCTGATTGTTGATGACATTGGAATCATGGTGCAGATTTGGATGGATCAATAAATAGATTTGCCAGTATGAATATTTGTACATAATTTGAAGAATATCTCTGATGTTGTGATTTTTATATAAGTGATGGGTGATAATTAATCATGTGTGAGTATTGGCCTATCTGTTGGGGGGGTGGCCTATTTTTATGGGATCACTAGCCATCAAGCTTATTGAGGAAGTGATTAAAGACGATTGAGCCACATATACTGCCTCTGATTTCATCATATCAGTTCACAAAAAGGCAATCATCAACAGGATAAGTAGCATTTATTTTCAAAGCATTTTTAATTTTATTGTAAAGAAAAAAATATGCTCCACATCCAATTCAGATAGATATCAAGGCAGCTATTGTTTCTGCAGCAATCAATACTAATTAACATGTTGGTGGCTCCCACAATTCCTTGTACTCTTGTATATGGGCTGACTAATTTGCTGCTATTGTGAAATCTATATCATACTCAATGTCAAAAAGGTTATGCCCTTCACTGCCACACAATCCATCTCCCCAAGATTCTCCTAAGTTCATTACCTTCACTTTCTACATTACCCCATTACTAGTGAAGGTCCAGCAAACATTCACTGGCAACCAAATAGCAATGTTTTCTCAGCAGGTATTATGCAGTGCTTATATGGATGGCATGACTATCTTCCTCCCATCCAAAAAACAACTACCAGTCTTGCAGAGGGTTTCACAAAAAAATTCATTTACACATAAATTCAATGTCAATCCATAAAAGATTATTGTTTTTTTATAATACCAAACCACATCCAGAAATATATGCTTTTCTGCATTTTCCCTTTTATATGAGTGTAAATGCAATGAGGTGTAAAATCCAGGAAAGGTTCAAGGAAAAAATAATGCAAATCACCACCTCACTCTTAAAAGCATATCTCTCCATATATGCCAAAATCTAGCTATTTAACTGGCTAATCATCACCAAAGTCGCCCACTGCTCTTCCATAATTACTTTTCCTAAAATTTTTACAAATGAGATCTCTTTTTCAGCAAAGCTTAGTCAAGTACCCACTCACAATGGACTTGGCCTTCATATCATTCATACCTTTCATCTGCATAAGGCCACAAATCTAATACTAGTCACACTTAAGCACTTTCGATGCTACAATGCCTTCTTCAAATATTATTATTATACTTTTCTGTGTACTACATACTATTTAACACAATATTTTAATAAAAGTAATAATTTTGATAATAATAAAAAATAATGTCAGTGTTAACTAAGTGTATTGATAGGTCATTTGTTTAATTCAAGTTAACAAGAGTTTCTTAAGAGTAAAATAACATGGTATAAGAGTTAATTATGAAAAATCACTAAACAATAATCAATAATATTTCATAATCATTTGTAGGATATTGGTTCATTGTAAACTTGTCTCCAAAACAAGTTTTTCTTTCATTTCTTAATGTTTTTCCTCATTTTTACTCTTCTCAATTTACTGTCTTCAATGGAACCATGTTTATGTGAAGTCATATTTTCATTCTTTAATTACACACACACCAATTTGAATTTCAAATTTTCCTTTTTTTTTAAATTTTCTGGATACTTTTATGTAAGTACTCAGTATTGAAAAATAATTGAAGAGGCATCATGACAAATAGTAACACTTTTTCTTAGTTGTACTGCATGGGCACTTTTGGAGTAAAATGAAATTCAAATGGCCATATGCTTGGAAAGGTTTCCCAAACCCTGACTTCTTAAAATACTATAAAATCAGAAGCTATAATGAGAAAAAATAGAACATGGTGATGGTAATTTCACTTTTTAGTCCAGGTATGAGATGTACCACCTATTGTTGATGTGGATTCCGTGACACCTGAATAGAATACCACATTTGTGTATAAAAAGATAACAAGATTTAGAATGAGGTGATACTGATTTTGGTAAATCTTATTTCCCAATGAAGCAATTGAAACTATAATGTTTGGTGGTGGTGGTGTATTTTTAGACAGGGGGAGGGAACAAGAAATGGAATAAAAATATTGTATGTGATTACATTTGCAATGCCGATTAACTTATTATTTTTTACAATTTCTAATGGTGGCATTGAAAGCCTAGTGATGTAAAAAAATCAGTCTGCTCCTTTATCCATATTTGAGTCCCACTGTTTCATTATAAAGTTTATAAAAACAAAAGCTTGTATCTAATTTCGATAGTGTTATTGTATTAATACATTGAAAATCCATTTGCAGAGATGGTATTCTTATGTTACTAGTATTAATGGAATAACACTTTTCCTTGGAACTATTAATGTATATGTCTGATGCTTCCAAATGTATTTGAAGTCATAGAACTGGCTCTGTAAATTTCCATGGTGTGCTTGCTATATTATTGTTCAACACATGCATTGATTATAATGAACACTTTGTGTTCCAGAAAAATAAGTACATGATATGGATTGCATTGTAGGTCCAAATCAGAATCCAAGAGCAAGTTTTTTTCTTCTATCTAGCGCCAACTATGGCAAGTTTAAGAAATCAATTTTTATCAAAGTATAGTGCAACCTAATCTCCATTCCTATTTTTTGGATTTTGCTTTTATCAAGGAGAACTTGGGATTCAAGGTAGGAATCAACACAGTAGTATTTATGCCAGGCACATTCAACACATAATCACCCTAAGGGCTTAAACAAAATACTTATAAATAATTTTAAATCCTTAGCGTAATTTAAATTTGACATTTATAGTTTACTAGTAAAATAGGAGTCAGATGTGTAACCACTGGTTCCTGATTTGAATCACAATTCCTCATTATAATGATAAAAATAAAAAACTAGTCTAGGGGTGGAAATTATAAGTTGTTCTACTATTTTCTAAACTCTGATTAATTAAAATTATAATAAATGATAGTCAAGCAGAGAATTGCTCCTGTTTATAATATTGTAATAAACTGAACGATTAAAATGATGTGTTTATAATGAAGTAATTAACCTTTGACTACTCAATCTAATAGTAGATGACACTTGTTTAATAAGAAAGAGAACTATTCTTGTGTGAGATAGTGTTGTAAGTAGTAAAAATAAAATGATATATTGATAATGTAATAAGAAATCACTAATTATTTAATCTTACAATAGATGGCGCTAGAGTAGAGAAAGAACTATTCTTGCTTATAAAAGCTGAAAGATTGAAGTTATATTGTTCGTGATGTAAAAATTTAATATGATCTGAGAATATATTATTGGATAAAGTACACCTATAAGATTAAAACAATTTTTTATGTTTAAAAATATGGGCTAGTGTAAAAACATATTAATAAAAATTTGACTGCTGTTTTTATGTTTTATAGTTATATAAATAACAAATAAAACAAGTTCATTTATTCAGAACAATCCAATTTTTAATAAATATTTAGATGATTATTAATATTTTTATTAGGTTACAATTTCTTTTATATGTAATCACATGCACACACATATATAAAACAACAAAGAGAATTCATTATGTATATATGATAATAAATAGAATTGTATCGCTCCTAATTATAGCATTTGAACACCTAATGTTCTTAGTTCTAAACTTTTATATAAAAATCAATAAAGTATTAGCAATAAAATTATTACATACATATTCATAATTATATATGAAAATAGAATGAAGATACCAAAGCTCCATCTAGCTGTGGAATAATTAATTAGATCCACAACTCTACTTCAGCAAACTTAACTTTATTTTCATTGAAAAACATAAGAATTCAGGAGTCCATTCTATCCTTTAATTAACTAATATATTGTGGGGATATTTTTGTTTAATTATATTATAACTAGATGGAGTTTAGTTTTTTTTCCACTCTATTTTTATACATATTTAATATTTCATAAATATCTATATATATTATTACATTTTCATTTTTAATTACACACATACATCAATTCTGATTCCAATTTTCTCTTATTTTCTGTATTCTCTATGAAAAATTATAAAGTACTCAACATTAAAAAATCATTAGAGAGACATCACAATGCAGTCCAGATGGATCTTAGATATTGTATTGCATGATCTGCTTTGAGGAAGAAATCTAATACATGAAGGGATCATATGCTTTGCACATTAATGGTTCACATAACTTCCAAACATACTTGTAATATCAGCAGTAGTGAGACATGTCACTTGTTGCTGATGCGAACCCCTGAATGTACAACAGTATGTTTCTATATAAAAAGTTGCCAAGATTTACATCTGATGGAACTGTTCTACATGAGTCTTTTCAAAACTGAAACACAAGGTTTAACAAATTAAATAGAAACCATAACATTTATTATATAAAACAGTAATTGAATAAAAAAAAAAAATATTAAATTTGCAATACTGGCTAATTTTTTGTTTTTATTTTATCTTTAAGAATTTCTAAAGACAGTACTGAAAAGATAATGATGTTGAAAAGTTGTTTATATACAAGGGTATCTCTGTGCATTTATTCTACAATTAAGCCCCACTATTCAATTTAGAAGACACAATAAAAAGAATGTTTGTGATTCTATTTGGGCCATGTTATTCTATTAATAAGCATTTAAAATCATTTCGTTGAAGGGAGAAGTAACTCTTCTTTTTATTATTATTGATAGAATAGTACTTACTGTATGTCTTCTTGGAAATATTAATAAATATATCTGCAGATTCAAAATGTATTAGATGTCACATTATTGGTCCTATAAATTTCAATGGTGTGTTATTACTAAATTTTTGCTCAAGACATACATTAGTCATTAGGAACAATTTGTTGAAAGAATGAGTATAAAAAAAAAATTTTGTCACACCAATGTCACCTCTCAGAACAATAGTATCCCCTGGATAAACACTGGAGAGTTGAGAAATCAGAATGTAAATGTTTATATACCAATGCAGTTTTATTTATCTAATCTAGCACCATCTATGGCAAGTTTGAAAAACCAATATTTGTCAGATATTACTTCAATCTAATTTATATCCCTGACTATTTTTCTGGATTTTCTTTTTTAAGGAGGAGCATTTAGGATTCAAAACTGGGGATCATTGCAATTGTAATTATCCCAGCAACATTAATCTTCCAGTTTTTTTTCTATCCTTGAAAATTCAAAAACATCCTAATGATTAAACAAAGTTTGCCTCTATAATCAAGTCTAAAATCTCAGAGTATTGCGGATTCTACAGTGTAATGACAGGTAAAGACAAATACTAAGTTACCTAATGTTTTAGCACTGTTAATAAGTGAAGTATCATTCAGAAATGGTACTTGAAGGCTGAATACCTGGACTGTTTGATTAAAATAAACCTCAAAGCCTTATCTGCCAATGCTATTCAAAGGGAAATTACAACTATTGATACGTTCTACTCATTATGTGCTAGGAAGAAAAAGACATTAATTCGTAATATGTTTAACTGCTTCTACTTTAAAACTCATTGCCAATTTACTTCCTATCACTTACTTATATTTATTTTTATTTAATGGCTTTTAATTAAAATATTTAAAAAAGACTGTTTTAATATAAGATTTAATATCTTCAGTATTTTCATCCTTTATTTCTGACACTTCGTTTACCTCAGAAATTGCAATTCGTTTTCCTGAAAAAGTAATAAAAATCAAAACCAAAGAATCTGCTAATTTTAGCCATTAGTTGGGCTTGGTCCCTTTATTCATACCAATATGAAATTCAGTTTTTTAATGTTGTTTCTATTCTATTTATATAAAATGTATACTATTTATATTCCTTTTTGTGATTGTTGTTATATTTATTAGTATTTTGACTATATAAAAACAAAATTATATACTTCTTTTATAGTCTAATTTTCTATATTTTTATTTATTTGCTACATAATCTTTTTTTTTTAAAAAATTGGTGTTTCATATTCTAAAGCAGATGTATTTATTATATTATCATTTCATTAAAATCCATAATGCTTTGTTTTAAAAAAAAAAGAAACAACAACAAAAGATCTGTTTTAAATATAATATAAATCTAATATTTCTTTTAAAACTTTACGTATTAGATGTTTTTATCACTACTTTTACGTTCTCTAAGAAAAGCAAATGTTTGTTTGAATATGTATTACTATTTCTGCGATACAGGTCAAAATTGATTCTGATATGTCAAATATCACCTTTATTTTATCCAAATAGAATTATATAATAGCGCCATCTGTCTTCATAGCTTGGTAATATATCTGCGTTATTAAGTAACTTGAGAGATCAAGATTTCCGAATCGATGACCAATCTGTTTCTGATGTACAAATATCTATCGCAGCATTTTCGAGCACCAAATTATTCCATTACATTACACTGCATTAAAAAAACCTCAGTAATCCAATAAATCATAAAATTTAGTTTATTTTAATAATTATTCAAACGGACGTCAATCTCCGATAAAGCGCTATTTTTTTAAATATTATAAATTTTCACGCATTTGCCCTCCAGCAGTAGAGTTTAAAAAAACTTAAGTGAATCACTTAAGTTTAGAGCGTCTCCCACTCTATATACACCAACTCTTACAGACCATGCTTAAATCAGGGCTTGAGCCTATTGTGTGCCTGATGTTTCAAAGTTTTCAGCACTTTATAATAACAGAGAAAAGAAAAATGCAAGTCGTCCATTAATTTCAAAAGTTTTGTGTAAATAAATTACAAAAAAAAAAAAAAACGGTTCAATTTTCTTGGAGATGCAGGGGATTGATCCCTGTACCTCTCGCAAGCAAAGCGAGCGCTCTACCATTTGAGCTACATCCCCTCTTTTTAGTCCCTATTTCCTTTTATTGAATCATGAAATTGGCTTATACTTTTTTAAAAAGAGGAGTTTATATTAATAAATGTTTTTATTTTCTTATATAAAAACACCCATCTTCTTTCTCTCTTACTCCATAGTAAAAAATACTGCTTTATGTTACAATCTTCTGTTAGTCGTTTTTATTTTTTGCATCACTATAAATTTTGATACAAGAGTCATAAAATAAAAGGTATTTATAATATCGTATAAGTACTTCATCATCATCTCTACTGTTATCAATCCACTACAGGATAAAAGGTCTCTCCAATTTCAATCCATCTTCTCCGATCTCTAGCCTTTTTTCTTCTGTCACCCTGCATACTTTCTTATTTTATCCATCCATCTCACATGTGGTCTCCTTCTAGGT